>CM057160.1:30726197-30775382 GCA_029962745.1 Echinometra lucunter | reverse complement strand
GCGTTAGGGTTCTGAATAATGAAATGAAATACTAAAAAATCAGTAACCGGTCAATATAAGTTTCATGTTATGGAGTAAAGGCTAAATCAGCGTAGAATCGTAGACAGTCGTACGACTATTCTTACGTCACGACGATTAGTTGCCAATTTGGTTTTCTTTCCTAGTAGAAGGAGGAATCTTATCCCCTGAAAATGTGATTTTATCATTCATATGAATATTCGGAACAAGATTCTTTTTTATTTCACTTGTCTGAATGTTTTCATCACTGAAATGCAATTGTTTGTTCTTCCCAACTGGCTCGTATGGATTTATTTATTCATTTATTCATTTGATTTTTATGGTGGCCCTAAAGTACAACAAGTCATATACGACGTAAATTTCGGGACCAACTTTGCGTCCCAGTCGCGATATTCGAGACCCTTGACGCGAATTTCACGTCCGGATCATGAATTTCGCATCCCGGGTCATGAATTTTGCATCTCAGGTCGTGAATTTTGCATCTCAGGTCGTGAATTTAGCGATTGAGACGCGAAGTTCACGTCACGGTCACGAATTTCCAGACTGGGACGCAAAGTTGGCTGCGAAATTCATGTCGCGCATGACCTGCAGCAGCTGTCGAGCGTACTTCTGGGCCACCATAGATTTAATTCTGCATTGTTCATCATATAGCATTATCATGCATGGCCAGATCAAACAGTTGTAGTAAACAAAGAAGGAAATTACAGTCATTACACATTTACTAATTGTAAATAACAGAGAAACATACACAGGTATATGACATTAATAAGCTTGATGACTGACATGCTGCCACACGTACATCATCCACTGTTACATATATTAGTACTAACTGAAGTGACTAGACTAAAAATAATTAGCTAAGACACGAGGTTATTCTTAAAAGATAAAAATAAAGTGTTATTTACAAATGAGAAATAGTGGTAGCCCTTACATACTTTATACATTCTCCGATGCTAATTTAGCCCAGATTGCACAAATGATTATGTAAAACAAAAAGGAAACGGTCTACTTTTAGAAAGGATGAAATAATTTTTCAGTGGTATTAACAAGATAAAACAATAATTCACAGCTTCAAGGTATAAGCATTAATTAACTGCACTTTTCAAGGAATGTAGAGTCAACAATACTAGTCCAATACTAGTTTGAAATATTTGGAACATTGTGAGCGCTTTTTAGAACCGTTAGCCCTCTCCTCGATTGAGTTGTATAGATTTTAGGCCGAGCGAATGATCACTTTAGCATTTTATTGAGGATAAGCTTTCTCTAGGTAGCTATAATTTCTAACGGAGTGCTTAAAAAAAAAGGGGGGGGGGCTCACTGTCCCTGTTGTATTCCGTAACTTGGCCTTGACGTCGGGTGGGGTGGGGTGGTAGTTGGCATTTAACCCCGGAAGCCAATCTATGTTTTTCACTGAAATAGTGAGTTTTATAGGTCATTATAGTTTGTAATTAATCTACTTAGCGATGTTTCGTTAAGATTTATTTTTTCTTGTTATGAATGATATCATAGAACCTTAATGGACTTTTTGTCCTTTTTGTTTTACCATGAGCGGCCAGAATGTCACCTTCTCTTCAATTTAGAAACTTACCTTCAAATATTTTGCCTTTCCTGACTCCTCGGCGAGGTCGCTTTGCAAGTGAGAAGATAAAACCACAGCGAAAATATCCTGTAATGTTTTGTTTAATTTTCAAAATAGGTTATTCCATTTATATGATTTAACATCAATCAAATGTTCATTCAACTAACTTGAAAGAATGTCCTCATGTTACTCAGAAAAGCCTTTCCCTTCTTCAATAGCCGGGCGAATATGGTTATACCGGGTGTCTCAGAAAAAGCGGAACGGTGGATTTTCAGTACTTTACGTTTAAAAAGTGGGTAAAACATCGTCTACCGAAGAAAATGATACCACGATCATAGAATTTAGTTAAGTAATTTGTATTCTATGCCCATTTCTTAAAATACAGTCAATTTAAAATTTTTGGCGACTGATGAGAGTAGCTTTGTGTCGGGATGGCCTTTCATAATACGATCTTTGAGGGAAGCCCATTGATGCATGTCAGCAACAAAACGTGCCATACACATGTCATATGAAAGGCCGTTCCCAACACAATTCTGCCCTCCACTGTCGCCAACAGCATGCGACATTCGAAAATTACTGTATTTTAAGAAACGGGCATAGATCAAAATTACTTCACCAAATTTAATGATATTGGTATAATTCTCCTTGGCAGAAGATACTTTACCTACAAAAGTAAAAAGATTATCTACTTTCTGAAGGTAAAGTACTGAAAATCCATTGTTCCGCGTTTTCTGGGACACCCGGTATACTCAGTTCGTCAATTTTAGAGTTCACACTTATTGCTAACTATAGTCCTATTTCATGTATTTGTTCTATGATTTTTTTAAGACCATACATGTATACACATTCCATTGTTTTTAAGGGGAAAATAAATTAGCAGATCCATCATATCCAATTTTTCTATTACGTCCCATAGGACAGATCAGTTGTTAGGTATATAAATCTTAGGAAAAAAAAATGAGAATATTTACTTTCATCATTTATTGTTTTGTTATGTTTTACAGCCAATTGGAAAGGCCTACGAGTTTAAACAGCAATCTGGAAAAGGGAAGAAGCTTTCAAAAGAAGCTGTTTGTGACAACAGAATTCGTGATCAGAAACCGTAAGTTCAGTCTTGCATTGTTTGTTTTGTTTTTTAACATCATTTTATATCACGCTGTCTTTAGCCAGAGATATATTTATCATCATGAATTGTACTTGGTTTTTTTTTTCAACCAATGTGACACATATTGCTCACGTGTAAATTGGAAATTGGGGCTAATAGTTAGTACATTTGTTATCTGCGACATGGAAGAATTCATTTTCTTCCTTCATTACAAAAACGTGAAGAATACTTTTCGAAATGAGAACGATGAAGAAGGGGAGAAGAATTCCCGGAAGGAGAGAAGGGGAAAGAAAATGATAGTAATATGGAGAGAGAGAGAGAGAGAGAGAGATAGAGAGAGAGGAGGGAGAAGGGATGGAGGGGGAAGGGGAGACAAATGAGATATGGGTTGCAATAAAGGTAGATTTAGCGAGCAGAAAATAAAACCAAATAGTTTTATGGATAATGTTATGCTGCACCGACATTTCATCCATTTCTGCGCGTACCTTTTCTCTTCAACCATAGTTAATCATTCAATGCGCCCAAACGACTGCATCTTAATTTCATTCTTTTGTTATTCCGTTTTGATGGCTTGAATAATATCTCATGAATATTTATGTTTCAAATGTCTTTCCTCTGCTTAATGTTTTCCATCGGTTAGTGCCAAAAGCGTACTTACCTCTTTCGGCGTACCTCTACGAAATCAATTTCTTTTTAATCCTTCCATACTTTTCTTCACGCGACTACATTGCCATCTCCTCGTAATGTTAAATTTTGTCAAATCTCCTTTTGCATAGTAAGGATTAAATTTGTACGATCACTGCAGTTACATTTGTTTCCACATCGTTTTTTTTTTTTAGTTTCCGAGCATCTTCAACTACCACACCCCTTTTGCCTTTATCATAACACAAAATTGTGTGTTCCTTAACGATACATAATTCGCCCATATCTAGGCATATTGACAATGAAGAAATCCCACTTTGCATTTACTTAATGGAAAGTGAGGGAAAACATAATGATCAAATTAACAAGAAAGGTCACTAATCAGAAGTATCGACACGCCGGGAGGGGGCTTTAATAACTCACAAGATTTCATGTAACCTTTCCCCCTCCTCCATTGTGACCTGTCTGAAATAGTAATTTCTGGTGTTATCTTTAACTATTCTCGATTAAACCTGCTTATGATTTTGTATTTGTATTTATCAGGAGAAAGTATTCAGAATTCACATCATTTCTAGTGAGGTCTCGTTTTAGCTGGAATTTAGTGGGCAAATAGTATCCAGTAACACAGTAGGGCGCACATATATTCTTCTTTCATTCTCAATTTTTTAAATGAAAGATTTAGTACAAAGATAGAATTGTGACTTCTATCATAGGGCCTACGGGGCAATGGTGGGATCTGACGTGATGAAACAACATCTACCAATCAATCCTGACACAGACCTGATAGATGAGGAGGGATACACGCCACTGTACAAGGCAGCTTTAAAAGGTCATCTTGAAAGCGTTGAAGACCTCATTTCACAAGGAGCAAACCCTGATAACCAAAGTAGGGGTGGACTCACTCCTCTTCATGCAGCTGCTCAAGAAGGACATGAAGACATCGTTGACTATCTCATCCTGCAAGGAGTGAACGTAAATGTCGAATGTGAGAAAGGTCGGACACCTCTTCACACAGCAACTGCAAAGGGTCATGCAAACATCATGGAAAGATTCTTGGCAGAGGGAACAGATGTGAGCAAGGAAGATAACACTGGGTGGACACCATTCAATGCTGCCGTTAAATATGGCCATCTAGAAGCCGTCAAACATCTCACTGAAAAGGGAGCTAAGCAGAATAGATATCGCGGAAGGACACCACTTTATGCCGCGGTAGAGTTTGGTCGTCTAGATCTCGTCAAATACTTCATTTCTGAAGGAGCTGATGTAAATGAAGAGAGTGACAAAGGAAGGATTCCTCTCCATAGTGCTGCTGCAAGAGGTCACGTGGAAATCATGGAATATCTCATTCAGCAAGGATCTGATGTGCAAAAGGCTGACACCAATGGGCTGACACCATTTAATGCTGCCGTTAGATCTGGCCAGCTAGAAGCCGTCAAATATTTCATTGCTAAAGGGGCGAAGCAGAACAAGTATGACGGCATTTCACCACTCTATTCCTCAGTACGATATGGTGATCTAGGTCTTGTGGAATTTTTCATTTCTGAAGGAGCTGATGTAAATGAAGAGAGCGACAAAGGAAGGATTCCTCTCCATAGTGCTGCTGCAAGAGGTCACATTGAAATAATGGAATATCTCATTAAACAAGGATCTGATGTGCAAAAGGGTGACGCCAATGGATGGACACCATTCAATGCTGCTGTCCAATATGGCCATCTAGAAGCCGTCAAACATCTCATGGCTAAGGGAGCTAAGCAGAACAAAATTGGCGGAATGACCCCACTCTATGTCGCGGCAGAATTTGGTCATCTGGATCTCGTTAAATTCTTCATTTCAGAATTAGCGTATGTTAACGAAGAAAATGACAGTGGAAGGATACCTCTCCATGGTGCTGCCGCAAAAGGTCACATGGAAGTCATGAAATATCTTATTCAAAAAGGGTCTGTGGTGAACAATAGTGATGCCGATGGTTGGACACCATTGAATGCTGCTGTTCACAGCGGTCATCTAGATGCCGTGAAATGCCTAATGTCTAATGGAGTAAAGCAGAACAAATATGATGGAATGACCCCTCTTTACTTGGCAGCACAGTTTGGACATCTAGATCTCGTCAAATTCTTCATTTCTGAAGGGGCTGATGTGAATGAAGAGCATGACGAAGAGATGATTCCTCTCCACGGTGCTGCTGGTAGAGGTCACATGAAAGTCATGAAATATCTCATTCAGCAAGGATCTGATGTAAACAAGAGCGATTGCAAGGGTTGGACACCATTCAATGCTGCTGTTGAATATGGTCATCTAGAAGCCGTCAAATATCTCATGGCAAATGGAGCAAAGCAGAACAGATATCATGGGTTGACTCCTCTCTATTCAGCAACACAATACGGTCATTTCCACATCGTCAAATTCTTAATTTCTGAAGGAGCTGGTGTGAATGACGAAAATGACAACGGGAGGATTCCTCTTCATGGTGCTGCTACAGGAGGACACATGGAAATCATAGAATATCTCATTCAGCAAGGATCTGATGTGAACAAAGGTGATTGCAAGGACTGGACACCATTCAATGCTGCGGTTCAATATGGCCATCTAGAAGCCGTGAAATATCTCGTGTCTAATGGAGCAAAACAGAACAGATATGACGGAATGACCCCTATCTACATGGCAGCACTCTGCGGTCATTTACACATACACAAATTCTTCATTTCTGAAGGAGCTGCTGTGAATGAGGTAAATGACAATGGGAGGATTCCTCTCCACGGTGCTGCTGCAAAAGGTTACATGAGAGTCATGGAATATCTCATTCAACAAGGATCTGATGTGAACGAAGGTGATGTCAGTGGTTGGACACCATTCAATGCTGCCGTTCAGTTTGGTCATCTAGAAGCCGTCAAATATCTCGTGTCTAATGGAGCAAAGCAGAACAGATATCATGGTATAACTCCTCTCCATTCAGCAGTAGAATGCGGTCATTTCCACATAGTCAAATTCTTCATTTCAAATGGATCTGATGTGAATGAGGAAGATGACGAAGGGATGATTCCCCTCCATGCTGCAGCTTTCAGTGGTCACATGGAAGTCTTGGAATATCTCGTTCAGCAAGGATCTGATGTGAACAAGAAAGATCACAATGGATGGACGCCATTCCTTGCTGCAGTTGGAAAAGGCCATTTAGAAGCTGTCAAACTGCTGTTGGCGAATGGAGCTCAAGGTACCAGTATTTACGGAATGACCCCACTTTACATTGCAACACAGTATGGTCATGTTGATGTTGCAAAACACCTAGTCTCCAAGGACTACAACGTAAATGAAAAAAATAAATGTGGAAGAGCTCCTCGTAAGGCAACTTGTTACAATGGTAAAATGGATGTTGTCAAGTACCTAGTTGACCACAATGTTAATGTCAACGAACAAGATGAAGATGGATGGACACCACTCCATGCTGCTGCGCAAGGAAAACATCGGGACGTAGCTGAATTCCTTGTACTTAGTGGAGCAGATATCACAGGAAAGGACTCTGCTGGCATAACACCGCTTCAGGCAGCAAAACAGGGAAGCCATGCAGAAGTCATAGAATACTTAACTCTACGTGTTGGTGACACTCTAAACGAAGATAAAAATGATCATAGATACGGAAGTCATCAGGAAGATACCCAAAGACATCATACCTCAAGCAATTTTGAGGCACCACTTGAGCATGAAGGCAGATTTGGCAGTGATGGAAAGATACATATAAAGAGTCCAGGTAAACGCTTTGCTCCTGAACAATCATCTGATGCAACCACTACGGGCAGCACGGATGGCTACTCTGTAACTGATAGTGATAAGAAGGACATCACAGCAAACCACAATGATTGTCCACCCAAAATGCCACCTCTTCTGGAAAATGAGGGAAAGGATGAATCGAATCCTTTCGTCTGTGCAAGGCTGAAATTACCCGAAAAGACTCCCGCAACCGCAGAACAAAAACAAGTGAATGGAAGTAAAGGTTCAATACCTGTAGAAAGGGATTGCCGAGGCCGTTCGGGAAACATCTGTCCTGCACCATATGACAACTTAACCCATGGCTTCACTAGCAATACCGACCACAATGCGATCTCCCTACTGAGTGGATCTCCAGCATGGAAACGTTGCGGTTTCGACCAATCCTGTCTACATACAACAGAGACGAATTGCTATCCGTATGAAGAAACGGAACCTAGATGCCACACATTAATGGGAGTGAGTAAACATTGACGATTCCATTTTACGGCAATCCATTTTGACATTGAAAGAATCAGTTAGTACTTCAGTGATATTTACATGCCAAAATAAAAAGCATTCTTTGTAAAGGAGTCATAAGAGTAGCCTTTCAATCGTCATGAGAATGAAAATACGAAACAAACATCTTAAAGATTACATTTCCTCATTCTGCTGTTAAAAAAAAAAAAAAACACTTTTGGAAAACAAATGTCCGTCTATTATTCTATTTTACGAGCAATGTAACTGTTATCTTGATAACATATAAATAACTCAAGGAGTGGTGCCTTTATGTCTTTTTCCATGTTTCTATCACGGTATACTTACCAATCTTCTCTTCGTGTGTATGTGATTGTCTTTGACAGAAACCGTTTTTATCGATGAATGCTCGGATTGATCAATCACCCACGGAAAATGAAGAGAAATTCGAGAGGTAATAGTCAGTTTTCTTTCTTTTATCTTTAATTGACTCCAGTAATGTTAATTCGAATAATGATATTACGAATTCACGATACTGCCTCGTAGGCTGTTGCATAAACGATATGAAATCATTTTTTTTTTCGTGCAAGACATCCCCACTATATACACTATTATGAGATGTATGTAATTTCAGTTTTACTTCAGCTATTTCATTAATTATTATGAAAAATAATTAATTCAAACGTACCACTGATTATCACCAACTACCTACTTGTCCCATACAACTGAGCCAATTAAAATTTCCTATCAGCTAAGCACTATACTGATAATTGTATTTTAGGACCATTCTGACAAACTCACTGGCTGTGGATCACCCGAATTCGTACGAAGGCAATCCTTTCTCAACCAAAAGAACTTCCTTGAACTCACGATGGCAAAAGAAGGTAAGACAAGGAATGTTCTTATTAAGTTACTTTCTTATGATTCGGTTATCTCGACACATCCAAGTACCTCCCTTTCCATGATAGCGGAAGTCAAGGGGAAGAATAGCATAGGTCGGATTGTCCTCAACATGCTCAATGGCGCATTTTTTTAAAAGTGGTATAACATACGACAAAGAGGAAGACAACAGGTGTAATACGCCATTCGATGCTGCAATTCAGTGGGCAATCAGAAATCAGTCTATAACGATATCATGGATATGCAGTGACTTCCTGTCGGAGCCTAGTCATGGTAGTGCATAACCATTTATCACTTTATACTTGTGCTATACATTCCCCGCGTACATTAATGTATAAGAGTATGCTGCTTTTTTGAGGGTCACACCCATAAACACTCACACCACCAAACCGACGCGACACCGAGATTTTCGGTATTTCAAAAGATGGCGATATTGTGAACCGGAGCACTTATTCGGGGTAAAAATAACGATTTCGACGGGGCGAAAATTTTAATTTGCAATTTGATGAATCCTTCCACGGAATGGTTTAAATTACTTCTTTTGTAAGATGCACTTAGAAGAGAGGATGTTCAGTTAGTTCATTTAATTAGGGACAGAATAGCAGTTATCATTAAAGGATGTGAATAAATTCCCCTTGCCGTTGAAGTCTATTATCGTTATTAAGTGTTCTAGTACCTACGATTCAAATCTATTACACAACCGCTAGAAATTATACTTGCATGGCAGGCTATAGTATGGTGGAATGAATACTATTATACTTAATTCTCTTTCCCTCCTTTCTTATTTCTAATCTATCCCCAATAGAAGAAACGTTCATCAGTGGATAGCCCGTGTTCTTCAATCCTTGTTCTGGTGCAATCATTCCTCCGCATGATTATTGCACTGGCCATCATTCTATTAGGAAGTCCGGTTCTCGTAGCAGGCAGTGCCACTACTGAACGCGTAACGCTACGCGCAGGCCAGCCTGCCGTGATCCCGTTCGATATCCCACGCTCCCCTGATAACATATCCCAGGTTTTTCCGCAGTTCATACTTGGCTTTGCGTCCAAGCCAGATCCCTTCTGCATAAACGGAGAGAGTGATATCGAAGGATTCAAATCTCCATCACAGTTCCTCAGATTCACTACCTCGGTAGCTGAAATGGAATCGTCCTTTTGTGTCAAAGTGAACATAGATCCTGTTGATATTGTAGATGAGGGCCTGTATATTTTAAGAGCATTCCTTCACGGTTTTGACAACTTCAGGCGAGAAACTATCAGGAAGAAGATTTTGGTTCAAATACCTCCTGGACCTGCGAAATGTTTCATCGCTATAAGTGAAAATAACAATTATCCATACGAAGTACACTGTCAGGCCACCACTGGGAGAAGTAAAACCACACTAACATGTTACCAGTACGGTCAAAGGGTTGAAGTCAAAGGAGATGTTACAGATACTGACCAGGTTACCAGGGGGGTATTCTTACTTCCCGATCACTCTCATTTCTCTTGCTGCTCACATGATGCTACTTCAGAAGTAAATGTAACTATGTGTAATGAATTTAAGTGGCCACCTAGTAACAATCACATCAGCCCTCCTGCCGTCAACGATCCAAGCTTTACTCAGTCGGTTGCAAACACCGTTCCTGCGATCAGGAATACTGAACAAACGTCTAACACCTTGGTAGAATCCGACGTAGATTCGGGTACTTGTAAACAGTACATGGCTTCTTCAGTTTCTCTTGCCGTAGGTCTGATGATATACTTGTTTTTGTGTGTTTTGAAGATGAAGTAAACGCTTACCTTTGAAGTAAGGAAATGCTTTCATTTCACAACATGCAGAAAATTATATACGTGTATAGATTCATACATGCATGACTGTGAGACATGATACCCATCAAGCGTCTGTTTCATGTTAAAGGTATCTTTTTTTCAAACCTCTTTGTAAAGGAAAACAGTTTCATTATATGTATAGGCCTATCTGAGAAGTCTCTTTTGTGAAAATCAAATTTAATATCTGACTATTTAGGATGGGTATGTAACTATAGGTGTAAATTTCATAGTGTACCAACTATCCCAAACAGATGACATGGTAGTAAACATAGATCTTTATTTTCAAGTTGAATGCCCATCTCAGCTCTGGCTCCTAACCCTGGAATAATCTGAATGGTGATATGAAAGGATACTCTCCGGGCAACAACTTTATTTTATTGTATATTCTGAAAAGTGATTTACGTGTAACAATTCCCCGCGTAAAAAAAAAAAGTGGTAACCTTCGTTTTGTTGTTTATCATGTTTATGTACAATAAGCTTGCTGCATATGGTGTACTGTTACTACTGCATTAAGGGAAAATGTTCTGTACTTTTTAATTATTCCAATGTTTTGCATTCCTTTTGTTATCTTTTATCATTAACGTGATGCATTAGAATGTAGACACCTTAACAAAGGGAATTCTGGTATGTACAATTTGCAGTATTTTCAGGTATTTGAGTATGTGTTCAATTTATTGAGTCCTTGATTCTTTTTAGTGGATCAGAAAATACAACACAAGTGCATTGAAGACCCCCTTGATATTTAGCATCATTGTATACTCACTACATGTATATCATTGTTTATTTTCTAGCTGTAGAAAAGTGTTCTTTAAAGAAGACCGGACCGCTTTCTCTTGCAGTGAGCAGTGTTCATATTATTATTTTAACCTGATTTCATAGGAAATCTGAGCCTATATCCCCAATTCTGCGTTCTCTTCACTGGCTTCCAATACATCACCGTATATCTTTTAAAGTTCTTCTCCTTACTTACAAAATTCTGAATGGGCAAGCCCCCAAGTATCTCATAGATCTCATTTCTTTCCGTTCCAGTACTTCCTCAAGACCTCTCCGTTCATCCTCTACAATGTAGTTATCTCCTGGACCTCGCACTTCCACAAAATATGGCGATCGCGCTTTTTTCTACAATTGCCCCTTCACTCTGGAATTCACTACCTGCCCATATACATCGAGCCACTTCCGTGAATCAGTTCAAAACCCTGCTCAAAACTTACCATTTCAATAAATAATTCTCTGGAATGTCCCAGTTGTTGATCGGTCAATGTAGGTGGACACCAACTTTGACTTTCAGTATTTATTAATTTATTAATTTATTAATGCCTATTTTAAATCATTTAGGGGTTCTTATATAATTTTTGT
This sequence comes from Echinometra lucunter, assembly GCA_029962745.1. NCBI lineage: Eukaryota > Metazoa > Echinodermata > Echinoidea > Camarodonta > Echinometridae > Echinometra > Echinometra lucunter. The sequence goes on along the minus strand of CM057160.1, from coordinate 30,763,755 downwards.
ATTGGTGTTTAATTTCAATTCCCAAATTATAAACCGATAACAGTGCGCTTAGAAACGCCCGTATTAAGCGCCAAATAAATGTTTTGTGTTATTATTATTATTATTATTATTATTATTATTATTATTATTATTTTGCAAGGAATTTAACCTATGTCACTCGCTGATCCCATTTATTTACTAGAAATAGTCATTTTCATTTTGCATATTGCATTGAACGGAAGTGAATATATTTATTGTCCATGGGGGGAGATTCCTTTAAATTGGATAATACACAAACAAATACAAATTCAATTTCAAGTGAAAAATACAGAACCAAGATTTCAAGTCTCAGGTTTCATGATTGGGATTTCAAGATATTATGTCTATGACTATCATGCTTTAAGTCTATCTCTACTGAATGATGCTTATTCAGGTTTCATAATCGCTAAAATCAATATAGGAGCAGTTATGTACAATGTATATATGTATATATAGATATTATGTCCATGGGATAAATTGATGGGACTCGAAAATTAATTGCAAGCCGGCGAAAATGAATGTACTTGTTCTTGGCATTAATGGAAAAATGCATTGAATGATCACTGTCATTGTTTCCTATATTGACCGGTAGTAGTTCATGCTATATAGTTATAATTATATGAAGAGATAACTAAAAACTGTATTTTTTTACAAGTCGCTTGCATATCAATTTAGAATTGGATTTCAACCTTCGATTTTAAAATTGCTGTTCGCTTCTTACAAAAGGGTTTGTTTTTTATGGAGATGTGATATATGAATAATATGTCAACTATGAATTTCAGCATCTACAGATTTTGACCACTATCTTTTTCTAACTATTAATTTGTTTTTATATGTGTGTATACAGGAATGCTGACACACTGTTTTACAGAGAGTAATTAAAAAAAAAAATGGAGACATAGCAAAAAAACGAAAACAAAACAAACAACAAAAAAAGAATGGTCCATGTTTGCGTCATGGAAACTCCATCGTCATTATGAAATTCTTGTTGCTTAACAGGAATACCTTTATCAGGAGAAGTAGTTTTGCATTTTTTGTCAAACTGTAGTTGAACTAGATTCAATATCAGGAGGATGTTCGTCATTTCATTTAACCATTTTTGAAAACAGAATTATAGGTTTGTCCCTGCCCATTAGAATATTTCTTCATGGACTGACCAAATATCGAAGTCTATAAAAGATAAACCGAAGTCGTCCCGTACATTAGTTTCACACATTGCATTTTGTTCTGTTTGCAGTATGGTGATGCTAGCAAGGCTTTCAGAAATCATAAATATTACCGATGTCCATATTCTTCGGTTGTGTTACAAATATTTTGCATGTACATTTTTGTATATACACATAATTATTCCATATATCTTATAAAAGCAATAATGTGATAATGTTTAAACCACGTCAAATATCAGTGAAATTATGTAATCTTTTCTTTTGGCATTACATTCTCTTGTATTATGAATACTCGTTGTTTTATTGTTCGTATATCGCCAATGAAGGGTCAATGCAAGAGCTGTCAAGAGGCTATAGTTTCTAATAAATCGTGGTGATCAATATTTGTATATTTTGTTAATATAAAGTGATGAAACTGACCTTGTCAATGCCATGGATGGTTATGTAGCCAAGGAATATATTATACACAGCTATGTATAGTTTTTTGTTTTTGTTGTTGTTGAAAGCGTAGTGAATTGATTAAGTAATCTGAATTATTGATAGGGTGCGATGTTATAAGCATGTAGTATTTACATTAGGATGTACTGACGGGGCACAGGAGTACTCCTCAAACTGTAAGATTATTTTCATCTTCGTTCAGAATTGTTTTTGCTAGTGTATTACAACAACAACAAAAAAAAACACGTTCACATCTTACAAAAATCACTTGATTTTTCATATCACTTACTTTGTTTAATGAAGACGTGAAATAATGAATATCATGCAAAAATGATTTTAAAAGTCTTAATCTTCCCAGTATCTTTTTTTTTTTTAATATTATTACTTTCTGTATGTATGTGTAAACAGAATTGTGATACACTCCTTTACAGTAGTGTGGAATCGCTTTCTAATTTTAGGTGGAATGGAAGTATCAGAAAGTTGGTCATCTCATGTAAAAAAATAAAAATAAAAATAAAATGTTTCCTGGATATTGAAATGTTTCGTTAGGGATCGATCAAATATGAGAGACAAACCGAAGTATTCTGTAGGCATCTCGTACATTCGTTTCGCATTTTGCACTTGTTATGTTTTATTCAGTACATGGTAATACAAACAAGGCCTTCAGAAATACAGATAATATACATCATGTCATATTACCCATGGCCATATTCATCGTTGGTGTTACAAATATCATGCATGCAAATTTGTATATATACGAATCTAAGCTTCATATGATAATGTTTTGAGATTTGTAGAGAATAGGTGAATCTGAAAATATGAGGAAGTTTGAGGAAGAACAGCTTTTTTATAGCGTCATTATATATAAACATGATCATTTGTTTATTTTACTTGCAGTAGGAAGTTGTTTAAATGTAGGAGGATTAGTCCATCTTTCTCTTACCCGGGTCTCTTACACGTGGTAATGATATAATGTCGGGTTTTTCCTCGTGTTTTTGGCAAAGAATTATATGTATGCCCAACCATCCATGTGGCTCCTTAACCACGTTAAATCATTGGAACTTTGTAATATTTACTTTTGGTATCATTTTGCTACTCTCCTGTGTTATAACTGTTCATTGTTCATATTCCGCCAATGACGAGTCAATGTAACACCCGTCAAGAAGCTGTAGTTCGTGATAAATCACGGTGATCGATATTTGTATATTCTGTAAATATACAGTGATGATATAGACCTTGCTAATGGTATGAATGGTTTTGTAGCCACAGAATATTCTATACACTTTTATCACTTTATGTACATGTATAATATCTTAAAAGCGTAGTAAATTGATTGATTAATTTGAATTCTTCATAGTAAAATTATGCCGTATTTATATTAGGATGTATTGATCATACACGCAAGTACTCCTCAAACTATAAGTTATTGTCATCTACCATGTCTACATTTGTATCTTTCAGTGTATTGGGAAAAAATAACCGTTCGTATTTTACAAAATTATTTGATTTTTAATATCGCTTTGTTGAGACGGAAGACGTGAAATACGAACTTCGTAAAAAAAAAAGAACACAAAAAAGGGAAAAAGGAATGGTGAAACACTGTTTTCCACAGTAGTGTTGCGTATGTTTCACACTGTAGTTAAAAGGAAATTAGAATCAGGAGGTATCATTTCATGGAAGAGATTTTTAAAAAGAAGAAGACATGTTTGCTTGTATACTGGAATATTCTGTTATTGATTGACCAAAATAGACAGTATGTACAATCCAAACTGGAGAGTTTTGTGGACATACATTTAACTTAAAATCTTGCAAGAGTTGTATTTCGGCATGGTAATGGCAGGGCTTCCAGAAATATAGAGATAATATGCATATAGCATTGTAGTATTAGAGATGGCAACATTCAAATATATCATGTATGCACATGTATCACATGCATTTATCACGTTGTCATATTAATCTAAGAGTTACGAAGTTTGAACGTAGTTGAAAATAGATTTAGGCCTAAAGAAGGCTCTCTGTTTTATTGCACGATTGTATATACTAAAAACACGTAATTTGCTTATTTTCCAAATGCTTTCGAAAAGTGTTGTTCACACGAGGACTGACTCCTCTTTCTCTGAACTTCAGTAGTGATATATGTTTTCTCATGATATCATTTTGTATGGCAGAGACGTATACCCACCCACCGCGGGGCTCCTTAACTACTTACATTATCATTGGCATATATATATGTATGCAAAACATCAGTTGTGTTAACACTTTTAAAATTTTACTCTTGTGTAGGATTGTTACTCGTATTTCATAAACGCCAATTTAAAGTTCATAAATTTTGGAGAAGTCACAACTGCAGGCTATGTACTGAGTTGTGTATACATGTATAAGAATTATGTTTAACCATTGTATTTATGGAGATTAATGATATATTGTCACTGTTATGTAGCCGGACGTGTAGAATTGGGCTTTACTTACTGCTTTATAAATTCATTGTATCCTGAGGGATCATTTCGAACAGCAATTTACTTAGACTTGAATTCTGGTACCTTATACTAACAAATAGTAACGCACCTTACAGAATGACTTGATTGTTACGTCATTTTGTTGAAGAATATAAACCGAAGAAATGTAAACCGTGTAAAACAGACGTTTATGAAATCTATTTTACTTTTTAAAACTCTTTTTCTTTAACATGTTTTCTCGTTTATAGGTGTGGACACAATGTTTTATGGTTTAATTTCACATTTTATGAACCATTTGTGATTGGAGATTAATCAATGTGGGGTAGTTCTGCATCTCGTTGAAAAAAAAAAAAATGTATATCATTTTCTATGCCACACGAAAGTTTGGGTTATCACAAACACCGTTTAACCAGTTCTGCTTGGGCTTATGGAGATAAGTGATATTATTGTCACTGTTATGTTATGTAGTCGGACTTGTAGAACGTTTTACTTTATCCTGAGTGATCATTGGCTACTGTACATTTGGAACAGCAATTAATTCAGACTTGGATTATTAATGATAATAGTGTTCTGGATCTACATAGCGTTTAATAATTTTGGATGTTTCCAAGGGCTGGATTCCGGTACACTATTTTAACAAATGCTGATGCACCTTACGAAATTACTGGATTTGTATATCATTCTGTTGAAGTATATGAAATAGAGATGTAAATCGTGTAAACAGGCATTTATAGAATTAACACTACTTTTAAGACTGTTTCCCCACCTTTTTTTAATACATTTTTCCTTGCTCGTTTATAGGTGTAGACGTAATGTTTTATGGTTCAATTTCACATTTTATGAACACCGTGGAAATGAATTAATACAAAGTACTTTTGCATCTCCTTTAAAGAAAACTATTATGCATATTAAACAAATATACCATGCACTGAGCATGCTGAGAGGCTTTAGTTGAAATCATGTATTCCAAGGTGCAGAAATAGCACTATTTCAGTTTCTGAGGGGTGTAGCCCCGAAGAATATAGTGCTATTTCTGTCACCGAGGAATCCATAATTTCACTAAAAGCTCAAAACAGTGCATGATATATTTGTTTTATATCCCTCCAACGAATCTTGATAAAAACAGTCCACTGATTTAGCATGATACACGCAATTTACACAGTGGTCTGTGAGGCCGATACCGATAGCACTTTTCACACCGATGAAAAACCGCTTATCCATCGCATATCCGTGACGACATTCATGGCATAGTGCGCTATACCATGAATGACGTCATGGTATAGCACATTTTTTTCATCGGCATTTTGTTTTGAACATTATCAACATCATAGCAATGTTATGGTTGGTCACGTGATGCTATTTAGACCAATCACTAAGCAGGATTTAATTAATGAGGGATATTATAGGTTTTATACCACACGACAGTTTTGGTTATGAGGAGACCGTATTTCTCAGTATTATGCTAACCGATTCAAACATTCTATAGCCACACACTGCTTCATTTTATTTGGCCTATTTTCAATCTGGCAACTTAATACAGGCAAATGCTGTAAAATGATAATGATAATATTTGATATGAGATTGAGAATTACTGGTCGTCATCGTTCACGTTTTGTATTATACTCAGACTCAATTTCGTTAGGTTTATGATAATGTTTCAAAATTTGACATTCAATTGGTTACTCTTTAGTAGAGTGCTTTGTAAAGCTTCATATTGTCATCAGCACCCAAGACTTACAAATTTTGCATTATATATTAATCGGAAATAGCTCAGTAATGTTAATTGGTGACTTGGACTAGGTTGAACAGATTGTCAGGTTTAATCGACATAATTTTTGCGATCTTTATTTAGTTTCATTCAAATATAATTAATAAAATGACTGTATTTTTATAGGTTTCCCCGGTCAATTTCATGATTTTGTCGTTCAAATTCATTTTCCCAGCATTCACAAGTATACATGAGCATATAAGGACATGATATCATTGGAAATATACAAAGATAGGAAGAAAACTTCAATGAGAGTCATAGTCATGATAGTGTTGAATTTCAAATTTTCGACCTTTGATTAGATCATCTTCAGAAATTGTAGGTAAAACGGAACATTTTGATGCCTTCTTATATCAGGGTATACAAAAACAGTTCTTGTTCCGTTTTACCTCAGTTCCTGAAGATGATCTAAATACAAGTCGAAAATTTGAAACTCAACACTATAACTCTCATCAGAGTTTTCTTCCTATCTTTGCATATTAATATTATCAATAATAATTATGGATATCATTGTAAGTGGATACAAATTCAGAACAATATAGAACCCTTTAAGAAAAGAATAAGCATACTAGAAGCCTACGAAAATGGGATTTTTTTTTCTTGTGTGTGTGTGTGTTAGGGGTGAGGGATGTGCGGGTATATTGTGTACATTCTAAAAAGGGATTGGTCAAGATAACCAATGTGTTGGTGAATTTGTGTCTGACCCCAAAAATAGTTAAAAGCAACCAAAATTTGGGTACATTAATTTTCAACAAATAATTGGGTAATTATGACCATCATCATATCGGTCAATCTTCACCAAAATTTTGGTCGGACAATATGCACCAACATAATAGTTATTTTGACTAATCCTTTTTCGGAGTGCGCTCGTTTATCAGAAACAACCAACGCTCGTCCCGCTTTCCCCCTCATAACCCCTTTTTATCTTCTCCACTAAATTGAGTGCACGAATGAGGAAACCGATCGCCTGAAAATGAAACTGAACGCCCCAAACAGCGTCATCGTTACTACGAGTTGAATTTGAATGCGCAAGTACGAAATACAATGCTCGTATTTGGAAATTGAACGCACATGCGTGATTTTGATTTACGGAAAGAGAATAAGAGCGCCCATAAATGAAATTGATCGATCGGATTCGGAAATTGAAAGCCCAAATGTCTTCGCGGGGTGTGCGTTGCGTGAAATTGAATGCACGTTCATGAATTGGAATGGAAAAAGTATGAAATTGACCGGGAAAAACTATATTAACCAGTATGTACTTGGATGGGCTCTTTGTCTCGAATAAGAGTGACTGCAGGTTTCATATAATCAGATAATTTAATGACCATTGTCTGTTAATCAATAAACAGGGCAACAATACCTCAGCGTCTCCCAGTATCTTTGTTTGTGTGTACGGATTCATTTCGACCCCTTTTACCCATCCCGGCTGAGTTAAGACTCTGCCACCTTACACCAAAGAGGACACTGTGATACCAAAGCTACATGATTCTACATTCATGTATGCTCATGTAGAGTAAGGGTAAGGTTAGAGTTAAGGTTATGTTTAGGGTTAATAGGGTTAAGGTTAGAGTTAGGGTTAGGGTTAGGGTTAGAGTCAAGGTTATAGTGAGGTTATAGGGGTTTGAGGATTAGGCTAAATTATTGTGATTTTCTAGGGTCGAAGTTTTGTATTTGGTAAATGTACCAGATTGTAATTGTCATGGACTATACTATGTCATTCAGATTGTAGACATATCTCGAATCTAACAGAGAAATGCACATAATTTTTTAAAAGGATTTTAATTGATCATTCGTATTACACAAGATGTTAGATATCAACAATAAAATCATAACAGGCTAACTATTCAGTTACTACTGCAATACTTTGCATGTATCAAATGATATACGGTTCCAAGATATTGACACACCCGTTGAAATACAATTTTACATCGGGGGGACGGGGGGGGGGGGGGTAACACTGAACTGAAATGATGTTCTTGTGCATGGTGCATACTGAAATACACACATGAAAGGCAATACATTTCCGCCACCATTGCATATTTTTCATATGCATATGCACGCGCTCCAGTGGAGGTGAATAACTAACTTAGATAAATTAATACGGGTTTTGATTCCTATTTCCCTGTATACATCGATCTCATCTCCATCTTACCCCCCCCCCCCCCCTCCTCCTTCCCTCTCCTCCCCCTAGCTCCCCCACTATTAAACAGATCAGCAACGTTAGCACCCTGGGCTGCGTTTCATGAAACTGTCATAAGTGTAAGTTTATGGACATCCCATTGAAATGTGTGTTAACTCTACAACTCACGCAACACACTACAACACAACACACACAAACAAAAAGAAAATGCACCATGTTGTAAGTTACTAAATTCGAGTTGGCCAAACTCTGTAATCAAGGGCTCTGGAAATGAGGGATATGAGCGCCCTCTTGTGATGAGAACAGGTGCCAATAATACCTAATTATTCATGCAGAAAGAGTGTCATCGACAAATTGAGAATTGCATTATCTTCATTATTATTATCATTATCATCATCGAAAATATCAACAGTAGCAATGTCATACCACAATGTTAAACATGGTAAATGATAGGATTTAGCTTATTCGACATTTACAAATCGTTAGAGCAACACAAACTGACAGTTTTAAAAATTAGATGCATGAATGTCTTTTGTATGTTATCTGAAAATAAAAGCAACAACAATGGACCGTTGCTGGTGTAAGAAAAAAAAGAGACGGGGGTGGAGAGGGAGGGAGAGAGAGAGAGAGGGGCAAACAGACTGATACAGGGATAGAGCAATAGAACGCTAGATGCACAATAATAATTATTTTTCGTGACGATAGTTATTGCATTGTACGCTTAAAGATAGACAGCCAATATAGTAATAACGTTGATATCATTGTAAAGTTATCCAATTTCGGTGTAAACCAAATCAAATTTGGGTTATACTGAAACTAAAAAAACTTTTGTTTGAAATCAATGTCATTGCATTCTACTAGTCTGATTGCCCTAAAGACCACCGCACAATAGACAATCGATCTGCGACCCAATTTGTAATTTTGTTTTAGCATTTGATATGAACATTTAAACATGTAAAATCTTAATAATCAAAGTTCCCGATAGTCGTATGAATATTAAAATCGAAATTACGGGGTATTGCCAACCTGCCTTTGTAAACTCAATTCCGATTCGTACAGACGTCATAGCAATCGTGTGATCGGCTACGATTTGACGCCGATTTGGCTTTATTCCGACCACATGTCTTGTAGTGAACCAAAATTTCGATTTTAGTATTCCTATCATTATTCCAGAGCGATGTGATATTATAGATTACAATCTGCTATTTTCGGCCTCGCGGGCCTTCGGTGAAGGGTTGCCACCATTTCACCGTTAAGCAACTTAGTTTCTGGTACGTGTTCGTTAGTCTTTTTTCGTTGGTCTGTATGTCTTGATATTTTCATCAAATACTTCGGCACTTTTACGATTCTTAATCAAGAGTTCGACAATCTCTGTGATCACAATGGCTTCGAAGAATCACCCGTCCATAATTCTGAGTAGCGCCCTTTAAATGTCGTGCCGGACAGGCTTTAAGTAAAACACATAATTGATCATAATTGTTCATAAATCCCGAAAAAATAGACTCTTATCAAACAAAGAAAACCAGCTCTTTACAAATTGGGGAAGGGGGAGGGTGAGGACACCACAAACACACACACACACACACACACACACACAAGCATGCCCCCCCCCCCCCCATGGACGCCCCCGCTGGGAATTAAGGCCGTGTAAATGGCTCTTCAAAGAACAAGTCATACCATTTAACTACATGCACCAGAAAAAAAAATTGTTGGGACATCATTTATTTTTTTTTTCTGTTCTTAAGTTGAAAACGAGGCCATGAACCCAGCAAAGCATATGGCGCTAAACGCGCAAACAAAAAAATGGAAGTTATTAGTTCTAATCTTAGAATTAGCAGTGGTCTTTGCAATTTTCTTCGGTTCATTGAGGTATAGTATTACACAGAAAAAGTAACATTTGTCAATCAAAATAATAAATTGGGACAAATCATGATTTTTTTTCATTTTTGTAGGGGCACCATGTTTTCAACAGAATTGCCCCCTGCGCCCCCCCCCCCCCTGCGCCCCCATGGATGCCCTGGCTCTGAATGGATTGGGGTATTTTTGTTTGTGAGTGCGCTTGTTTTGCTCTCGGGTCAAAGAGTAAGGGGAATATACCCTACCCCCCCCCCCCCCCCTCCCCCGCTATGCCTACATTTGAAAATCAAACCTTTTCCCAACCCTTCTTTAATACAATCTGCTCTATATTAACAAACAGCAACGACAACACCACAATCATATCATCATTATCATCACCATCACCATCATCTCTGTCATTATCATTCTCTGCTTCGGAACATAGTAAATGGTGACAATTTGCGCAGCTATAGGTTTCAATTTCCCTGCACATAGTATCGCCAATAGGGAGAAAAGTAGGATACAGCATAGGATCAAACATGTCATAACAATGGTAAACCACTGTATGGGGTCGGCTATTAATTATCACACTACTTAGAAACGGAAAACAGCCATAACAACATTAACAACACCATCCACCATCAATGCAGAAACTTATCTGAAAAGCACAAAACGAGTGTTGCTCGTGGTGATGAAAGACATTAATTATAACCCGTTGAACACGATTTGATTTCAGTATAATACACATTTACCATAGACCCTAGCCCTAGTAATCTCGGGCACAGGGCTCAACGGCACGTCCTTAACATGCTAAACCTGTTCCGAGCATAGGCATCGTAAAAAAAAACAAAACAAAACAAAACAAAAACGACCTCCCTTAATTTTGATACCAGATCGTTACGTTATTTTGGGAGGGGGTCGCCTTTTGCTGGAAGGTGTGCTTTGGTTCTTTGGCATGAATATTCCCATCCTGATTTTGGAAGGATAGCGTGGTATAATTCACTATAGATATAGTTTGGAAGGAAATTTGATACATTTGGAAGTTCCAAACATTTAACATTACTTTCATTTATATTTCTATTTCCATCTCTATATGTGCTTTTATACATTTTGAAGGGGTAAAAATCATAATTGAGTTAGGCCTATAACTCACAATCCAAACTTACTGTTGATTAGATCCCATTACGTTTCGATGGGATACACCAATCATGGTTTGAAGCTTTAATTAGACTGTGCGAAGGTTTGATCGAGTCTGTGGAGCCAATATGGCGGTAAACATTGGTGACTTTCAGTCACTGTCACGTGACTCCTTATCACGTGACGTTTGATGTGATAGACGTCGTGACACACAGTGAAGAGATTTGTTCCAACTGTGCCAGAGATGGAAGCTTAATCCACATTTTTCGTGCTTCTTTATTAAATAAATCATAGGCAAAATAAGGCATAACATGTAACCAAACTGATTGTACAGAACAGTACATGGGTGCAACATAACAGTCCTTGAATGCACATATGAACAAACACAAAAAAGCCTAACCCTGTGTATGCCCTCCCACAAACAAAGTGATTTGGTTGGATAAGGAAATTATCGGGGGGGGGGGCACAAAATGAAATATGACATTTAGTTCACATGACCCCATGATGACAAAAGGCATTTCCCGATATCGTTACTAGAAAAGGTAATTCAATTCGCGCAGTTTGGTGGTTGATGCGCATTAGCTTTGCCGCCATACTGGACGACAATTTCGGACTGGCAAATTATTTCAAGTTTGATTCCTACCAGGACATGGATATGTGTAGTAGTGGCCCATTTGAAGTAAGTATTATGAAAGTTATGCTTAGTACGTTTACCGCACACATGGGTTATCAGGTGTGTAGATTTTGATCGTCCTTTCAGAGTTGGAGAAGACATATTCTGCGCTTGTTCCTGGGGCAGCGAAGTGCAGTTCTAACTGCAGTCAAAAATGGCTAGATTATGTTCTTGGGTGAAATAAACTGTGTCGGCTGGGCTTAGATTGATAAAAGTATTGATTGGAGGTATTATCAGACGAACACGAGCTTGTACTTTGGATTACTTTCCACTTATCACCCTACTAACGCAGAACCATCTTCGTTATAGTCTTTCTAACAGGAGGGGTAGGATAACGACTTCAGGAAGAATATTGCCTCTCGCCTATTTGGTTCAAGAAAGGGACATGATCAAGTGCATAATTTGCCTGTATCATCCTTTCATTTACATTTAACGTGTATGGTGAAAAAAGAAATGTGAAACATTCCATATAAGAGAGTGCAAATTAAAAAGAAAAAACCTTCCCGGATGTTAAATGAAAGCTATCAAAACACTGATATGTCATTATCGCATATTGGTATAAACAAAAGCAAGTGAGACCTCGGATGGTGTTTTTCAAGTTTGTTAAAGCTTTGAGTTTGTAGGTTGAACAGTTGAAATCGAACTTGAATGAATTGTGGGTAAAACATTTTGATTTTTTTTTAAATTTCACTGTGATCAATATTTATTCCCGAATATTGTGCATGTTAAAGCAATTCATAGATTATAATGATATGGCAAAATTTAAGATTTAACGGGAGACTTTATCTCATGCAAGAAAGCCCAAAATTAAAATAATAGTCCTCGAATGATAATCAATTTCCGTTTTATTCAAGAACAAGGGGCATTAGTAAATGTTTTCGTTCACAGTGAAATGAAATAATGTGTGTTTTTGTGTGGATGGTGCCTGAGTGTTGGTGTGGGTGGTTTGGGGGAGTGCGTGTGTGTGTGTCTCACATACAAACAAGGAAAATGTAAAACAATCAGCCCTTATACACCTGTGATATAATGATTAGTCGACTCTAAGTCATTTATTTGTTTAAGTTAATTCTTAGGTCTCTTGTTTACATATCTGTGGTTTAAAAATGTAAAACTGCACATTTGATGCATATTTACTGTTGATGTCCTTTTTTTCCAGATTTGCAATTTGCTGATGTCATATTTGCACATTTGGTAGTTCTACAGGGGGTGTCGTCGTCAGACATGCGCTCGCTGACGACTTTTCAGAAGTCCTATGAGACTAGCACTGTCGGTTTCCTAGGTTGTCATTTTCTAAGCTGCAGGCGTATATATGTTTTTCAATTCCCTTTACTTTTTTTTTCTGGTATAATGCACGCATGTCACATTCTTAAAGAACAATCATTGTATTTTACTTGATACAGGTGATTCCACAATAGCCGTGAAGACGGATGGTGAAGTCCAAGGTCAACCTTCCCAGGACTTAAAGTAAGCATGAACACCTTTTAAACCTACAAAGCGGCTTACCTATAAGAATATAGATGAAACAATACTTTAAAAAGTATTAATCTTTAATACTTTATCACCAGTTAACCTTCTGCTACCGAAACCTAATAGTTCTCGTATAACCTCTAGGGACGAGCATGAAAGAACAACGGGAAAATTATATAATAAGAGACATTATATTTTTATTCCTTTAGTTCAAATAAATCACTGAAAAATTACAAGCAACAATAAAACAAACAAGGATTTAATATGTAGCCATCCCGCGGAGGGAGAAAATAACCATCCATTGCCATAAATAATTTGATTAATATAGCAGCTGTTCATGCTTTGATGTGATATATACATTTTTCGTTTGTCATCGTACGAGTTCAACAATTACTTCTAAGATTGTTTGTTGATAAGTGACTGTATATCTGATATCTCTTTCTAGCATTAAAACGGAAACTTTGGGACTTGTTTCGCTACAAACCTATGGAATTTAACTGTTTATTGACAGGAACATTTATTTTTCTTCTTCATTGTTGTTATGTTTTTTTTTATATATACACATACTTCATTAATTGAAAAAATAACTGCCGAATATACAAGAATGTAATAAATCAAGCCTAATATACTGTCTGTATACCAGGAGAATACAAGGTGAAAATTGAAAAAAAAACTACAAAACAAACAAACAAACAATATACCAACATTACAAAATACAATAATAAAAGAGAATTTGGTCTCATGTCGAAAGATTCAGAATATAGGAATAATGCTTGACTGACGTTGAGTGTTGGGAAATGATCATGTGAGAACAGCTGGGGTACAATGATTCCTATTCTGTAGGACAGTGCATCGAAAGAGGGAAGGTATAGAATAGTGTTAGAAATAGAAGTATGGCAATGATGTTAACACATTATCTTTAAAAAGCGGTCAGAAGCCGAAACAATAATCTCTCAGTAGAGGCATACAACAGACAGTATTAGTTGGTGAGCGGAGGACAAAAAATAAGTTATTTCTTATTCCGCGTCTAGATAAAAGCTATATACATAAACCTCATTTTAAGAGAAAATTTCTCAACTTTTCGAAAATGGGCATAAAATTATAGCATCTGGTAGCATGGATACTGCCTATTAATAGGCCACTCCAATTTTCCTGACTAATCGAATAAGGGTTTTGTAATTGGTGACATGCATGTAAATCATACAGTGACAATGGCCAGATATAAGTAGATTTACAGGACTGTTTGCAGTGTATCTGCCATGCTATGTTAACAGGTAACCAAGCAATGGTGAGAAGGTTCAGTCCCAACCAGCAGTTTTTCAGATTGGTATTAGACACTGTTGGGGATATTTCATCCGTAACTTTGGCTCATTGCCAATTTTTTTTCAAAGTGGGATACATTCAGCCTATGTGGGTGGAAAAACCCCATCATCATGCATTGTGCATGAATTCAAACGCAAACAGTGGCAAAGGCAGTTCTAAGCTATATGAAGCATTCATGAATCAGTCTAAGGTTAAAAAGAGTCATTGTTGCAATCTCCTATTCAAAGTTGTTTTTCTGCCCAAAACTGTTAAGCAGAGCCCTCAAATTCTGTGAGGGAATTACCTTTTTAAATGAATTTCGTCAAGCCTGTTCCGGATCGAAAAATCAGTATATATGATATCCAGAAACACGGAAATCTCAGTGTGTTCAGGAAGTTACATTTAAATGCAATTCCAAGGCAAAATCTGACTCCTCAGAATTGTACGCAGAACTGAAACTTAAAAGCCCTTAAAATTCTTTCCTAAACTAGATATTTCAATGCAAAAGAAGAATTGCTGATTTTATTGCCTTGAGTAATTTTAGCATTGCTAGCTTATGTTCATAGCAGTCTTGGGAAGGCCTTTTGTCTCATTGCCTCTTCGTCTCCTCATCGGATGGCCGAAAAAGGGACAGAAGAATGTAGAGAAGAATGATTTCTTGATGATAATTGTAAGACGCTGTGAAAATCAACTGAATTGTCTTTTTTGAAAAACTTAAATAGAGATATAAATATTATTTGGAAGTCTAATGCTCCTGAATGTTTTGCAATCTTTGGGGAACACACAAGTACCATATTCTTTACGCAATTGGTATTTATGTAGAGAAAATGCCACTATAGATATTGTTGATTGTAAATTTTCTGAACCGGGTCCATGCCAGTCTTTGTGGTTCAATTTAAAAAAATTTCGATCAAAATCAAAACAATATTTTTATCATGGCACCTGGAGTAACAATAATATTGGTTCCGTTTCTTATTTTCTTAATCCACCATTTCCTGGTCATAAATTATTTGAAGAATTGATCTTGGATTTCAATAAAACTCGAACCGATCGAAGAAAATATAATTTCTTATTTAAGTGTATTACTAAAGAGTGGTTGTATCCTAGTTCTGAAAATGTTGATATTCATTGTATGTTAATTGTAAAATTATTAGCCATCAAAAAAGTTACCCAGTTATGCTTACAATACTCCCTGTGTCAAACAGTCTCCTATTAAGCATTATGATTTCTGGGATGCTTAACCCTCCCTCCCAATATTCACTGGGAAAAGTTACATATTTGTAATTTTACATGCTCTATAAACACAAAAATTTCGTTCTTTTTATTTTTAAGTATTTTTTTATAGATGTATTGATTTTAATGACTTTCTTTTTAAGATTAAAAGGAGGGATTCACCTAATTATTATTTCTGTAATAAATTTGAAGAAACTATTCTTCACATTTTTTGTGTTTGTAAAATAGTTGTCCCTATTTGGCAACATTTACATACCGTATTATTACATAAGCATGATTATAATTCTAACATGCCCAACTTTGAAAAGTTTTTGGAGTCCCCACTGATAAATTATTGTCCTTTTTATTTTTATTGGTGAAATATTTCATATATATGTGTAAATTCAAAAATGTCTTACCAAACATAGAAGCATTTAAGTTTTAGTCAAGAAACAGAAATAATTGGAATATCATTTGGCCAAGAAAAGAAATAAACTTTCCATCCACTTCAGAAAATGGAAATTTTAGGTGTAATCCTAATTTTTTTTTACATTTTTTTGTTGCCTTCATTTGAACACACACAGTGGGTGATTTCAAGTTCGGTGTGCGGTGTTAGTGTTGGTGTTGAGAGCGTGGAAGGGCTGCTGAACCGAGCTCCAACACCGACGGTCAGTTTAGAGGGACGATACCGATCACCTTATCGATAGCTCAACACCGGGTGACGTCATACGCTATAGCGAAAGATCTCGACGATGAAATCATTTCCCCTCAGAATTTCTAATAAATCTACATCTTATTGGATTCGAATTGCATAATCATTTGAAGAATCCAAGGGGAAAATATTACTCTTCCATGGGAAATATATGGTTTTGATTATACCAAGTTGTTTTGACTGCAAAATGGGTTTAACCACCAACATGTGACGAGTGGCCGTAGCAAAGAGTGCCGCTGCTGCCCGAGGGACAAGCAGCAATAACATGTATCATTACAACACCAACACCAACACCGTACTTGAAATCATGAATTTCACGATCCCTAGGGGCTGGTGTTTGTGAATGGGGAAATTGCATGTAAATCGTCAACACGAACCGTGATACTCGATTCAGCAGACAACATTTAACACCAGCGGACAACACAGACTACCGGAAATACGTCAAATTTTGCGAGGTCAACCCCAACACCAGCCTGATTTCAAGTTTGGTGTTGAGGCTGGTGTTGGTGTTCTCACAGCACCAACACCAGCCTCCAACACCAAACTTGAAATCACCCAGTGTACCATGGGTCTATTTTGATTGCTTGATAGGAATTCTTTTGCAGTACATGTTATTAGTTTGGTTTATTTATGCTCATAAAGATCTGTTTTTTTTTTAAATTTTGTATGAGATCCTATTACACAGCCTTAAGATAATTATGGAGTCTTATTTAGGAATTCCCCCTACATGTACTAAGCAACTGGACAGTATTGTATTGTCCAAAGTTTTTCTGCCAATTTGATGTTTTGGGGTGTTTTTATACTTGGTTTTTCTATCTTGTTTTGTTTGTTACGATATCCTGAGAATGGGAGAGAGGGAAAGAGAAAGAAAGAGAGAGAGAGAGATGAGAGGGAGGATAACAAAAGGGATAAGAATATGCGCCCAATCATCCCTCATCTAACCAATACAAACTAAAAATCTATACTCTAAAGGAATATCATAATAAATATCGATTCCCTAACTTCGTCCGTTTCTTCGTAAGCCGAAATAGGCCTACACATGCATTTTGAGGCTCGTAGAAAGTGCCGCCACAACACTAATGGTTCTAATTATCAGAAAAGGCTAATTTGACATCAAAAGATGTATATCCGGTACTTTTTATCCTACGCCGATAATTGCAACGAAATTTAACGTTTTCCGTTTCTTAAGAACCCCCCCCCCCCTCTCTCTCTCTCTTTCACCTTTTCTTGCTTTTTCTCTCATCGGGCTATAAGACTGTTATGAACAAAAATGTAGAATTAGTCGATGAGAAATAGCAACATTTTTTTGTGTGTACATATAGATAAGGTAAGAACAAACTATTAGGGCATTTAGGTTCTACTATAGGTGAGTCAGAAAAGTACTCTCTTTTTAATTGCCTGTAGTTTTGTGACGGAGCAATGACAATTTACAAATAATGTATAGATTCATTCCCTTGCGTTTGTTGGTACCATTTTTGTGTGGTACATCTTTACGTTTGACTGCACAGGGATCGATTTATGTGACGACATCTAAATCAGTTTCCACGAACGCAGGATGTTTTTTTTTTTTTTTTGGGGGGGGGTTGATGTTGATACATGACAGTGTTAGACTCGATGTTTTAAGGCAGGATAACCATCAGTTCAGATACATATCACAGATAAAATAATTTGAAGCCTTGTTTGTTTACAAAAAATGGTAACAAAAACAAACTTATAATTTGTTATTTATTGTTCGATATCTTGAAAAGAGTATATTTTAGTTTGCTGTAATGGGTCAAAACACACATTGTCAGACAAAGGAAATAAACAAGGCCGGTAAGTATCACGGATTTTTCAACCTTCAAATTGTTAGCATTTTTGTGTCCGGAATTACTTTTAAGCTGAATGCAGCTTTTTTTTTCAAGGAATCAACTTCATATGGATTTGTAGCCTCCTCAACTATCAGTTTATAAGACATATTGCTGTCAAGGCACCCAACAAAAAAAATAACAACAAGTGTTTTTTAACTCACTATTTTTATAGGCCTCAAATACATTGTATTGCTATGTCTTATTTGCATTTGAAATGATGGTTTCGTTTTTGTATGCACACTGTGAGATAAATGCTTAGGGATTCTGTGTTTATGCACATCATAACTATCACTTATTTGATCTGATATCATTTGTGAAATGAAGAATGGCATCAGCCCTGGATTTGGTCAAATAGAAGTGTCTGTTGTTAAAAAGAATAATGTATGGAATTACACGAGGGAGTATTCTTAACCCATTGATTGGTTGTTGTTGTTGTTATATGATATTTGTCATGTCTCAAATGATTTGAACTTTGTTCTCTTTGCTAACGACACAACAATATTAATGTCAAATGAATATTATCACCATCTTATTGAATAATAACAAATTGAAAAACACAAAGTTGAAAATTTGTTATTCCATAATCTATATGATGAGTGTTACTAAACGAAAAATAGATGTCGGAGAAGCAGCAACGATTTAAAAACAGACTTAATTTCTTACCTAAGCCAATATTCTTACCTAAGCCAATATTACTTAACTTACGTGTAAGAAATACACTGATTTATCCATATTTGTCATATTATATCATTAATTGGGTCTCAACCTCTCTTGAAAACTTAATTAGACTTCAAAAACTACAAAAGAGAGTCCTGAGAATAATCTCCAATGTTACGTACAATGCTCAAACAGCGCCCCCTTTTACACACTGAGAGGTTATTTTTATTTATATTGGGCTCTGTATATGTACTCATTTCATCATAAGCTGCTGCCTTCATCATAATGTAGATACTTTCTTGCCAACTCTGTCATTCATTCATACTCAACGCGATTTAAAGGTGATTTTCATACGCCCAAAGTAGGACTTGCATTAAGTAAATAATCGTTGCATTAAATACGCAGGGTCTAAGCTTTAGAATTTACTGCCACTTGCTCTAAAAGTATGACTGTTTTTATACAAGTGTATCCACCTGTCTCAGTGTTTTATTCCTGTTCATCATGTTTTATGTCTGCTTTAAATTAATGTATGTTCTATCTTTAGTGGAAATAAACTTGAACTTTGAAAAAACATTATTATCAATATTTTTATCATTATCATTGTTATCATTAATATTATGATTATTGTTATTATTATTATTATTATTTTCATTATCGCTGTTATTCCTATTATTATTATCATTATCATCATCATATTTATAAGATCCCCCCACCCCCGAAAAAAAAGATGTTGTATTGGAGTAATAGGTCCCTGAAAAGTGGGGCAGATAAGGCGGTGTTTCTTTTTTCTTTCCCTTCCAGTCTGCATATTTATACACACACATACATACGTCGCTAACCGCCCAAGAATATAGTTTAGGCCCAAGTTTGAGTTTCACCCCCCGTTTTCCGTCAGTTTTTGATGTAAATTCAGACAGTAGCTTCCGCATTTCTGACATAGTGGCGAGTCAACCGGGTATGGGTGCTATTTACAATTTGTCTCCATAGAGCCAGTCCGAGATTTTTTTGTCCCCACGAGAGTTCCGGGCTGGAATTAGTATCAGCGACTGCATTCAAGAATAGTTGTGATTCTGACGGAATAAATGCCACTGGTATCAATTATTACAGCAAAAAAAAAAAAAAAAAAAAAAAAAAAAAACGCTGAGTGGGAATCGAATCCAAAATCTTTCGTTTCTAGCACGCCCACTCTACAGACTGAGCCACGAGAAGCCAACGCGGAGAAAGCGTTCTCCAACAGATTTATATCTGTAATTCATCGCTAGTCTTACTTCTCAGACGCCCGTTATGTTAATGGGGTCTGGAACTCTCGTGGGGGGGGGGGGGGGGGGGTCGCAGCCGTCCGTTGCGGCGGCGTTTCTGACTTGCCCTGCTTTACCAGTTTTCATCGCTATTGGTATTGACACTTTTTGGGGCAGTGGTCGATTCTCGTCTTTTTGACCGAAACTACACTTTTCTATGAGTGTAGTCGTATTGTGAGTTGCTCATGATGATGATGATGACTAATATATCGAGACAAATGTCAGATTATAATTACAGTCCTTGGTATATCTTATATCATCTTAGTTCCCAAGTTTGTAGGAGCAAACTCACTCCGTGCTACTACTCGGCAGACATCTTTTAATCAGTCTCATGAGTGTCGGACCTGTGCATGGGCTTTCTGAAGAAGTGACGAACTGACGACTTTTGGACAACCATAAGACTGACACTGCCTGTCTCCTGGGCTTTCGGTCTCATGTTGAGTAGTCGTATGCCTGTAATCCCCACTTCGCAACATTTCCACAGGGGTAAACCATACGATACCACGTCCATTCTTTTGAGCTAAATCGTTGTATCTCACTTTATACAGGTGATTCCACAATGAGGGTGAATACAGATGGCGAGGAGATGAGCCCAGGCTCAACTGTCCTAGATGGATTTGAGGTAAGAACCATTTCCATTTTCAACCTACATGACAACTGATAATAGTCACGATATATAGATGAAATAATAACAATGGTTTATATGTTTCATACCTAATCACTAGATAGGTAATCAACGAATTCAACTTTTAACACGTATCTCATATCCATGAATAAGAAAATATTCATTAGGAAAAAACAAAATCGAATACGGTGCTGCCACCAGGAATACAGGGAGCAAAAACAAACAATCAAAATAACTACATTATCGTGAATAATTAGAATAATATAACTTCCCATTCTGATGTTAAAAAAAGAATATTGGCTTTTGTCATCTTACTTGTTATGCACATGATTAACTCTCTCATTAAAACAAAACAAAAAACAAAACAAAACAACACAGAAAATAGCCCTCGTTAATTGTTTTTTAAAGTGGTCACTCCACCGAGTAGAATAAGCTCACGTTCCTATTCAAATTTTGCTCAGAATTAAAATGTAAAATGTTGTGCCTGCAAGCAAAGGCGTGCCTGATTATTTAATAAATATTTGAAAAAAGAAAACCTTCGACGAGAACTGAATTGTGCAAGCTCCTCTCCTAGGAACTTATTCTTTTGTTTGTATGGACATGGTAGATATGATCAGCATTATTAGTCGTTCCTTTTGAATTTTGCACTACCAATGCTTTATTTTGGCAAAAAAAATAGATTGCTGATACTTTTCTTCCATAAAAGAAAAATTAATGCAAAAAGTTGATATTTTTCTACCCAAAATCTAGTTGTGTCAAATTTAAGAGCAGTAAGTCAATTCGCTTTTTACAGATCGTTATAAAAGTGAGCGCGGAGAAAAGAAATTTGACAGTTCTTCTCTTGATATGCAAATCCCTTCTGAATTATTTTCTTAAATGTTCTTTGAGCTAGGTCCTGTAACATAAAAAAATACAATCAGTCTTACGATTGATTTGAATCGTAAGTCTATAGAAAACAAAGTACTAAAGAGTTACAATTCATCGTATAAAAATCGATTGTATCTCTTTATGTTGCAGTCCCCTGATGTGGCAAATCACAACCCTGTAGTAATTTTTTTCAGACACTTTTGATAGCAAAACCACATACCTGACATAGTAAACCATATAAACCTTCTTCACACTATACGATCCTACTGCTATCCAACTTTCGAGTTGCAATAACATTTGATATAGCAATCTTAATAAAAGCATTAGGGTTCTGAATAATGATATGAATACTCAAAAAATCAATAACCGGTCAATGTACGTTTCATGTTATGAAGTAACGGCTAAATCGGCTTAGAATCGTAGACAGTCGCACGACTATTCTTACATCACGACGATAAGTTACCAATTTGGTTTTCTTTCCGCAAAGAAGGCATCCTATCCCCTAAAAATATGATTTTATCATTCATATGAATATTCGGAACAACATTTCTTTTCACTTGTCTGAATGTTTTCATCAAATGATTTTGCGACTGGGACGCAAAGTTGGCTGCGAAATTCAGGTCGAACATGACCTGCTGTCGATCTTACTTCTGGGCCACCATAGATTTTATTCTGCATTGTTCATCATATCACATAGTGTAATATGCATGACCAGATCAAGCAGTTGTAGTAAACAAAGAAGGAAATTACAATCATTACACAGTTACTAATTGTAAAAAAAAAAAAAAAAAGAAACCCTTGATGATGATGTTGCCACACGTACATCATCAAATGTTACAATTTTCTTAAAGTGGTAAAAAAAACAAAGGTACTGAAGTGACAAAACTAAAATAATTAACTAGTGGGGTGTTGAAAGAAGGTTTCAATCAGTTGCAAATAATTGCTAATTTTGAAACAACCATTCTGATTAGCTCAGGGTCTGCCCTTTTAAGAAGACATGCATGCAACAATGATTCTGATTGGCCAGTGACAATTAGTTGCAACTTGCAATCGATTGCAACACCCCATTAGACTTTCAAAGATAAACGATAAAGTGTTATTTACAAATGGGAATTAGTAACCCTTACAAAACTTTGTAAATTCTACGATGCTAATTTAGCCCAAAATTTCACAAATGACATGTAAAACGAAAAGGAAATGGTCTACTTTTAGAAATGATGAAAAAAAAATTAATGGTCGTAACAAGATAAACAAAAATGATTGTTTTACTATAATTAACAGGTTCAAGCATCACTTAACTGCACTTTTTAAGGATTGTAACCAAGACTTTCAAAAGATAAACGATAAAGTGATGTTTACAAATGAGAATTAGTAGCCCTTACAAAACTTTAAAAAATTCTACGATGCTAATTTAGCTCAACATTTCACAAATGAACATGTAAAACGAAAAGGAAACGGTCTGCTTTTAGAAATGATTACAAAAAAAATTTAATGGTCGTAAGAAGATAACCCCCCCCCCCCAACAAAATCATTGTTTTACTGTAATTCACAGCTTCAAGCATCATTTAACAGTTTAAAGATTGTAGAGTCAACAAA
This sequence comes from Echinometra lucunter, assembly GCA_029962745.1. Classification (NCBI taxonomy): domain Eukaryota; kingdom Metazoa; phylum Echinodermata; class Echinoidea; order Camarodonta; family Echinometridae; genus Echinometra; species Echinometra lucunter. The sequence continues at coordinate 30,740,537 of CM057160.1, read as the reverse complement.
TTAAGAGTGTCAGTAGGTAGGCAGGTAGGTAAAGATCGTATGCAGAACGTATAATGTGTAGAGGGCTTATAACATTCACTTCATAAACTATACTGATAGTCCCAACAAATTCAGTTTGAGATATTTGGGACATTGTGAGAGCATTTGGGAACCGTTAGCCTTTCATCGATCGAGCTGTATAGATCTCAGGCAGAGCGAACGATCGCTTTATTTTATTTATTTTTTTATTGAGGAAAAGCTTTCACTAGGTAGCTATAATTTTTAATGGAGTGCTTAAAAAATACGGCTCACGGTCCCGGTTGTCTTCCGTAACTAGGCCTTGACTTGGGGAGGGGTGGGGTGGGGTAGTAGTTGGCATTTGATCTCGGAAGCCAATCTGTGTGTTTCACTGAAATTGTGAATTTTACAGGCCATTATTGTTTGCGATGAATCTACCTTGCGATATTTCGATGTTTTTATTTTCTTATCAATGATATTATAGAACTGTATTAGTTGTTGTTTTTTTGTCTTTATTGTTTTACCAAGAAGGACCAGAATGTTACCTTCTCTTCATTTTAGAAACTTACCTTCGAATATTTTGCCTTTCCTGACTCCTCGGCGAGGTAGCTTTGCAAGTGAGAAGATAAAACCGCAAGAAAAATATCCTTTAAGGTTTTGTTTATTTTTCAAAATAGGTTATTCCATTTATATGATTTAGCACCAATCAAATGTTTATTCATCTAACTTGAGAGAATGACCTCACGTTACTGAGAAAAACCCTTCTCTTCTTAAATTCCCGGACGATTATGCTTGTATGCTTGGTTCGTCGGGTTTAGATTTTCACTTATTGCCAACCGTAGTCTCATTTTCAGGTATTTGTTCTGTGAAATATATATTTAAAAAGTGACTACATGTACATACCATTGTTATAAGGGGAAATAAAGCGAGCAAATCCATCATATCCCGTCTTTCTATTAGGTCCCATGACACATAGATCAGTTTTTAGGTATATGCATTTCGAGAATAACTTTCATCATTCATTGTTTTTGTTATGTTTTACAGCCCACTGGAAAGGCCTGCGAGTTTGAACAACAGCCTGGAAATGGGAAGAAGCTTCCCGAAGAAGTTGTTTGTGACACCAGACTTCACGATAAGAAACCGTTAGCCCATTTTTTTTTCTTTGAATATCATTTTTTATATCACGCTGTCTTTAACCAGAAATATATTTGTTGTTAATGATTATCATAAATTGTACTTGCGTTTTTCCACTAATATGACACGTATCGCTCACGTGTGAAATGGAAAGTGAGGGCTAATAGTTTTATAGTACAATCGTTATCTGCAACATGCAAGAATTCATTTTCTTCCTTCATTATAAAAAAAAATTATGAAGAATACTTTCGAAATGAGAACGATGAAGAAGGGGAGAAGAGAGAATGGGAAGGAAAAGGATAGTGATATTCAGAGAGACAGAGAGAGAGAGATAGAGAGAGAGAGAGTGGGGTGGAGGGGGAAGGGGAGAAAAATGAAATATGGAATGAAGTAAATGTAGATTTAGTGAGCAGAAACTAAAATGAAAAAGTTTCCTGAATAAAGTCCTTCTGCCTCACATGTTATTGATATCGGACAAGAAAACCTTTACTCTACAACCATCGTTAAATATTCAGTGCACCAAAATTACTGTACTTTAATTTCATACAACTTTTGTTATTCCATTTTTATTTATGTTTCCAATTGACTTTTCCTCTTAACACTGCTAAATGTTTTCCATCGGTTAGTGCCAGCAGTATACGTACTTACCTCGTTCGGCGTAATGGCCTCTACGAAATGAAGTTATTTTAATTTTGATGAAGCCAGTCATTATCCTTCCAAATTATCCTTCACGTGACTACATTCTCACTTCCAACTCCTCTCAATGTTATATTTTGTGATTTTTTTACATAGTTAGGATTGAATTTGTACGACTAATTACTGTGAGATTAAAGTTACATTTGCTTCCAAAGCGTTAAAAAACAAACAAACAAAAAAGTTTCAGAGCACCTTCAACTACCAGCACCCTATTTACCTTTATAATAACACAAAATTTTGTTTTCCTTAACGATATAATTCTCCCATATCTAGGTATACTGAAAATAAAGAATATTATGATCAAATTAGCGAGAAAGATCACTAATCATGAAGTATCAACACGCAGGGAGGAAAGTTTGAGAACTCATAATGGTTCATTTAACCTCTCCTCCTCCTTCATGGTGACCTATCTGTTAACAGATGAAAATCTTGTGTCATCTTTTACTATTCTCGATTAAATTTGCTTATGATTTTTTTATAGTTATCAGAAGTAGTATTCAGATTTCACACTGGTATTTCTAGTGAGGTCTCGTTTGAGCTGGAATTTTATAGGCAAATTGTATCCAATTCACAGTAGGGCGCACGTCTATTTTTCTTTCATTCTTAATTTTTTGAATAAAATATTTAGTACAACGATAGAATTGTGACTTCCGTTATAGGGCCTACGGGATAATGGCGGGATCTGACGTGATGAAACAAGATCTACCATTCACTCCTGACACACACCTGATAGACGAGGAGGGATACACGCCTCTCTACATGGCAGCTTTAAAAGGTCATCTTGAAAGTGTTGACGGCCTCATTTCACAGGGAGCAAACCTCGATAAACCAAGTAAGGGCGGACTCACTCCTCTCCACGCAGCTGCTCAAGAAGGACATGAAGACATTGTTGACTATCTCATCCTACAAGGAGCGGACGTAAATGTCGAGTGTGAGAAAGGTCGGACACCTCTTCACACAGCAGCTGCAGAGGGTCATGCAAACATCATGGAAAGATTCTTGGCAGAGGGAACAGATGTGAGCAAGGAAGATAACACTGGGTGGACACCATTCAATGCTGCCGTTAAATATGGCCATCTAGAAGCCGTCAAACAGCTCACTGAAAAGGGAGCTAAGCAGAACAGATATCGCGGAAGGACACCACTTTATGCCGCGGTAGAGTTTGGTCATCTAGATCTCGTCAAACACTTCCTTTCTGGAGGAACTGATGTAAATGAAGAGAGTGACAAAGGAAGGATTCCTCTCCATAGTGCTGCTGCAAGAGGTCACATGGAAATCATGGAATATCTCATTCAGCAAGGATCTGATGTGCAAAGGGCTGACACCAATGGGCTGACACCATTTAATGCTGCCGTTAGATCTGGCCAGCTAGAAGCCGTCAAATCTTTCATTGCCAAAGGGGCGAAGCAGAACAAGTATGACGGCATTTCACCACTCTATTCCTCAGTACGATATGGTGATCTAGGTCTTGTGGAATTTTTCATTTCTGAAGGAGCTGATGTAAATGAAGAGAGTGACAAAGGAAGGATTCCTCTCCATAGTGCTGCTGCAAGAGGTCACATTAAAATAATGGATTATCTCATTAAACAAGGATCTGATGTGCAAAAGGGTGACGCCAACGGGTGGACACCATTCAATGCTGCTGTCCAATATGGCCATCTAGAAGCCGTCAAACATCTCATGACTAAGGGAGCTAAGCAGAACAAAATTGGCGGAATGACCCCACTCTATGCCGCGGCAGAATTTGGTCATCTGAATCTCGTTAAATTCTTCATTTCAGAATTAGCGTATGTTAACGAAGAAAATGACAATGGAAGGATACCTCTCCATGGTGCTGCCGCAAAAGGTCACATGGAAGTCATGGAATATCTTATTCAAAAAGGGTCTGAGGTAAACAATAGTGATGCCGATGGTTGGACACCATTGAATGCTGCTGTTCACAGCGGTCATCTAGATGCCGTCAAATGCCTCATGTCTAATGGAGTAAAGCAGAACAAATATGATGGAATAACCCCTCTTTACTTGGCAGCACAGTTTGGACATCTAGATCTCGTCAAATTCTTCATTTCTGAAGGAGCTGATGTGAATGAAGAGCATGACGAAAAGATGATTCCTCTCCACGGTGCTGCTGGTAGAGGTCACATGAAAGTCATGGAATATCTCATTCAGCGAGGATCTGATGTAAACAAGAGCGATTGCAAGGGTTGGACACCTTTCAATGCTGCCATTGAATATGGTCATCTAGAAGCGGTCAAATATCTCATGGCCAATGGAGCAAAGCAGAACAGATATCATGGGATGACTCCTTTCTATTCAGCAACACAATACGGTCATTTCCACATCGTCAAATTTTTAATTTCTGAAGGAGCTGGTGTGAATGACGAAAATGACAACGGGATGATTCCTCTCCACGGTGCTGCTGCAGGAGGTTACATGAGAGTCATGGAATATCTCATTCAACAAGGATCTGATGTGAACAAAGGTGATGTCAGTGGTTGGACACCATTCAATGCTGCCGTTCTATATGGTCATCTGGAAGCCGCCATATGTCTCACTGATAATGGAGCAAAACAGAACAGATATAATGGAATGACCCCTCTCTACTTGGCAGCACAATCCGGTCATTTACACATAGTCAAATTCTTCATTTCAAATGGAGGTGATGTGAATGAGGAAAATGACAACGGGAGGATTCCTCTTCATGGTGCTGCTACAGGAGGACACATGGAAATCATGGAATATCTCATTCAGCAAGGATCTGATGTGAACAAGGGTGATTGCAAGGACTGGACACCATTCAATGCTGCCATTCAAAATGGTCATCTAGAAACCGTCAAATATCTCGTATCTAATGGAGCAAAGCAGAACAGATATGACGGAATGACCCCTTTCTACCTGGCTGCACGATATGGCCATCTACACATAGTCAAATTCTTCATTTCAAATGGAGGTGGTGTGAATGAGGAGAATGACAACGGGAGGATTCCTCTTCATGGTGCTGCTGCAGGAGGTCATATGAAAGTCATGGAATATCTCATTCAGCAAGGGTCTTACACGAATAAAAGTGATTGCGAGGGTTGGACACCATTCAATGCTGCTGTTCACAGCGGTCATCTAGAAGCCGTCAAATATCTCCTGGATAATGGAGCAAAGCAGAACAGATATGATGGAATGACCCCTATCTACCTGGCTGCACAATATGTTCATTTACACATAGTCAAGTTCTTCATTTCAAATGGAACTAATGTGAATGAGGAGAATGACAACGGGAGGATTCCTCTCCATGGTGCTGCTTCAAATGGTCACATGGAAGTCATAAAATATCTCATACATCAAGGATCTAATGTGAACAAGAGTGACCGCAAGGGTGTGACACCATTCCATATTGCTGTTCAAAGTGGACATCTGGAAGCCGCAGTATGTCTCACTGATAATGGAGCAAAGCAGAACAGATATGATGGAATGACCCCTATCTACCTGGCTGCACAATATGGTCATTTACACATAGTCAAATTCTTCATTTCAAATGGAGCTGATGTGAATGAGGAGAATGACAACGGGATGATTCCTCTTCATGGTGCTGCTGCAGGAGGTCATATGAAAGTCATGGAATATCTCATTCAGCAAGGGTCTTGCATGAATAAAAGTGATTGCGAGGGTTGGACATTATTCAACGCTGCTGTTCACAGCGGTCATCTAGAAGCCGTCAAATATCTCCTGGAAAATGGAGCAAAGCAGAACAGATATGATGGAATGACCCCTATCTACCTGGCAGCGCAATCCGGCCATACACACATAGTCAAATTCTTCATTTCAAATGGAGCTGATGTGAATGAGGAGAATGACAACGGGAGGATTCCTCTCCATGGTGCTGCTTCAAATGGTCACATGGAAGTCATGGAATATCTCATTCAGCAAGGGTCTTACATGAATAAAAGTGATTGCGACGGTTGGACACCACTCAACGCTGCTGTTCACAGCGGTCATCTAGAAGCCGTCAAATATCTCCTGGATAATGGAGCAAAGCAGAACAGATATGATGGAATGACCCCTCTCTACTTGGCAGCGCAATCCGGCCATACACACATAGTCAAATTCTTCATTTTAAATGGAGCTGATGTGAATGAGGAACATGACAACGGGATGATTCCTCTTCATGGTGCTGCTGCAGGAGGTCACATGAAAGTCATGGAATATCTCATTCAACAAGGATCTAATGTGAACAAGAGTGACCCCAAGGGTGTGACGCCATTCAATGCTGCTGTTCACTGTGGAAATCTGGAAGCCGCAATATGTCTTACTGATAATGGAGCAAAGCAGAACAGATATGGAATGACCCCGCTCTACTTGGCAGCGCAATACGGCCATACACACATAGTCAAATTCTTCATTTCAAATGGAGCTGATGTGAATGAGGAGAATGACAACGGGAGGATTCCTCTCCATGGTGCTGCTTCAAATGGTCACATGAAAGTCATGGAATATCTCATTCAGCAAGGATCTAATGTGAACAAGAGTGACCCCAAGGGTGTGACGCCATTCAATGCTGCTGTTCACTGTGGAAATCTGGAAGCCGCAATATGTCTTACTGATAATGGAGCAAAGCAGAACAGATATGATGGAATGACCCCTCTCTACCTGGCTGCACGATATGGTCATTTACACATAGTCAAATTCTTCATTTCAAATGGAGCTGATGTGAATGAGGAAAATGACAACGGGATGATTCCTCTTCATGGTGCTGCTGCAGGAGGTCATATGAAAGTCATGGAATATCTCATTCAGCAAGGGTCTTACATGAATAAAAGTGATTGCGACGGTTGGACACCACTCAACGCTGCTGTTCACAGCGGTCATCTAGAAGCCGTCAAATTTCTCCTGGATAATGGAGCAAAGCAGAACAGATATGATGGAATGACCCCTCTCTACTTGGCAGCGCAATCCGGCCATACACACATAGTCAAATTCTTCATTTCAAATGGAGGTGGTGTGAATGAGGAGAATGACAACGGGATGATTCCTCTTCATGGTGCTGCTGCAGGAGGTCATATGAAAGTCATGGAATATCTCATTCAGCAAGGGTCTTACACGAATAAAAATGATTGCGAGGGTTGGACACCATTCAATGCTGCTGTTCACAGCGGTCATCTAGAAGCCGTCAAATATCTCCTGGATAATGGAGCAAAGCAGAACAGATATGATGGAATGACCCCTATCTACCTGGCTGCACAATATGGTCATTTACACATAGTCAAGTTCTTCATTTCAAATGGAACTAATGTGAATGAGGAGAATGACAACGGGAGGATTCCTCTCCATGGTGCTGCTTCAAATGGTCACATGGAAGTCATGAAATATCTCATACATCAAGGATCTAATGTGAACAAGAGTGACCGCAAGGGTGTGACACCATTCCATATTGCTGTTCAAAGTGGACATCTGGAAGCCGCAGTATGTCTCACTGATAATGGAGCAAAGCAGAACAGATATGATGGAATGACCCCTATCTACCTGGCTGCACGATATGGTCATTTACACATAGTCAAATTCTTCATTTCAAATGGAGCTGATGTGAATGAGGAGACTGTCAACGGAATGATTCCTCTTCATGGTGCTGCTTCAAATGGTCACATGGAAGTCATGGAATATCTCATTCAGCAAGGGTCTTACATGAATAAAAGTGATTGCGAGGGTTGGACACCACTCAACGCTGCTGTTCACAGCGGTCATCTAGAAGCCGTCAAATTTCTCCTGGATAATGGAGCAAAGCAGAACAGATATGATGGAATGACCCCTCTCTACTTGGCAGCGCAATCCGGCCATACACACATAGTCAAATTCTTCATTTCAAATGGAGGTGGTGTGAATGAGGAGAATGACAACGGGATGATTCCTCTTCATGGTGCTGCTGCAGGAGGTCATATGAAAGTCATGGAATATCTCATTCAGCAAGGGTCTTACATGAATAAAAGTGATTGCGACGGTTGGACACCACTCAACGCTGCTGTTCACAGCGGTCATCTAGAAGCCGTCAAATTTCTCCTGGATAATGGAGCAAAGCAGAACAGATATGATGGAATGACCCCTCTCTACTTGGCAGCGCAATCCGGCCATACACACATAGTCAAATTCTTCATTTCAAATGGAGGTGGTGTGAATGAGGAGAATGACAACGGGATGATTCCTCTTCATGGTGCTGCTGCAGGAGGTCATATGAAAGTCATGGAATATCTCATTCAGCAAGGGTCTTACACGAATAAAAATGATTGCGAGGGTTGGACACCATTCAATGCTGCTGTTCACAGCGGTCATCTAGAAGCCGTCAAATATCTCCTGGATAATGGAGCAAAGCAGAACAGATATGATGGAATGACCCCTATCTACCTGGCTGCACAATATGGTCATTTACACATAGTCAAGTTCTTCATTTCAAATGGAACTAATGTGAATGAGGAGAATGACAACGGGAGGATTCCTCTCCATGGTGCTGCTTCAAATGGTCACATGGAAGTCATGAAATATCTCATACATCAAGGATCTAATGTGAACAAGAGTGACCGCAAGGGTGTGACACCATTCCATATTGCTGTTCAAAGTGGACATCTGGAAGCCGCAGTATGTCTCACTGATAATGGAGCAAAGCAGAACAGATATGATGGAATGACCCCTATCTACCTGGCTGCACGATATGGTCATTTACACATAGTCAAATTCTTCATTTCAAATGGAGGTGGTGTGAATGAGGAGACTGTCAACGGAATGATTCCTCTTCATGGTGCTGCTGCAGGACTTCATATCAAAGTCATGGAATATCTCATTCAGCAAGGGTCTTACATGAATAAAAGTGATTGCGAGGGTTGGACATTATTCAACGCTGCTGTTCACAGCGGTCATCTAGAAGCCGTCAAATATCTCCTGGAAAAGGGAGCAAAGCAGAACAGATATGATGGAATGACTCCTATCTACCTGGCAGCGCAATCCGGCCATACACACATAGTCAAATTCTTCATTTCAAATGGAGCTGATGTGAATGAGAAGAATGACAACGGGAGGATTCCTCTCCATGGTGCTGCTTCAAATGGTCACATGGAAGTCATGGAATATCTCATTCAGCAAGGGTCTTACATGAATAAAAGTGATTGCGACGGTTGGACACCACTCAACGCTGCTGTTCACAGCGGTCATCAAGAAGCCGTCAAATATCTCCTGGATTATGGAGCAAAGCAGAACAGATATGATGGAATGACCCCTCTCTACTTGGCAGCGCAATCCGGCCATACACACATAGTCAAATTCTTCATTTCAAATGGAGCTGATGTGAATGAGGAACATGACAACGGGATGATTCCTCTTCATGGTGCTGCTGCAGGAGGTCACATGAAAGTCATGGAATATCTCATTCAGCAAGGGTCTTACATGAATAAAAGTGATTGCGACGGTTGGACACCACTCAACGCTGCTGTTCACAGCGGTCATCTAGAAGCCGTCAAATTTCTCCTGGATAATGGAGCAAAGCAGAACAGATATGATGGAATGACCCCTCTCTACTTGGCAGCGCAATCCGGCCATACACACATAGTCAAATTCTTCATTTCAAATGGAGCTAATGTGAACGAAGAGGACGATGTTGGTCAAAATCCTCTTCACGGTGCTGCAGCTGGAGGTCATCTGGAGGTTTTTGAATATCTCATCCATCGAGGGTCTGATGTGAGCAAAAAAGATTACAATGGTTGGACACCATTCCATGCTGCAGTTAGAAATGGCTATTTAGAAGCCATCAAAGTTTTGATGGTAAATGGAGCTCAGAGTACGAGATTCAACGGATTGACCCCACTCTACATCGCAACGCAGCATGACCATATAGCTGTGGTGAAATTCTTAGTCTCTAAAAGACATGACGTTAATGAAAGCAGTGATTGTGGCAAATCTCCTCTTCATGCAGCATGCTACAATGGGAACCTGGATATCGTGAAATTCTTACATCGCCACAATGCTAAAGTCAACGAACAGGACAGCGATGGATGGACGCCACTTCATGCTGCTGCACAAGAAGGATATCGAGACATAGTTGAATTCCTTGTACTGAATGGAGGGGACATCACATCCAAAGACACTGATGGCATGACACCGCTTCAGGCAGCAAAAAAGGGAGGTCATGCAAAGGTCGTTGAATACTTGACTCTACGTGTGAATGACACTCTAGACGAATATACGAGTGATCCTAGATACGAAAGCTATCAGGGAGATGCCCAAAGACAAGATTCTTTGAGTAAATTTGAGGCACTTCTAGAGGATGAGGACAGGTATAGCAGTGAAGGAAAGACACATATCAAGAGTCCAGCAAAACGCTTTAATCCTGAACAATCATCTGATGTGGCCTCTGTGAGCAGCATGGATGGCTACTCTCTAGCTGATACTCATGAAAAGGACATCACAGCAATCCACAGTGATTATCTACACACAACGCCTTCTCTTCTGGAAAATGAGGAAAAGGCTGAATCGAATCCTTTCATCAGTGCAAGGCTGAAATGTACTGAGAAGACAACCGGAGAACAAAAACAAGTTAAAGAGAGTAAAGGTTCAGTACCAGCAGAAAGGGAATCAAGTGCAGGCCGAGACCGTTCGGGAAATGTCTGTCCAGGACAATATGGCAGATTAACTCATGGCTCAAACAGTACAGATCTCAATGAGCTCTCCACACTGAATGAATCTCCCACATGGAAACGAGGCGGTTTCGACCAATCCTTTCCACATACAACTGAGACGAATTCCCATCCATATGAAGAAACGGAGTCTAGATGCCACACGATATTGGGAGTGAGTGAATACTGACGATTTCATATTTGCGATAATACTTTTTTACATTCAAATAATATCAGCTGCTATTTCAGTGACATTTACATGCCAACATAAAAAAGTATATGATTACTGTGTTAAGGAGTCAGTGGAGTAGTCTTTTAATAATCATGAGAATGAAAACATATTTCCCGTCTTCACGAAACAATCATTTTAAAGAACACATTTCTCTATTGTATTTGTTTAACAAACTTTGGTCTTGTCATGAATCACATATAAATGACTCTAGGAGTGGTGGTTGTAGGTATTTCTCCATATTTCTGTCACGGTTTCCAAATCCTTTTTTTTACGTCTGATAGGAGCCGTCCTCATCGATGAATGCTCGAAGCGATCAACCAACTCCGGTAAATGAAGAGAAATTTGAGAGGTAATAATCATTTTTTTTCTTTTATATTTAGGTACCCGCTGTATTGTTAATGCGAATGATAATATCATTGTACTTTCGGGTAGGTTGTTGATAAACGTTTTGAAATCAGTTTTTTTTCGTGCAAGACATCCCCAGCATATACACTATGATGGGATGTATGTCATTCCTGTAAGAACGTTTGAAAAATTATTAATTAAAGCTTCCCGTTCAGATAAACGAGTGTAAACGGTATGTTGATAATTGTATTTCAGGACCCTCGTGACAAACCCACTGGCTGTAGATCACCGGAATTTGTTCTCTGCCAAAAAAACTTCATTGTACTCACGATGGAAAGCAAAGGTAAAATAAGCAAATTTTTCATCTAATTACTTTCTTATGATTCGGTCATCATTTAAAAATAACGATTTCGACGTTGTGATGTATCACAGTGGTGAAAATTTTGATTTGCTATTTCTTGATGAATCTTTCATTGGAATGGTTTAAATTACTTCTTTTGTAAGATGCAAGAGAAGATATGTTAAATTACTTCATTTAAATTAGGGACAGAATGGCAATTATCAATGGATTCAAGGATGTGAATAGATTCCCTTCCTGTTGAAATCTGTTACGATTATCAAGTGTTCTTGTACCTACGATTCAAATCTATTACGTACACAACCGCTGGAAATTATACTTGCATGGCAGGCTATAGTATGGGGGAATGAATACCATTATACGTAATTCTCTTTCCTTTATTATTTCTAATTTATCCCCATTAGAAGGAACGTCGATCAGTGGATAGCCCATGTTCTTCAATCCTCGTTCTGGTACAATCATTCCTCCACATGATTATTGCACTGGCCGTCATTCTAGTAGGAAGTCCGGTTCTCGTAGCAGGCAGTGTCAACACTGAACGGGTGACCCTACAAGCGGGCCAACCTGCCGTGATCCCATTCGATATCGCACTCTCCCTTGGTAACACATCCCAAAGTTTTCCTGTTTTCACACTTCGCTTTATGTCCGAACCACATCCCTTTTGCATAAATGGAGCGGGTAACAAAGAAGGGTTTAAAACCCCAACACAGTTCCCCAGATTTACCACCTCTGTAGCTGAAAAGGTATCGTCCTTCTGCGTCAAAGTGAACATAGATCCTGTCGATGTTATAGATGAGGATAGGTACGTCCTACAAGCATTTTTTCACCGTAGTGAAGAAACTGCAATTGTAATAAAGGATATTCTGGTTCAAATACCTCCTGGGCCCGCAAAATGCTTCATCACTATAAGTGAAAATAGCAATTATCCATATGAAGTACATTGTCATGCTACTACTGGGAGTATTGAAACCACACTAACATGTTACCAGTACGGTCAAAGGGTTGAGGTCAGAAGTGATATTACAAATAATGGCCAGGTTACCAGGGGTGTATTCTTACTTCCTGATAACACTCCTTTCTCTTGCTGCTCACATGGTGTCACTGCAGAAGTGAATGTAACAATGTGTAATGACTTTGAGTGGCCACCTAGTAACATTCACATCAGCCCTCCTACCGCCAATGATCCAAGTCCTACTACATCGGTTGCAAACACCGTTGGTGAGACCGGGAATACTGAACAAGCGCCTAACACCTTGGTAGTATCCCAGGTAGATTCGGGTACTTATAAGCAGTACATGGCTTCTTCAGTTTCTCTTACCGTAGGTATGATGATATACTTGTTTCTGTTTTGTTAAGATGCGGTGACGCTTATCTTCACAGCAAAGATGTAGTTTCCTTACACAGCGAGTAGAAAAGTGTACAGATAAAAGCTTATTTCATTTTCGGACTAACGAATCTTTGAAATATCCGGAATAACAAACCTTCGAAATAACGAACTGTAACCGTATATGACTGTCAGAAATAATATACATCAAATGCTTCTTTCGGTTCGAATTTTCTTTTTTTTTTTCAAAGGACACACCATTTCATCGAGAAGCCATGGTTTATTACGTTCATAGCCGACATCTGCAGGGTTCATTCTTAATTACGTTTAACCCAGAATGCCCCATTCAGATACAACATTAACGTGTATGAACAATCATTTTTTCTTCCCATTTTAACGATGATGGGATTGTAATATAAAAGTTATTGTCATCAATGAAATTTGTAACTGAAGTATAGACTATTCTTATTTTTTCTTATTTATTTATTTATTTATTTATTTATTTATTTATTTGTGTCCTTTCTTTTCTGAATGTAATATTTACCTTCTCTGCATATTTGGTCTAGACGATCATGCCATCGTAAATTTCAAATTGATGAACGTGTCGGAAAGAGATGGATTGATTTTCAACCATTTTATTCAAGCCTAATGCTAGTTTTATAATGTTGGTTATCAGTGTGCGAATATGTAATATGTCTCATGTTTCTATGAAATTAGAGGTGTATAATGCGTGGAGAACTGAACTCATTGTTACTATGTTATTAATAGACATCATTTTGACTACAATCGTTGTAAACATCCTTATCAATATTAGGCATTTAACTCCTTAATGACTTGATTACTGTTCAAAGAATCTGTGGTACATTCAAAGATTGATCTAACATGTGAAATAAAGGTGGAAAAGGCATTTATTTCAATTAAGTAATTTGTGTCATATCATATTAAACACTACGGCGTGGTATTCCAGGCAAAATGAATAAGCTGAAATGCATGTATAATGGTAATCATTCTCCTTCATTATGGTTAATTATGGAAAGGAATATACACTGTCATAGTGGCATATACCCATTACCAGGGAAGTTCAATGCTTCTATGAAGTGACTATCAAAATGGCTCCATGCAGCTATATGCCATAAGGCGCTAAGCAAGGCAGGGCTGCCAACACTCACGCATTGAGCGTGAGACTCACTCATTTCACCCATTTCTCACGCTCTCACGCTAATCATGAAATTTCTCACGCACGAATCTGAAATAAGTAATAAAAGATGACAGATTTCAATAAAATGTCACACCAACTCAAGAATTCAGGAAGCACTGAAAAAACTTGTGAAAGTTTTTCCCGCCTTTTGTCGAAAGCCCTCGATCTCATTTTGAGCGCGTGCGTATGTAAATTGTAAGATCCATGGAGATTATAGACCAATTTCACAACGCAAGAGGGTAGCAGACTGTTTGACACAGTTCGACATGCTGCGGTGGGCGCTCCAACTTTTATAGTACACAAGTCAATAGCGCATTATGTAAATTCGTTTGATTTTTTTTGTCTATTTTGACCAATATTTGCAGATTTCTTTTAATATTTGCAATGAGAAATTGTCAGGGAAGTTCAGGTCGC
>CM057160.1:30681989-30725697 GCA_029962745.1 Echinometra lucunter | reverse complement strand
TCCGACATGTCTCAAATAATTTGAATTTTGTTCTTTTTGCTGACGACGCAAGAATATTTATGTCAAATGAAAATTATCACCATCTTATTGAATTATTACAAATTGAAATACACCAAGCTGAAAATTGATTATTCCATAATCTATTATGATGAGTTTTTACGAAACTAAAAAAAAATAATGTCGGAGAAGCAGCAATGGTTTATTTAAGTAATTCTGCAGTTTCAGTTGACTCAGTATGCTCAAAATCATCAAGGAATTTTGGTGTTATAAACAGACTTAATTTCATTCCTAACCAATATACACTGATTTATCAAGATTTGTCATGATATATCATAAATTGTCCCTCAACTTCTCTTGAAATCTTAGACTTCAAAAACTACAAAAGAGAGTTTTGAGACTAATCTCCAGTGTTACCATGTTCACACAGAGCTCCTTTTTAAACAACGAAAGGTTATTTTGTATTTATATTTGGCTCTGTATATGTACTCATGCCATGATAAGCCGCTGCCTTCGTCATATTTAATGTAGATACTTTCTTGCCAACTCTGTCATTCATTCATACTCAACGTGATTTAAAGGTGATTTGCATAAGCCATAACTTGCATTAGCAATAATCGTTACATCACGCAGGGCCTAAACTTTGGAATTCACTACCACCTGTATGACCTGTTTTAAAAGTATGACTGATTTTATGCATGTATATCCCCCTTTCTTAACGTTTTATTCCCAGTTTGTCATGTTTTATATCTCCTGTAAAGTTTATGTATTTTTTTATCTCGGGTGGAAATAATTTTTTTAACTTTGAAATTGTTAAAGTCATTAATATCATCATCATCATCATCATTATTATTATTGTTATTATCCTCATCTTCATTTTCATCATTACTATTGTTATTGTTTTTATTATCGTTATTATTCCTATTACTATGATCATCATCATCATTATTATAAGCCTCCCCCCCCCCCCCCCCCCCCCCCCCCCCCCCCATAAAAAAGTGTATTTGAGTAACAGGTCGCTGAAAAGTGTTGATAATAAGGCGGTTTCTTTTTTTTCTTCTTCTTCTTCTTCTTCTTCTTCTTCTTTTTTCTTTCCCTTCCAATCTGCATATTTATACACACAAACACGCATCATTAGCCGCCCATACACACATGCATTGTCGAACTTTCGTAGAACACTGAAAATACATGTAGTTTTAGGCCCAAGTTTGAGCTTCACACGCCGTTTTCCGTCAATTTTTGATGTAAATTCAGACAAGAGCTTCCGCATTTCTGACATAGTGGCGAGTCAACGTGGTAATGTGCTGTTTGCATTTGTCTCCATAGAGCCGGTTGGTTGTAGAGGCGTGTCATAAACGCCCCGCTTTACATCGCTATAATTGGTATTGACATTTTTATTTATTATTTTTTTTTCTGGTAGTGGTCGATTCCCCCCCCCCTTTTTTTTTTACCTAAATTGAATTGCTCATGATGATGAAGACAAATGTATCGACACAAATTTCAGAATATATGTACCGTCGTTGGTATCTCCTAAGTGCCCAAGTTTGTAGGAGCCAACTCACTCCGTGCTTATAACTCGGCAGCCATGTTTTGAGTTGTCGGACTTGTGCATGGGCTTTCTGAAGAACTGACGACTTTTGCACAGTCATAAGTCTGACACTTCCGGTCTCCTGGGCTTTCACTCTCATGGGTATTAGTCGTATGCCTGTAATCCCCACTTCTAACATTTCAATGGGGGTAAACCATACCATATCACGTTTCATTCTTTCGAACTTTATCTTTGCATCTCACTTTATACAGGTGATTCCACATGAGGGTAAACACAGATGGCGAGGAGATGAGTCCAGGATCAACTGTCTCAGACGGACCAGACGTAAGAACAATTTCTAGTTTCTAACCTACATGGCGATTGATGGTATAGTATAGATGGAATAATAATAAATATATGTTTTATACTTAATCACTAGTTCGGTAATCCCCGGATTTCAATATATTTGTTTCGTTGTTTAACACATAAGTCATTTCCATGAATAAGAAAATATTCATTCACACAAAATTTGATTACGGTTCGCCACCCGGAGTAAAGGGAGCAAAAAATAACCACGTTATCGTGAATGATTTGAATAATATAGCTGTTCGCATCCTGATGTAAAAAGAATATGCCTTTTGTCACCGTACTGGTTATGCATTAAAACAAACAAAAAACAAACAAAAATATCCTTCGTTAATTGTTTTTTTTTTAAAGTAATCACTCCACCGATCAATCAGCTATTGACATTTTACCCAGAATCAAAAGGGAAAGTTTAGAACATGCAAGCAAAGGCGTGCCTGATTAGTTAAGGGAGCGAGCTGGCTCAATCGGTAAAGCGTCTGCCTTTCGAACCAAAAGACCATGGGTTCGAGTCCAGCCAAGGCGGATGACTGAAGCCTACGTTGAGTGTTATCGTGCCCCTCCTCTGTTTCATAGACGCAGGCTATGCTACAGTGGAAAACACTCCGTCCCTCGGATAGGACGTTAAATGGAGGTCCCGTGTAAAGGAGAGTCACCACCTTTGCACGTTAAAGATCCCACTGCACTTTTCGTATAAGAGTAGGGGGAAACCCGGTGTATGTGGTCAACCTGCACACCCCCAATCAGTGATATCGGGAGGAGAGACCTCAGGGTTACAGTGATTCAATTCACTTTTCCCCTCAGGCACAGGTGACGCCAATAATAATAATAATAATAATAATAATAATGATAATGATGATAATAATAATAATAATAATAATAACAATAATAATAACATTTGAAAAAGAAAAACAATCCTTCTTCGACGAGAATTGCATCCTCTCCTAGGAACTTATTCTTTTGTTTGCATGGACCTGATGGACATGATCAGCATGATCAGTCGTTCCTTTTGAATTTTGCACTACCATTGCTTTATTTTGGAAAAAGATAGATTGCTGATACGTTTCTTCCTTAAAAGAAAAATCAATGGAAATAGTTGATATTTTTCCGTCGAAAATCCAGTTGTGTCAAATTTAAGAGCAGTAGGTCAAATCGCTTTCTACAGGCCGTTTTCAAAGTGAACGCGGAGAAAACGTTTTGACAGTTCTTACCTTGGCATGCAAACCCCTTCTGAATTATTTTGCTCTTTGACCAAAAAAGAGCAGATCCATCATATCCCGTTTTTTCTGGTACGTCCCATAACATAGATCAGTTGTTAGGTATACAAATCTTAGTAAAACATTTTGGGAATATTTACTTTGATAATTTATTGTGTTTGTTATGTTTTACAGCCCGCTGGAAAGGCCTGCTAATTTGAACAACAGCCTTGAAATGAAAAACTTCCCGAAGAAGTTCTTTGTGACACCAAAATTCACGATCAGAAACCGTAAGTTCAGTTTTTTTTATTTTAAATATCATTTTCATATCACGCTGTCTTTAACCAATTTGTTGTTAATGATTATCATACATTTTTTGTTTGTTTGTTTGAAATTTTTTTCTGCTTTCAACATGTTCAACACAATACAACATAATCAATTATAACATAGATTTTTATGCATATACATTTTAGACGACCGAACCATTTACATTCTCTTTCTGAATATAAAAAGTATAATAAAAAATATTATTTAACTGAATTTCAGAACGCAGGAGACCGTCGTCATGAACGACCTGCTTGATTTTGACGACGGCCTCAAGGTAAAAAAGCGACATGTAAAACTTACACATTTTAAACAAGAGGTCATGAGGGTGCAGTGCAAGTGCAAGTGCAGTGCAAGTGCATTAGAGGATGGGTCAAAATTCATTTAAGAGTAAAATAAATAAATAATATAAAAATAAGTACAAATATAGTCAATGTGGCGGATTTGAATACAGTGATATTAGGTTGCTTTAAAGGAATAAAGTGAGGAACACATTTTTATAGTTGCGGGTAAATTGTTCCATAAGTCAGGGCCATGGTGTCTAATTGATTTATGAGTTATTAATAACTTTGGGTTTGTTGGGTGAAAATTTCCAGAAATACGGTAGGGTATGTGTGAATTGTACTGTTTAGATTAAATACAGTTTGAAATGAGGAGGGAAGTTGGCTGTTTTTGCATTTGAACATAAATACTGCAACTTGCATGACAATAAAATCAGAAACCTTCAATGTTTTAAGCTTAAAGGATAGTGGATCAGAATGAGAAAAATAAGACGATCCTGTACAGATACGAAGAGCCCGCTTTTGTAAGGTGAGAATAGGGTTGGGTTTAATAATTCCACAGGTGGCCCAAACAATATTACAATATGTTAAAACAGAGTTACTCGTGGTAACATAAACTTTAACTTATGAATAAATCCCACACCTCGAGAAATACATAGTGTAACATGATTTATGTGATCATTCAAAGTTAAATTCTCATCAATAATGACACCCAGGAATTTCGAACTCTTGTTTTCTTCAATATTATTGTTGTCAATGTTAATATTAATTGGATTATTATACACATGGATATTGTTGTACTTGAAATATATAAAATTGGTTTTCTGAATATTGAGAGAAAGTTTATTGCATTTAAACCATTTCGAGACTTTTATTAATTCGGCATTCAAGTTCTAGTCTAGAGACTTAAGGCTCTTATGGGAATAAAATATCTTAGTGGCATCTGCAAATAGGACAAAAGATAACAATGATGATGTATTGATTATATCATTGACGTATAATAAAAATAGAAGTGGATCCAGGATAGATCCCTGGGGGACACCACATTTGATTAGAAGAGACCGTGAATTAATACCACTGAAAGTAACATACTGTTTTCGGTTGCTTAAATAACTTCTAAACCATAAGAGCGCTGAGCCCCGAACACCACAGGAATACAATTTGGAAAACAATATATCATGATTAAGAGTGTCGAACACTTTACTTAGGTCTAACAAAATACCGATAATGTGTTCTTTTTTGGCCATGGCTTCTGTAATTTTATCATATATCTGGACCAGAGCTAGATCCGTGGAATGATTTTTTTCTAAAACCATACTGATTTGGATTTAGTATTTTATGGAAGTTTAGAAAATTATGTAATCCATTATAAGCATTTTTTTCGGCTTTGAAAATAAAAAGTCTTGAATCGGTTCTGAAAAGAATTCTGTAAAATGAGCATTATTCGGAGTAGTAATTTGGGTGGCAAGTTGAGGACCAATATTAGTAAAGAAAGAATCAAAGCAATCAGCATAGTCGTTAGAATCTGTGATTTTGTTACCATTGAAAGTAAGGTTATCTTTAGATATAGTCTCATTTTTTGTTCCCATAATTTAACTTTCCATGTGGCTACTGAGTTGGAGTTTACCTTTTGTAATTTGTTTGAGAAGTGTAACTTGCGAGAAAAACGAATCAACTTTGTTAATTTGTTACGATACGTTTTGTAAACAAGTAGACTTGTATTCCGTGGGGTTCCTCAAATGTTATTTATAAAGTCGGTTTCTTGCTTTTATAGATTTAAACAAGTGGAATGTTTTTATTGTAATAAAATTGTAGCTTTGAATTAAAATTTGCATACGCAGTATTCACATCATTTGTATTCAGGATATCATTCCATTCTTGGAATAATAAATCTTGTTTTAACATTTCAATATTACGAGGGGTTTCTTCCCGATACATAAAAACGAGTCAACGATTTTCCACATACAGTAAATATAGGTAAGTAGTCAGATACTTCGGAATACAGCAATCCTCCAGTTATCTTTTTGTCGTGTATATTAGAACATATGTTGCCAATTAAGGTTGAGGAGTGTATGTTAATTCTAGTTGGACTGTTAATGAAAGAATAAAATCCATATGAATTCATCAGTTGGAGAAACTTATTAGAGAGATTGCTGTGATGCTATGGAAGAAAGTTAACATTAAAATCATCGAGAAAATATATTTGCTTATTTTCGTCTCCTAATTTGCCAACGCATTGCTCAAAATTATCATAAAATAGATCAAAGTGGGTATCAGGAGCTCTATATATTACACCTAAAATTAAGTTTTTGCTTTGAAGATTATCAATTTGAAAAGAGAACTTCTGTTTGATCAAATTTAATATCATTTCGAATTTTGAAATTTAAATGATTAGCTACAAAAAATGCGACGCCACCACCTCTCTTACCTACACGATCAGCTCTGACCAAATTATAGTTTGGTAAATTAAACAGTGATGGGGAAGATTGGTATAACCAAGTTTCACTTACTCCAATTGCAGTGAATCTAAAATGTTTTAACGAATTGAGAAGATTTTGAAGATCATCAGAATTCCTGTTTAAGCTTTTAGCATTGATATGCAACAATTTAACATCTTCTATATCATCGTGAAATGTATCACTGAATTCAGTAGGAGTATAATCTTTGCTCTCAAAAGGATATTCATTTATAGCGTTGTCAAAAATAAAAGGATTGTTATTAATAGCCATGATAAATCATTGAAATATAAAAAGCAATATACGGAGTTATCTTTAAATGGATAACACCCGTCATGACCCACAAAGGACGAGCTTAACTTGTACGGGGATTTTCCCACTATTGTGACACATATCTGCATATCGCTCACTTGTGAATTGCAAAGTGAGGGCTTATAGTTTAGTACAATCTTATCTGCGACATGCAAGAATTCATCATCTTCTTCCTTTATTACAAGAATGTGTAGAATACTTTTCGTATTGAGAACGATAAAGAAGGGGAGAAGAATGTCCGGCAAGAGAGAAGAGGGGGAAAAATATAATGACATGGAGAGAGGGGTGGAGGGGGAAGGGAGGTGACAAATGAAACATGGACTGGGGTAAATGTAGTTTTAGCAAGCAGGAAATAAAACGAAAAAGCTTAATGAATAAAGTACTGACATGTTATTGATATCGGATAGGAAAACCTTTAGTCTTCAACCATCGTTAATTATTCAGTGCACCAAAATGTTTGCACCTCCATTTCATACAACTTTTGTTATTCCGCTTTTATTACTTGAATCATTTCTCATGTATATTTATGTTTTCAGTTGTCTCTCCTCTTAACACTGCTTAATGTTTTCCATCGGTTAGTGCCAACAGTATACATACTTACCTCGTTCTGCATAATGACCCCTGCCAGATCAATTTCTTTTAATTTTCCTCTTAGATGAAGCTAGGGACAATCCTTGCATACTTTTCTTTACGTGACTGCATTCTCACTGCCATCTCCTCTCGATGAAACATTTTACACAGTTTTTTTCATTTGCATATTAAGGATTAAATTTTGTACGACCAATTACTGCAATAACATTTACTTCTATAGCGTTTTTTTTTTATCCCCCTTCCAAGTTCCCACAACTACCAGCATCCCATTTGTTTTTAACACAAAATTATGTTTAATGTTCCTTAACGATACATAATTCTTCCACATCTAAGCAAACTGACAATTTAAAAAAAAATCCTACTTTGCTCCCCTAACTTATTCAAATTTGAGGGAAACTATGATCAAATTAGTACGACAGATCACTAATCATGAAGAATCGGCACGCAGGGAGGAGGCTTTAATAACTCACAAGGTTTCCTCTGACCCCCCCCCCCCCCCCCCCCTTCTTCAGTGTAACATGTCTATAAATTAAAAAAATAAATCATGAAATTTGATTGTTTAGTGTTCTCATTTACTATGCTCGATTAAATTTGCTTATAATTTTGTATAAATTCTCATCCGGAGAAGTATTCAGAGTTCACATTGATCATTTCTAGTGAGGTCTTGTTTGAGTGGAAATTTAACCATATTGTATCCAATGGCGAAGAAGGGCGCACAACTGTTCTTCTTTAATCCTTGAGTTTTTAAGTAATACCTTGAGTACAACGATAGAAATGTGACTTTTGTTACAGGGCCGACGGGACCGTCATTGAGCCCAGCTCCCCAGCGCATAACATGCCGCAAAGTCCTCGATCAAATAGACTGAATACTGATCATAACGAAGCAAGAGGAACAACATAGAAATACAAGATATAGTGCACTCTCAGCCACATCTCAAAGACCCCATTCAGATATAGTGGACGACACATGGGGTCCTATGCAGAGCACTCTGGTGACACCTAATACCGGCACGTCTGTTTATCTGACTGAAAGTGTATCTCGTCTTACACCAGCAGAAATCATGGGACTTTTGGACGACTGGGATGAAGTGTATGAGACACTTCAAGAAGAAATGCCATTTGGTGATTCTGACATGATAAAACAAGATCTAACAATCAACCCTGCCATAGACCTGATAGATGAGGAGGGATACACACCTCTCTACAAGGCAGCTTTAAAGGGTCATCTTGACAGCAGTGACAGCCTCATTTCACAGGGAGCAAACCTAGACAAACCAAGTAAGGGTGGACTCACTCCTCTCCATGCAGCTGTTCAAGAAGGACATGAAGACATCGTTGAATATCTAATCATACAAGGAGCAGACGTAAATGTCGAGTGTGAGATGGGTCGGACACCTCTTCACATGGCTGCTGAGAAAGGTCATACGAACATCATGGATTGCTTCATCGCAGAGGGAACAGATATGAACAAGAAAGGCAGCACCGGCTGGACACCATTCAATGCTGCCATTCAAAATGGTCATCTACAAGCTGTTAAGTATCTCATTGCCAAGGGAGCTAAGCAGAACAGATATGACGGAATGACCCCACTCTCTGCCGCGGCAGAATTTGGTCACCTAGATATTGCCAAATTTCTTATTAACAAAGGAGGTGATGTGAATGAAGAAGATGATGACGGGGCAATCCCCTTGCATGGTGCAGCTTTGGAGGGTCACATTGATGTCATGAAATATCTCATTCAACAAGGCTCTGATGTGAACAAAAGTGATGTCGATGGCTGGACACCATTTAATGCTGCTGTTCAAGAAGGCCATTTAGAAGGAGTCAAATATCTCCTTGCTAAAGGAGCTAAACAGAACAAGTTTAGCGGAATGTCCCCACTCTATGCCGCGGTACACTTTGGTCATCTGAATCTCGTCACACACTTCATTTCTGAAGGAGCTGATGTGAACGAGGAAAATGACGAAGGGTTCATTCCTCTCCATGGTGCTGCTGCAAGAGGTCACATGAAAGTCATGGAATATCTCATTCAACAAGGATCTGATGTGAACAAAGGTGATGTCAGTGGTTGGACACCACTCAATGCTACTGTCCAATATGGCCATCTAGAAGCCGTCAAATATCTCATGTCGAATGGAGCTAAACAGAAGAGATATGACGGAATGACTCCTCTCTACTTGGCAGCACAATCCAGTCATCTTCACATAGTCGAATTTTTCATTTCAAACGGAGCTGACGTTAATGAGGAAAATGACGAAGGGTTTATTCCTCTCCATGGTGCTGCTGCAAGAGGTCACATGAAAGTCATGGAATATCTCATTCAACAAAGATCTGATGTAAACAAATGCAATTTCAAGGGTGGGACACCATTCAATGCTGCCGTTGAATATGGTCATCTAGAAGCCGTCAAATATCTCATGTCGATTGGAGCTAAACAGAAGAGATATGGTGGAATGACTCCACTCTATGCCGCCGCACACTTTGGTCATCTGGATCTCGTCACACACTTCATTTCTGAAGGAGCTGATGTGAACGAGGAAAATGACGATGGGTTCATTCCTCTCCATGGTGCTGCTGCAAGAGGTCACATAAAAGTCATGGAATATCTCATTCAACAAGGATCTGATGTAAACAAATGCAATTCCAAGGGTGGGACACCATTCAATGCTGCCGTTGAATATGGTCATCTAGAAGCCGTCAAATATCTCATGTCGAATGGAGCTAAGCAGAACAGATATGACGGAATGACCCCACTCTCTGCCGCGGCAGAATTTGGTCACCTAGATATTGCCAAATTTCTTATTAACAAAGGAGATGATGTGAATGAAGAAGATGATGACGGGGCAATCCCCTTGCATGGTGCAGCTTTGGAGGGTCACATTGATGTCATGAAATATCTCATTCAACAAGGCTCTGATGTGAACAAAAGTGATGTCGATGGCTGGACACCATTTAATGCTGCTGTTCAAGAAGGCCATTTAGAAGGAGTCAAATATCTCCTTGCTAAAGGAGCTAAACAGAACAAGTTTAGCGGAATGTCCCCACTCTATGCCGCGGCACACTTTGGTCATCTGAATCTCGTCACACACTTCATTTCTGAAGGAGCTGATGTGAACGAGGAAAATGACGAAGGGTTTATTCCTCTCCATGGTGCTGCTGCAAGAGGTCACATGAAAGTCATGGAATATCTCATTCAACAAAGATCTGATGTAAACAAATGCAATTCCAAGGGGTGGGCACCATTCAATGCTGCCGTTGAATATGGTCATCTAGAAGCCGCCAAATATCTCATGTCGAATGGAGCTAAACAGAACAGATATGACGGAATGACTCCACTCTACGCCTCGGCACACTTTGGTCATCTGGATCTCGTCACACACTTCATTTCTGAAGGAGCTGATGTGAACGAGGAAAATGACGAAGGGATTATTCCTCTCTATGGTGCTGCTGCAAGAGGTCACATGAAAGTCATGGAATATCTCATTCAACAAGGATCCGATGTGAACAAATGCAATTCCAAGGGTTGGACACCATTCAATGCTGCTGTTCAATATGGTCACCTAGAAGCCGTCCAGTATCTCCTTGCTAAAGGAGCTAAACAGAACAAGTTTAGCGGAATGTCCCCACTCTATGCCGCGGCACACTTTGGTCATCTGAATCTCGTCACACACTTCATTTCTGAAGGAGCTGATGTGAACGAGGAAAATGACGAAGGGTTTATTCCTCTCCATGGTGCTGCTGCAAGAGGTCACATGAAAGTCATGGAGTATCTCATTCAACAAGGATCCGATGTGAACAAAGGTAATTGCGAGGGTTGGACCCCATTTAATGCTGCCGTTCACAGTGGTCGTCTGGAAGCCGTCATATATCTCATAGGTAATGGAGCAAAGCAGAACAGATATGATGGAATGACTCCTCTCTACTGGGCGGGACAATCCGGTCATTTACACATAGTCGAATTTTTCATTTCAAATGGAGCTGATGTGAACGAAGAAGACGAAGTTGGTCAAATTCCTCTCCACGGTGCAGCAGCTACGGCTCACATGGAAGTCTTGGAATATCTCATTCAACAAGGCTCTGATCTGAACAAGAATGATTACAATTGTTGGACGCCATTCCATGCTGCAGTTAGAAATGGCCATTTAGAAGCCATCAGACTTTTGATGGCAAAAGGAGCCCAGAGTACTAGAATCAACGGATTGACCCCACTTTACATCGCAACGCAGCATAACTATTTAGCCGCGGTGAAATTCCTAGTCTCTAAAGAACATGACGTGAATGAAGTCAGTGAATGTGGCAAATCTCCTCTACATGCAGCATGCTATAATGGTAACATCGATATCGTCAAGTACCTAGTTTGGCACAATGGTAATATCAACGAAGAAGATGAAGACGGATGGACACCACTCCATGCTGCTGCACAAGAAGGGCATCGCGAGGTAATTGAATTCCTTACACTGAATGGAGCAGACGTCACAGCAAAGGACATTGATGGCATGACACCGCTTCAGGCAGCAAAAAATGGAGGTCACTTAAAAGTCATGGAATTCCTGACTGTATGTGGGGGTGACACACTAAACGAATATGCAAGTGATCCTAGTTATAGAAGCTCTCAAGAAGATACCCAAGGACATCATACTTCAAGCAAACTTGAGGCACTACTAGAGGAGGAAGACAGGTATAGTAGCAAAGGAAAGACACCTATCAAGCGTCCAGCCAAACGCTTTGGTCCTGAACAATCATCTGATGTGGCCTTTGTGGGCAGAATGGATGGCTACTCTCTAGCTGATTCTTATGAAAAAGACGTCACTGCAATCTACAATGAGTATACATCCACAAAGCCTCCTCTTGTAGAAAAAGAGAACGAGGATGAATCGAATCCTTTCGTCAGTGCAAGGCTGAAAGGTCCCGACAAGACTGCCACAACCGCAAAACACAAACACGTTAATGGAAGTCAAAGTTCATTGCCAGTAGAAAGGGAATCGTGTGCAGGCCGAGACCGTTCGGGAAACATCTCTCCTGCACCATATGACAACTTAACCAATAGCTTCAGTAACACTCCAGACAACAACGCTTCCTCCTTACTTAATGGACCTCCCGAATGGAAACGTGGTGATTTCAACCAAATTTTTCTACGTACAACAGAGACAAATTGCCATTCATATGAAGAAACGGAGCCCAGATGCCACACAACACTGGGAGTGAGTGAATATTGAAAATATCATATTTACAAAAATATATATTAAAATTCAAAGAATCGGGTGGTATTGCAATGGTAGTGACGTAAAAATAAGGATCATATGATTTCTGTGTTGGGATTGTCATGTGAATAGCCATCATTGCCTTTAAATCATCATGAAAAAGAATATACTTCCCGTCCGTATGAAATTGCCAACATTTTAGAGATCAGAATTTCCCATTTTATTCAATATATTTTGTCGTAACAAATATATTATTCGATTTGAAATGTAAAATGACAAAGTTTATATATCATCTTGTCAGTGAAATCGCAAATAAATGATTCAAAGGGTGGTTGGCGTTAAGTCTTCTCCATGTTCCTAACCAAAGTATACTAATCAATTTTCTCTCTTTTTTTTTTTGTATGTGTGTGTGATTACGTCTGATAGGAGCCGTCTTCATCGATGAATGCTCGAAATTATCAACCAACTACAGAAATTGAAGATAAATTCGAGAGGTAATAGTCATTTGCTTTATTTTGTTTTACGTAACCGCAGTATTGTTAATGCGAATAATAATTTCATGATACTTTTTTGTCGTAAATAGTTGCAAAATCGTTATTATAGCATTTTTCTTTGTGCAAGACATTCCAGGGATATACACTAATGGATGGATGATTCCTGTAAAAATACTATTACAATATGATTATTGCTTAAAGGCACTGGCTAACATTGTTATGCTTTTAAAAAATCTTCTTTTGTTACTTGAAAATGGGATAAACATAAGGGTTATAGTGTAAAAATACCAGTCTGAAAGTTTCAAAGTATAATATCCACAGGAAGTATTTTTAACTATAAAAAATGTGAACCAATGTTTGGAAAATACACGAGGGTCGGTTGCACAGAATAGACATAAGGAGTGCGCATGTGCGTATGACTCACCTTACCGTACTGTGTGTATTGGCGTATCACGCGGCGGGAGGCACATAACGGCATTTTCAAATTCGAGCAAAGTGGTCCTCTTAGTGATTGTCTCGTGAGACGAAGGATAATAAAATCGCCGTTTGCGTCTAACTTACACTTATTCATTCCAAATTATGGTTGGTTTCAGGGTTTTTGAGTACAAATACAAGTACTCATACACATGTTTCATCTTAGTTTGAGAATTTTTTAAATCAGCTACTGACAAAGTTAGCCAATGTCTTTAACTCAAACCTACTACTGATTAAGTCCTTAACTTGTAACCATTTACCTACTAACTCGTGCAACTACCCGTTAACTACCTAATTCTTGATTGACTTTGTTCAGGGGTCACTCGGTTCAAGTAGCCAACGAGTTAATATCTAGTGAAAATTTCCCGTTTAGTCTCACGACATACTGATAATTGCATTTCAGGACCATTCTGTCAAACTCACTGGTAGATCTTCCAAAATCGCACGAAGGCAATCCTTCCCTCACCAGAAGAACTTCCTTGCACTCAGAATGGGAAAAGAAGGTAAGACAAGGATCATTTCGACGTCTCAAGATTTCTCGCTTTGCAAGAGCAAGAGTACAGATGTAAATAGAAGTTGGAGAATATTTTACATGGTGTAAGTCAGATTCCCGGCAATGGCGCAACTAGGATTGTTAAATCATGATTCAGTTTGTACTGCATGGCCCAATGGGAGGCCAACATATGTTGAATGGGATACCCAGTTTTTAAATAAATAAATAGATAAATAAATATACAAATGGAATTTATATCTTATTCAGCAAGGATCCGATCTAACACAGGTTAGACGCCATTCAATGCTGCAATTCAGTAGGGCATTAAGAAAACAGTAAAAAAACGATATCAAAATGACTTTCAGATGGACGTAGTGCACAACGGCGATTAAATCAGTAATGTTTCTTATGAGCTGTACATTCCGAGCGTACTATGCTCTTAATATATACCTGAGTCGCACGCCAAAACCGACTCCATCATGTCCACACAAAGATTCTCGGTATCTCCGGTATCTCCGGTGTATCAGTTGTGAAAATTCTAATTTCCAATTTGATAAATCGTTCGTGGAATAATCCAAATTACTTATATGATAAGATACAGGTGGAAGGGCATGAAAGGAGGATTCTTCACGAACTTCATGTAAATTATGGTCTAGAATGACCATTTTCCGACGTATTTAACTGAATAGTTTTCTCTTTCCGTTGAATCTTCTGTCTATCATGATTATTATGTGTTTTCGGCCGTTATACATGTAGAAGTTTTTTTTTTTCCTACGAGTGTACACGGCCACTATAGATATGATACTTGCATATGCA
This sequence comes from Echinometra lucunter, assembly GCA_029962745.1. Classification (NCBI taxonomy): domain Eukaryota; kingdom Metazoa; phylum Echinodermata; class Echinoidea; order Camarodonta; family Echinometridae; genus Echinometra; species Echinometra lucunter. Next base: position 30,711,171 of record CM057160.1, on the reverse strand, counting down.
GAGTAGGGTAACTGTACGCAATACGAGACCCTTAAGCTCATTTGCATAATTAGCATAAACATGGCTGCAGACACACACGAATATGTTTTACCAATGTTTTCAGTAACTTGTCTTGTTTATCTAGGTACTGTAATAATGACTAAAATTTGTTTACTTAATTAGATAATAGGCTTAATGAAGTCAGAGGTAAATGGTCTCGTATTGCCTACCTGTGAAGGTAGTACGAGACCGCTTCATTTTCAACCTAAATCTCAGGGAGTTGTTGAGTAAAATACATTTTTATTGGAAATACGAATGCCAAAGACGTGTTTCTCTTAAAATATGTTTGGGTTTCATCAAAGCCAAAATCTGTTGAAATTTTAACCAAAAACTAAATAACATTTATGAGAGAAAATTGATTACCATTTAAATGGCATTCACACCATCATGTTGCCGGTACTTTTGTATCCGGAACTTGGCATTTTGTTGTTGATGATTTTTAGTACATCAGTACTGCACAATTGGCAATTATAATTATAATTATAACTTTAAAAGTTACAGAAAGAAAGGCAACTGTAAAATGACATTAAAACATCTTGAAAACATCCAACCAAACTTGAGTAATACCATAATGCAGTGCAAATAAGTGCACATTTTCTTCATGCAAATTTGAATTTGTTGAATTTAATACAAATTTTACACATTATTAACAATGAAAGGATTTGCCTGAATATCATTTTTTTTAATTCTTATACTAGTAAAAATTCCTTTAAAAAAAAAAACTAAAAAAAATTAACTGAGAGTTTTTCAGGTCATCCAGAGGAAACAATTATTAGTACTCCAAAAGCGTTTTCAACCTGCACTAAAATATCACTTAATTAGCAGGAATTTCCTTTATTGCGAATATTCTGAATATAATTTAATATTTTTTGCCAGTTTTCAAAACATAAAAATCCCTGACAGTAAGCAAACACTTTTTTAATCAATGGAGAGTACACACAGTAATCATGAATGGCAATAGCCGCCACATTGGTGGTCTCGTATTACCTACACACATTATTGATTGGATGTCCTTATTGAGTTTCACTATATGTACTCTACACTGTGCACAATGGTCAATTGACCTACGCAGTAGTTAACCAACTTTATAATATTGTTATTCACAGCATTTTTACAGCACACCTTTTTATTGTTATAATACACCACTACATTCTTTGAAAACCCAGTATTTATATCTAAGGAAATTTTGACCATGACAAATTCTTATCTTGGCACATTTGGTGAGTTTTCTCGGAGAATATGGACTTGTTGACCCAATGTCTACGTTGTATGTAAGCAGAAATGGTAACAGTGATGATAAATGGCGTTATAACAATATTTTTTCCAAAGCCTGGGCAGATAGGACACTTTTTATTCTGGTGGTCTCGTATTACCTACGGTCTCGTATTCCCTACACTTACCCTATGCTTTGGTTGGGGGAATGAATGTAATTATGTTATTTCCCCTTTCTCTTCTATTTCTAATTTACCTCCATTTAGAAGAAACTTCGATCCGTGGACAGTCCGTGCTCTTCATTCCTAGTCCTAGTACAATCCTTTCTTCACATGGTTATCGTAGTGGCCATCGTTCTAGCAGGAAGCCCAGTTCTTGCGGCAGGCAGCGCCACTACTGATCAAATAATTCTACAAGCGGGCCAACCTGCCGTGATTCCATTCGATATCCCACGCTCCCCTGATAACATATCCCAGGTCTTTGCATATTCCACACTTCGCTTTGGATCCAAGCTACGTCCTTTCTACTTAAACGGACATGATGATATCAACGGATTCAAATCTCCATCACAGTTCTCTAGATTCAACACCTCATTAGCTGAAATGGCATCGTCCATCTGTGTCAAAGTGAACATAGATCCTGTTGATTTTGTAGATGAGGATATGTACATCCTACGAACAATTTTTCACGGTTTTGAAAACTCCAGAGAAGAAACTGTAATGAAGGAAATTCTGGTTCAGATACCTCCTGGACCTGCAAAATGCTTCATCACTATAAGTGAAGATAACACTTATCCATACGAAGTACACTGTCAGGCCACTACTGGCAGTATGGAAACCACACTAACGTGTTACCAGTATGGTAAAAGGGTTGAGGTCAAAGGCGATGTTACACATAATGGCCAAGTTACAAGGAGTGTATTCTTACTTCCCGATCACACTCCTTTCTCTTGCTGCTCACATGATGTAAATTTCAATGTGAATGAAAAAGTGTGCAACGACTTTGAGTGGTCACCTAATAAAAATTCCATCGGCTCTCCCACCGTCAAAGATCCAAGTCTTACTCCATCTGTTGAAAACGCCATTGTTCCGATCGTTAATGCTGAACAAGCGTCTAACACCTTGGTAGAATTCGAGGTAGAATCGTGTTCTTGTAAGCAATACATGGTTTCTTCAGTTTCTCTTACCATCAGTATGATGATTTACTTGTTTATTTACTTTTTGTGTTGTTAAGATGTATTTAGCCTCGAAGCAAAGAGATGCTTTAATTTCACGACATGCAGATAGTTGTACAGTAATACAAGTACGTGTCTATAGATTTACGAATGCATGACCGTGAGACATGATACCCAAACAAGGTTTGTTTCTCGCGAAAACTTCTTTTTCAAAAGACACAAGTCATGATCCGTGGGTTTCATATCACCCAAGTCCAACTCAGAATGTTTCATTCACGTTCAATATTTTCCTTAAAATTGTATGGTCAATCATTTTCTTTCCAACCATTTTACGATGATGGAATAGCCCTATGAAGGATATGATTTTATCAATTATCCATTGAAGTATATACTTCCTCATTTTTTCTTTGGTGTACTTTCTCTTCTGCAAAAATATATGTTCCATCTCTACAAATTTAGCATTGATTATATTTCAAATAATGACATACAGGGTGGAGATAGAATGACTTTCAGAAAATTTCATTTAATCTTAATATTATATCATTCATAATTTTGGTGTAGTCGAATATTTCTCATGTTTCACTGAAATTAATGTCTGTATAGTGCGTAAATTATTGTGTTTTAATAGACTTATGATCATTCTCACTATAACAATATCGTTATCATTATTAAGCTTTTAATCTATTTATTACTTGCTTTGTGTTGAAAAAACAATGTGTTGTACACTCAAAGATTGATTTAACATGTGAAGTAAAGACAGAAAATGCTCTGTTACTTTCTTCATTTAGGTAATTTGTTTCATATCATATTAATCACTACGGCGCGTATTCTAAGCAGAAAGAATATAAAGCTGAAATACATGTAAAATGGTATTTATTTCCCTTCATATATAAATTTAGATTTTTTTTCCAAGTTGCATGTCCTCCTCAATTCAGTCTCCTAATCATGAAATAATGTGAATGGTGATATGAAAGATAAACCTATGGCAACAGCTATATTTCATATCTATTCCAAAAAGTGTTTTACTTGTAACATTATCATTGTAAAGTTACCAGTGGTAACTTTCGTCTTGCTGTTTGTTATGTTTATATCAATAGCGCATATGGTGTACTGGCTTATACTGCGTTAAGGGGAAACGTTCTGTAATGGAATATATTTCAATGTTTTCTTTTCCTTTTGTTATCTTTTTTTTTTCATTATAAACGTGATGCATTAGAGTGCAGGCACTTTAAGGGAATTCTGCCCTATTCTAGAAGTGTTTACGTTATTGTATTGTGGATATTTTCGTGCAGTCCGATTTCTTTCCTTTTTGTATTACTTTTACTCAGATTCATGTACATATGAGTATGTGTTATAAATCGTTGAGTCCTTGATTCTTAAAAGTTGGTCAACAGTGAATCAATTATAAAATATCATCTGAGTACAAGGAAGACCCCTATTTAGTTGGATCGCTGTATACTAACATATATCTGTTTATTTTCTATTAGAGTATGAAAGTGTTCTTAAAAATACGGGGGCTTCATTCTCTCACAGCTAGCAGTGTTCATACGATAGTCTCACTTGATTTCATTTTGTTATGTCATACATCTGTCATCCGTTGGGCTCATCTAAACTGCTCAAAACGATAGTCATTTGCACTTTGCAAATTTCATTTTTATGATTATGCTACTAGTTAACCTGTACTATATAATGATTATTCACGATTCAAAAACAATAGTCGTCACAGCTCAAGTACATATACTTGGTCGATTATAGTTTACTTTGTGAATAGTTTATTGAGGATGAATGGAGGCCACTTTTCGGGTTATAGAAGCGTTCTGGTGGTATCATATGCTTATTGTTGAACATATGACAACACTAAATGAGGTAAAGTCCAAATATTCAGATTTTTTTTTTTCAAAAAGGTGTTCGGGCAGGAGAAAAAAGGAGAAACACAGCTAGGGCAGGAGAAATACAAACTCAAGCACGTAAGCTGGAGATTTTGTGAAAATGGACTCAAAGCGGGAGATCGTAAGCAGAAGAATATTTTATACATAACTATATTCCAGGTATCATGAATATGCTAGCACTGTGTTTAAACTTGCATAATTGAATTCTGAATGATTCAGTGATATTATGAAATATTTTGATGTAATGAAGTGATTGAGACGCAGAAAGTATTGTGCTTGTTCTTGGCATGCAGTGGAAACATGCATCAAAATATCATTTTTAACATTATCGTGATGCATTGCACCTGTAGAAGATCACCCCATCAATTTATACTTATCTGGAGGTATCATTAGCATGTGTATTTCTAAACCATATTTTGATTTTCATTTGGAATCGGATTCTATTATAAAAATAAAAACATTCACTTCTTAAAAAAATATTGAGTTTCATATCCTGTTGTTGAATGAAGAAGTGGATATTATATTGGGTAAATTTTCAAAATCACCGCATAAGTATATATTTGGTCGAATGTGTACCATACAATTTACTTGTAGATAATTTAACAAGAGCTAATTGAGATGCATAGTTTGACATGTATTTTTATTTAACATGAAGAAATAGACCTAGATAATAATATACTGATAGTAACCGGAGAATATTTTGTACATAATAGGTATATCGTGAATATGTTGTCGCATAGCACTGTGTTTTAGCTGGCATATTTGAATTCTGAATTATACAGTGATATCGTGAAATATTTGATTTTAATAAACTGATGAGACGCAGAAAGTAATGTACTGTACCTGTTCTTGACAATGCAGTGGAAGCATGCGTTGGTAGATCATGTATACCATTATCGTGATGTAACTGGACCTGTAGAAGGTCAACCTAACAATTTATACTTATCTGGAGGTATCATTAATATGTGTATTTGTAAGTTATTTTCAGTTTCATTTGGAATCGGATAATATCATTGCAAATGAAAAGTAAAAGATTCGCTTCCTAGAAAATCTCATGAATTTTAAATGATTTTCTTCTTAAATAAAGAAGTAGATATTATATCGTGTAAATTTTCAAATTCACAGCTTAAGTTTATATAGTCGAATATGTATAATACGGTTTACTTTGTAAATAGTTTATCAGGGTTAATGGAGATACATACTATTACAGTTATTCATAGTTAACGTGAAGGAATTTCAAGAAGTTAACCAGAGAATATTTTGTACATAACTATATTTCAGGCATCATGAATAATTATGTCGTTGCTTAGTCCCTGCGATAAAACTTGCATATTTTGAATGAAACAGTGATATTCTGAAATATTTTGATGTAATTAAGTGATGAGACACAGAAAGCAATTTGCTTGTTCTTGGCATGCTGTGGACAGGTGGAGGCATGCGTCGAAAGAGCACTTTTACAATTATCGTGATCAGTGGCGTAGACAGGCTCTTACACCGGGGGGGGGGGGGGGGGGGAATTGCCGTTCACAAGAAATCGAGGATCAATTTCGTATACAGATACACACACACACACGCACTGCACACACCTGCACAGACCCCCTTACACACATTTTAATTGTTATCTTGCGAGCGAGGGAGCCAAAAATTACCACTCTCCTGGTTTTCTGTCGCATTTTCAAACAAAAATTCAAAAATGTGATGAGCGAGCGAAGCGAGCGAGCCAAAAATAACCACTCTCCTGGTTTTATATCCATTTTCAAACAAAAATTCTAAAATATGATGAGCGAGCGAAATATAAATTCTAACATATGATGGTTGTTAATGAAAAAATATTAAAAATTTTGTTAACGATTAATTCAAATTCACTTTTTACAAAATTTATTAACTTTTTTATTTTTTTTTTGAATGAAGAAGTGGATGGTTTATCGTGCAAATTTTCAAAATCACAGCATGAGTATATATTTGGTCGAATATGTACAATACAATCTACTTTGTAAATAGTTCAACAATGGTTAATGGAGATGCATATTTGTATATGTATTCATATCTAACATAAAGAAATAGATCTAGAAAATTGCAACCAGAGAATATTTTGTACATAACAGGTAACATGAATATGTTGTCGCTTAGCACTGTGTTTAAGCTTGCATATTTGAATTCTGCGGAATGGTACAGTGATATTATGAAATATTTTGATGTAATGAAATAATAGGGCGTAGAAAGTAATGTGCCTGTTCTTGGCATGCAGTGGAAGCATGTATCGAAAAATCATTTTTACCATTATCGTGATGTAACTAGACGTGCAGAAAGTCATTCTATCATTTTATGCTTATATGGAGGTATCAGTAGGAGGTGTATTTGCAAGTAATTGTTACCTTTATCTGGAATCAGATTTTATAATTGCATATGAAAAGAAAAACATTCGCTTCTTACATGATTTATTGAGTTTTATATCATTTTGTGGAATGAATGAACACTGTGTTTAAACTTGCATATTTGAATTCTCTAGAATACAGTGATATTATGAAATATTTTGATGTGATAAACTGATTAGACGCAGAAAGTAATGTACCTGCTGTTTTGGCATGCAGTGGAAACATGCGTCGAAAGATGATATATACAATATGATTATCGTGATGTAACTGGACCTGTAGAAGGTTACCCTATCAATTTATACTGATCTGGAGGAATCAGCATACGCATTTGCAAGTAATTGTTACCTTCATTTGGATTCTATCATTAGATATGAAAAGAAAAATATTTGCTTCTTACAAAATTTATTGATTTTATATCATTTTGTTGAATGAAGAAGTGTATATAATCTAGTGCAAAACTTTCAAAATATGCATGATTTTACAATCTATTTTCCTATTGAAATGCTATACATATTGTATATATGTAGGCAGAGAATTGTGGCAGAGAACTGCTCTACCGAGTTACTAGTTTCGCTTTTTGAAATTTTGGTACATTTCGATATGAATTGATCTAGTACGTATAAGCAAACAGAAGAATATTTTAGACATGCACTTCCTTACCGGTTTTCATTTGTTTTTGATCTGTATGGTAAATCAAGCAAGGTTGCTAGTAATAAAGAGAATAAATATTATGCTCAATGCATTGTAGTATTAGCGATGGCCACATTTATATGTTGATTTAACCACACACACATTTACACACATTTACTCACATTTATTGTACATATAATCATTTTTGTACTGGTAATCAAAGCTTCATAATATTTGGTAAATATTCAAGCAATGAATATCACCATAGGCCTCCACTTTAATATCATTGATTGATTGATTGACTGAAATTCCCATTTATTTCCTTCTGAGTCAATGTACTAAAGCTAATAAAGTACTTCTTTTAGCACTTGGTATGTTTTCACTATTGCAGCGCAGGTACACGCTTAAAAATAATGATAATATTATGATTGCATCGTTCACGTTTTGTATTACTCAGACACATTTTCCTATATATAAGGTTTATGACAGTGTTGTAAGTCTTAAGCCTTAATTGATTACTCTTTAGGATATGCCTAGAAGGGGTTCATTTTTAACAGCCAGGGACGGCGCTTCAGGTGGGGCCGGGGGCAAATGACTCCCCCATGATTTGTCAAATTATTTTTTTAAAAAGAGAGAGAGAGAGAAAAAAAGAAGAAAAAAGAGGGGGAAGAAGAAAGAAGAGGTTGGGGAAAGAGAGGCCTGGAGCTTGCAACTATATAATACATATTTGTTTATTTAAAACGTCAATAAATTCACCTTTGGGTCATCTTGCCCCCCCCCCCCCCCCCTCATCAAAATACCCTGGCGCCGCCCCTGTTAACAGCTGTATTTCAAAGGCAGAATAACCGTTTCCATTGATCTTTCTTTTGTTTCATTCATTATATTATTATAAAATGACTGCATGATCATTAATCTAGATGCATTAAACCTGCTTCTTACCCTTAATAGGAGTGACTATGAATGAATCATAATTTGTTGGTTATTATCTCATCACCAATAAACTAGACAACAATACTTCATTGTCTACTAGTATCTTTGATTGAGTATGTAGGCATTTGGATCTCCTCTGTATCCTATCCGAAGTTCTTACACATCTTACAAATGAAGAGCTTGCTTCCAAAACGGCTATAATCCACTTTTTTCTAATCAAAGATGAATTATTTTCGTCATTGTGTTATTTAGTTGCAGAAATTTGCTATGGATAAAATATTGAAGCAAAGTTATCAAGAAATAGGAAAGAGAAAGTGCTTTGTAATCTTAAGTTTCCATTGAACCTTGTACAAACTCAGACAAAAAAAAAATGTGCATTTTTCTCTTAAGTTACCAAAATGGATTCGGCGCCTTTTGGAAGATTTATTTATTATTTTATTTATTTATTTATTTCAAATTTTTACACAGAGTAGCCTGTTCAGATTAATACAGAAAATTACATGAAATACAGAATTTATATACAATAAAAATGAAATAGAAAAACATAAAAGAAAGTTACTGGTCTTCCACAGGGCTCTGCATTATACAAATACAAATATAAATACACTTCATGAACACAATCATAACATTATCTTATGTACAAATACAGATTACTTGCACGCTATGCTCTGCCGAACAATATGACCTAGGGCCTGTTTCTCGAAACCCTCATGATTCTGTAAGTTCATGGACATCGCATTGAAACCCATGTTATCTCTATATCACGTGACTTTATGAGTTTGCCGTGAACGTCGGGTGAACGTAGACTTATGACGCTTTCAAGAAACAGGTATGACAATAAGTGGAGCTTAACCATCTTAAATGATGGAAGTCTGTATTTCACCATCGAGGAGTCATACGATTTGTTTTATTACTCTGCCTGAAATCGAAAGAAACTCTGTAATAAATACCTTTAGAACACCACACGTAAAACATTATTTTGTACTATTACTGTTTTTGTTCCAGCAAACATATTTAATTTCTTTTATTTATTTAATTCTCTACTAGCATAATTAATAAAATTCCTGCAGTGTTGAAAATATATACATTTCAGAAAATATAATGAATGCAACAGCAAAGAAAATATGACGAACACACACACATTCAAACCAATAAACTAACAAAGGGAAATAATGCAGATGAGTGTACCGACAGAATTTCTGCCTGCTAATGTTAAAATCTACGTTTCATTTTTTTTTTTTTTGGCCTCACGAGTAAAAATATGCTATAAAAAGGAAATAAAACACTTAACACAAATTAAAAACACCAAAAACAATATATCATCATATCTTGCATGATTTATTTCACATGATTTTCATTTTAAAAAAATAGAGAGTGTTACAATTAGGTGGCTTTGCCTTATCAAGGCTTATAAAATGCAGGCTTATGCCAGGCTTATGCCACGCTTATGCCAGGCTTATGCCATAAATATCATTGGAAACTATCAATTAAAAGGTGTTGATGGTTTTCATTATTCTGGTGCCTAAAATGCATGTATATGTGCTGATGATAATGATGACCCTCATGTTACACTGTTGTGTTTTAAGAGAATAAACTTAAATGAATGGAATGATATAAACGTCAACATTATGCATAAGCTACAAAAACCACCTCACACTGACTGAGGAAGTTAAAGCACGAGTTACCTATCTGCCTATCTAACATATGAATATTCATATCATCCAAGCTTGTTACATGGTATAGCTATTTGTATGTCATACAAATTACAGATCTGAGGAGTCTATCTATAAGGTCTGTCAAATATTACAGTATTGTCATAAGGCCTCCACTAGTATTTTTCAAACAGCAGAATCGCCTATGGAAGATGCCCTTCTTTATCACCATGGATCATCCCATCCTGCTTTGGAAAGAATATCTCTACCGTAATACTTATACCGCGTGTCCCAGAAAAAGGGGAACGGCGAATTTTCAGTACTTTACCTTTAAAAAGTATGTGATTTTTCTATCGAAGAAAATGATACTAAGATCATTGAATTTGATTAATTCATTTTTACTCTAAGCCTTTTTCTTAATGTACAGTCATTTTAAAGTTTTTGGCGACTGATGGGAGTAGAACTGTGTCGGGAAGGCCTTTCATTATACGATGTTTGAGGGAAGCCCATTGATGCATACCAATAACAAAACATGCTATGTACATGCCATATGAAAGGCCATTCCCGATACAAATCAGCTCTCATCTGTTGCAAAAACATGCGAAATTCGAAACTTACTGTATTTTAAGAAAGGGGAATAGAATCAAAATTGCTTCACCAAATTCATTGATCATGGCATCATTTTTTTGTACAGAATGCTTTGCCCACTTATGTAAAAAAATATATATCTATTTTTTGAAGGTAAAGTATTGAAAATCCGCCGTTCCGCTTTTTTCTGGGATACCCGGTAAAGTCTGGAAGGAAGCTTGATAAAGCTTGAAGTTCCAAGCATTCCTTTCATTGTCATGTCTATCTAGATTAGCATTTATATTGAAGAGGTAAAATTTATTCATAAATTTATACCTAAATTTATCCTCAGTTATCGGCCCAGTCTTCCCCATAACAAGGCTATACAGCTAATAAAATATATCAAAGTGATTACTAATGGGTAAACTATTGCTAGGGAACACACAAAATTACAGATATCACTGACTGAGAGAAAAATATCTTGGCTATGTGACGCATTCAAAACAAGAAATAAGTTGAAGTGACTTTAGATAGTTGACGTTTACAAAGGACAAACATTTTGTACATAGAGGTAACATAAAGCTGACAGGCATTCTGCGTACACCAGTACTTGCATGGATTAATGGAAAATGATTAACCACAGATTAAACTCAGCAGTAAAGAAAACGAGTCTTATAATGACAGTGGGTGAAATCATGTTTACCAAAAGCTCCTGGGACTAAAATAATATGGGATATACTGCACATTCACGTTGCATGACTTCCGGAAAGAGGCGTGAGCCGACATCGTTCCTAGCAAAGGCAATTTATTCTTTGGCAGTTAATGCGCTGTTCAGCCGCCATATCTGGACATTTTTCGAACTAGCAAATTGACATCTTTACTCTAACTGGACATGGATACCTATGTGTAGAAGTGGTCCATTATTAGTAAGTATTATGAAATTTATGATTAGTACATACAGTTTACACATGGGGCATGAGGTGTGTAGATTTTGATCGTCCTTTGAGTTGGAGAAATTCTGCCCTTGTTGCTGAGGCAGCACTGTAGGAGTGGGATAAGAAAGGTGTTGTTCTTACTCTCTTCAAAAATAGCTAGATTATCTTCATAAGTTAGAGCAAAATATACTAGTAGTAAGGTTGAATGAGGCAAGGTTATCATTGACCGAATGGTTGAAATAGAGTGTGGCTAAAGTATGATTGGAGGTGTTAGACGAACTAAAGCTGGCTTTGGAATATTTTCCACAAACTGAATTCACCCTGCTCATGTAAAGATATTCAGAGACAGATCTATTTTAAAAAGGAAACCAGAAAGCCAGAAAAGGTATTTGGAAATCCAACAGTGTTAAAGGAATAATGCCGAGTATGAAATCGTTGGTTTTGTAATAAATCTCTTTTTCCATTCTTCAACATCTGAAGTAAACATTAATTGTTTTATCATTTTATTCAACGAATATAAACGTCTAAATGCCTTTTCATTCTCTGCAGACTATAACTAAACTTGATAAAAATAAGCACCTTGTGATGATAAAATATCTACATTTTAGAGAATCAAATAAATAAAACAGAAAAAACCACAAACATTCAAGCATTCTAAACACCTATCTTGCAATTACAAGAAAATAAAGTTTCTTCATTTTCAGTCGTCTTTTCTCCACATCGCAATAGCCGTTTGAGGTTGGTATTTCACCTTTGCAGCTAGTTTTAAAAGTGCAGCATATTATGGAATACTTCAGTTATCCTTGGAAACAATTGCCTAGCAACATCATTCTCCACATTAACCTTCATTTTCAGTTTTAAAGAGGTGTGAACCTGTTGAAGTTATGTAAATACATTCGTATGTGCTTAGTATTGTATCTCAAAAAGACTTTTATTAAATTACCAATAAGTTGATAAGCTTCTATATAACTGATATGAATTAAAAGAACTTTGCAAAAATGGCATGAAATTTGCAAGAACATAGATATAGTCTTGGATATTACAAGAAAATCAAAAGTTCCGTGTGTTTAGTCTAGTTCTACTAGGCGTAAAAAAAATTGAACCGCCATTTGAACGATTCCTGTACATGGATTATGTATTAACCGGAACTGAATTTCATATCATATAAAAAGAGTAGTTCTTTTGCTTTTCAGTGGTAACTGGTTTAGGTTTCCAGAGTTAAAGGCTTTTCACTTCAAATCAAATAAACATTCATTTTCGTTCACTTGATTTGCAGGAATTAGCAGTGTTTTTTCTTTCTTCTTCTAATTGTATACAATTTACATATGTTAGATATCCTACAATAACATAGATCGTGGAAGAAGCCAAGGTTCCCAAAAAAGCGACTGCCTGTGGCGGGCTTGCCTTAATAATTCAGCACAAATATTAAAACAATATGGAAGAAAGAGAGTGACAAAAAAAGAGAGGGGAGGGGAGAGAGTTTAGAGTAAAGAGAACAGAAGAGGAGGAGGAAGAAGAAGTAGTAAGTAGGAGAAGAAGACTGCAACGTAGTAACTATTGTAATTGGTGACATGCAGGTATTCTCTTTCAAAAAGTGAGTGAACGCATTTATTCCGTTAGGGGTGAATTTCAGAACAGGGTGATTTTGGAGTGAATTAAAAGTAAACATTTTGATATTCACTCTTTATTCACTCTTTACGGATGAACTCAGTGATCACTCAAAATTCTCGAATGATCACTGAGGTCACCCCTAAAATAGTGAATATCACAATTTTTACTCTTAAGTAGCTCTAAATTCACTCTCTTCTGAAAGAGACCCCTGAAAGGGTGAACGTGTTCACTTTTGTTTGTTTGTTTTTTGGGGGTTTTTTTTGTAAAAGAGTAAAAAATACAGTGACAGTGGCAAGATATAAGTAGATTTACAGGACGGTTTGGAGTGTGTATACCATGTTTACATGTAACAAAAGAATGGTGAGAAGGTTCAGTCCTATCCAGCAGTTTTTCTGATTGGTATTAGGCACTGTTGGGCATATTTCATCCGTGACTTTGGTTCACTGCCATTTTTTTTTCAAAGTGGTATCAATACATTCAACCAGTGCGTGTGGAAAATCCCAACCTGTATTGTGCGTGAATTCAAAAGCAAACAATGGCAAGGCAGAAGTTATGTGTAGCATTCATGAATCATTTTAAGGTTTAAAAATAGTCATTGTTAAAATCTGCTATTCAAAGCTGTTTGCCAAAATCGGTTAAACGGAGCTCTGAAAACTCTGAGGGCGTCATTCTTTTATTGAAACGAATTTTATCAAGCCTGTTCCGGATCGAAAGATCAGTATAACATATGATGCCCAGAAACATGGAAATCTCAAAGTGTGTTCAGGAAGTTACATTTACATGTAATTCTAAAGAAAAATCTGACTCCTGAGAATGATTTGCTGAACTGAAACCGAAAAGCCCTTAAGATTCACATTATCTGTATAGATTCATTCCCCTGCGTATGTTGGTGCCATTTTTTTGTGGTACATCTTCAAGTTTGATTATTTATGTGACGATGTTTGAATCAGTTTCTACTAACGAAGGATATTTTCTGGTGTCGATGTTGATATGTGACAATGTTAGATTCGATGTTTCATGATAAGATAACCCTCAATTCAGGCGATTTTGATCAGGCAATTAACTCCATATCACGAAGCTGGAGTTATAGCCTCCGAATCAGTTCATAACATATTGCTGTCAAGGTACCCAACAAAAATAAACAATACGTGTGTTTTTTTAAAACTAATTTGCATTTATTTGATGGTTACGTTGTATCAAAACACCAAGTCTATGATTCGTCTTTGTTTGTTTTTTGTATGCACACTGTGAGATAGTTCTTTGTTTATTGACATCATAATCTATCGCTTATTTGATCTGCTGCATAGTTCATAACTTTGCTTTTCTCCCACGGAGTTTGCGAAAAACAGATTTGAATAGGAGATGATAACAATGGCTTCCTTCCAATCTTAAAAAGAGTCATGAATGCTTCCACAATTCCTGCCTTTGCTTTTCAATTTGAGCGAAAGGCATGACGGTTTCAGAGTTTTCCATCACAGTGTGAGCCATCACATCTGTCTGTCCTACATGTCCCATTGTCTGGAGCAGAAACATGAACAAAAGAAGGCCTTGGAAAATAGAATGACATATTTCGAAATATGGATAGCCTATACAGAAGAACGAAGAAAATATCTTGGAAACAAAATGAAAACCATAAGAGAAATATTGCACGACAGGAGGTACACAAACTGCATTGGTAGGATTAGTTCAGGAAAGAAAAAAACAAACTAATTCGGTCATGTTAAAGGCGTCAGAGCCTTTTAAACGATATGTTGCATTGAAGAGTAGAAGAAACAAGACAGAGAGGGGGACTCGGAATCAACTGGGAAGAGAATGTTAAGAACTGGACTGGACTAAAACTGTAAGAGTGCGCTAAAATAGCAGAAGATATAGTTAAGCGGAGATGTTGCAATCAACCTCCGGGAAGAAGATACTTATATAGATAGACATCACCAACAAATATGTTTCGTCTTTTCATTTCGAATCAAATGTTGGCCAGAGATGTATGATCTTTTATCGCTCGGACGGTTTTTATTTTCCCTGAAATCAGCATTTTGGTACTCATTTGACGACAATTCTCGAAAGATTTTCAGTTCAAGATTGAGCCCGCATCGGCAATATATCACAACAGTTTATTATTTCATGAATCCAAAGAGTCCCGTAACTGCTTTCTTAATTACAATTGCACTGTTTTTTGTAGGGGTAGAGAACACAAACAAAAACGGTCAACAAAAACAAAGAACGAAATAAAAAAAAACAAACGAAAACGAACAAAAACATGGATTATGCTTCCACTTCTCGCACATTCAGGACATGTCAATATCGTGTGACACGAAGTATATTACGTCAATCGTTTAGATCACATGACCTTATGATGACAAAAAGGGCGTTTCCCGTTCCCAACAAAGAAAACCTACTGTGCGACAGTCTCAGCAGTTGATGCGCATTAGCTTCGCCGCCATATTGGACGACAATTTTGGACTCGCAAATTGAAATCTTTATCATGTTCATGTTGGACTTTTACCAGGACATGGACACCAACCTGTAAAAGCGGCCCATGACTAGTAAGTATTATGAAGGTTATGCTTAGTATGTACTTATAGGGTATGAGGTTTGTAGATTTTTATCGCCCCTTACAAGCCTTAGGAGTGGGAGAAGACAAATGCTGCCCTTACTGCAGGCACTATTGCTAGATTAGCTTCATTTAGTTAGAGCGAAAAGTAGAATAAAGTTGAATGAGGCAAGCACATTATTGACCGAATGAATGAAATTAACAGTGTTAGCTGGTCTCAGTTTGACAGGAGTGTGACTGAAGTTGTTATACTGTATGATAGATGAATTCGAGCTTGTACATGTATATATATATATATATATATATATATATATATATATATATCTTAATGTTAAAGATATTGATTTTAAATTTTAATTGATAATAATTAATATATCTTAAATAATATGGGGCACAGCATTTCCTCTATTTTGTTGTTGTTGTAATAAATCCCTCTTGAATTCCGCGGCAGCATATGAAGTAGCCATCTCCTTTTATCCAACGAATGTGCAAACCTGAAAAAAACACATCAGATGTACACTTTTCAATTTTAACCGCAAATGTGCAAACAAGAGACTTAAACGATATCTTTAACAAATTAGGGGCTCGGAGTCAACCAATTGCTTCAAACTAAGACCCTCGCTATTGTACTCGCAGTAGTACGATCAATAGTCATTACAATGATGGTACTGATAACAATATCAATAATAAGTAATTAAGAATCATATGTTTGAATCCTATATATAAATTCGGAGGTAAGTGCCCGCCGTCATTTTGTGATTTTGTCTTATTACAGAGTTCTGATGAAGATCTTTGTTGATCGAAAGCTTGACCAGAAATAAAGGAAGATATTACAGTAGATACGACCATCTTGTAGTCATTTCTTTCACTGTTAGAACACTTCAAGTGTTTACACAAAAAATTTACGAACAAAATATTCAAAAAAAAAAAATACTAAAGTAGGCGGCAATGCATGACAATGGTAGTAGCATGAAACAGTTGACTGAAAGTCATGACCATGGTGTTGTAGGATGACTTGAAGTTATCACATATGCGATAAAATTGATTATTATTTTGTGTGTGGGGGGGGGGGGGAGGGTCATGTGATATGGTACTGTAGCAGCAGTGTGATTAAAAGAGGTCTGGCAGTCCTTTAACGGTACATCTTATATTTAGGTCAAACAGTTTACTTGAAGTTATTAAAGGTGACAGTTAGCTGAATTTGAGTTCCCCCATCTGCCTAGACATTTGTTAGAGATAATCCATTAACAGGTGGCATGGATCCTACTATAGCAGCCATGTATTATAGTCCGTGGGCCAGAGGGGGCTACCGTGCACCCCCCCCCCCCCCTCTGACTCTCCGCCATGGGTATCATTTTGTTCGTTGGTATCTCTAGTGTCAGAAAAACGAATGTTTCCAGGAATAAACTCAAATGGACTATGATTTCTAAGCCATTCTTTAAATCAATGTCAAAATCCACGTTTTTCAAATTTTGACCCTTTTCTTGAGGTATGCCATTTTTAAAGATTTTAAATGGGCTCTATCTCAACTAAAATAGGCTCAATTTGGTTGAACTTTCTATCATAGAGTCTTCATCTCATGAGCAATCAACATGCAAAATTTTATCCATTTATATTATCGTTCTCATATGCAAATTAGGCCATATAATTACCATATCATTAAATAGGGAGATTTCCTGTTTCAAATATTTTCAAAAATCGATTTCAAGTTTTATTTTCTTTTTCATGCACCACCAATAATATATTTTCTGCCAAACATCACATCATTCTCTTCATCTATATCTCTGCTTATGGAAAAATGATGTTTCCAAGGTCACATGTTCCCCTAGGCTATGTTTCCAGTCCCTTTTCCAACTAAGGTCAAGGTACTTTTTTCGAGGTTTTTGCCTGTTTTTTAGATTCCAGCTATGGAACGTACCTGAAATGTCCAGTAGATATTATCAAAACTTTATGAATTATCGAGCAATGCTCTTTCCTTGTTAGTAGAAGGCCACTACATGTTTTCTTTTTTAATAAATATAGTTTTTTTACTGCTGTACCCATTGTTAATATAACATGAATAGCATATAAGTGAACATCAATATTGTGTTATATAATTATCGATCTATTTTGGAAGACTATGTGAGCCGTTGTTATTCCTGTGATAATTAGACACATAGCTATTTTTGTAGCTAGAAGCTGAAACCAATTATTTCCAAAATCAATTAGCCTGTAATACCACCACAATTTAATATATATTAACATGATCAAGTGTAACATAGTTTTAGCCTTCATTTCCAGCCCTTATTCTGTGATATCATGATATGAATTCATGAGTAACTAATAACCCATGGTATAGTCGGCGGTTTCAGTAGGATATATTACATGTAGGTTGTATTAAAACTCAGTAGAAGAAATCACTCCTATGAAATGACAATTTATGATATCTTTCAATCAAACATATGTCATATCAATCAGAGAAATGTTATTAGTCTATACTTCCAGCCCTCACTGTAGTCTAGATAAGTCGATTCATGATAATGTGTTGATACCACACTTCAAAATAGCCCAACATGTTATGAACCTACATGTATCATGCATCCTTATTATTACACAACCATTTGCATCCATACTGCATTAGCAATTTTCAAAGATTGAGACTGAATGAAAGAATATTTCAACAGTTCATGACTGTACCGAACTCTGAGGAGGAGGAGGGGGGGGCAGTTACATCCTCTCTCCTTTGTACGAATCATGTCTTTTTATTGAAAAATCCAAAAATTCCCCGGGAATAAGAATGTGTGAAATATGTGAGAAACAAACGCGACAGAGTAGGGGAAGGGGGTGGAACGGATGTGCCCCCCCCCCCCCACACACACACACACAAGATGATATGGTTCAAAAGCTGCTTGGAAGGAAGTTGATTATCATAAAAGGATGGGCTACCCTTTTTATTTCAAAGAACGGAAAGGACACTACAAACAGAGGTATCAGTCTTAGAGGCAGATGAAGAAGAAACAGAATTGACCAACTGGTGGTTTTCTACTGCAGATGCAGGAAGAAACAAGGACATGACAGTGTGCAGGTCAAGAGCCCGGACGACGACATCTTGTAACACAAAACCATGTTGTAGCAAAATGCATTCGTAAAGCTTCAGAAAGATCGCAAACATGATCGGTACATGTTGTATAATTGGTTTTGTTTAGAGCGGTATTATATACTGCGCCTTTGTAATATCCACTGCTGATATGTCCATTTGAGAAGTGTAATCCTAAACACAAAACATTTAATATCCGTTTTGGATCTGTGTAAGTAAACTGTAATGTCATCACTCCATCAATCAGGTTGCGTAGAACTCGCGAGATCCACGGATAATTAAGTTATTTCCTTTGTCATTCATGCGTTCAGTGATGCCTCCTCTCTCCCGGAGACCAGTGCCCATCTTTACTGAATCGATATGTCCTCCTAGGTCTTCCTCTTCTTGCATATCTTTTAAAAGTTTTATACAGAGCCACTGAGTGGACTGTGAGCTATGAATGCCTTTGAGCAAGACCTGATAGCTTCACTCTCCTCTGGGTCACTTTTGAGATGACCCGACATTTGTATAAGGTTTCCGTACAGCTCAGAGTTCCTTGTTCTCGTTGCAATCTGGATGACGCTCAGAGCCGTCCTCAACATTCTTGTGTATCACCTATCCACCATCTGAAGTCTTTTTGTAAGGGTCCCGGTCTCTGACCCGTACAACAAAACAAATTCCACTGTGCTGTGAAGAGACATATTCTTAAGTCTTTACGGAGGTCTGATTTCCATACAGACCTCAGGCGGTGGTATGCTGCCCAATCCTTCTTCACCTTATCCACAACATCCTCCTGTGTGTTCTTGATCGTTGCTCCCAAGTCCGAGACGGAGTTACAGTGAAACCAGAGTCGTGGTGGTTATTTAGTGCCAGACGCATGACAAAGATGTATAGAGCTAATGTATCACCCCGGGTACTCCAGCAAGTATAGCAACGAACTCTATTTTCCCATCACGTTTCATGACCTTGGCTCTGGTGTTTGGACATATCAGGGATATCAGGCCCACTATCTTAAGGATTCCGTAAGCCCGTAGGATCTTCACCAGGAAGTTTTGGTCCACAGAAGTGGAGGAAAGGTGTTCTGGACAAAGACACAGAGTCTTACAATTACTTCAGTCGATTGGGCATTGATCATTCGGCTTGTTATGAGCGATGGAGAGCCTAAGAAAGAGCAAAGCTAAGCCCTGAAGAATTGCATATGATTGGGGAGCATTAAAGGAAGATCGGGAGCTACAGGTGAAATACACTGTGGAGTTGAGGTACAGGTTCAATGTTTTGTGTAGAGGGAATGATGACTGCGAGTAGGAGGCAAGCAGTGAGTGTGCGACAAGAATGTATGGATTCTTCATTACTGCATAAGCAGAATCAGGAGAGACCCTGGTGCTGGAGAGGAAGAAGGCGATGAGAGAGACTACTCTGACGATCCCAGAGTGTGTGCAGCTAGAGAACACCTGAGATCTACTAGGGACGATTTCCATGCTGATCCTTCTGACTAGTGAAAGAGTGTGTTGAGAATAGGAAGGAGGAACTCTATGGGAGCTACACTTAGACGAGGGAGGAGGTGCTGATTGAGAATATCAAGAGTTGGGAGAATAGCAGACATGTGTAAGAGTAAGAAGAGCTGGATGATCATCAAGGAAACCATGGGGAAGAAGACAGAGAGAGTTCAAGTGAGAACCAAGGTATAGGCCATGCGGACAGGAAGGGGAAGTGGCTGGAACATTTCAAGACCCTACTAGGACAACCCCCTGCCATGGCCCAGAACACCAGGGAGATCAGTCATCTATTCAAGGATATGGATATCGAGACTGAGAATCAAGGAGGGTAAGGCGTATGGAGAGGATGGAGTGGTATCAGAGGTGATGAAGAGGCGTGATTTTGGTGATATCGTCACCAAAAATAGGTAATCAGGCACTGGAAAATGGTTTTGTCCCAGATCAATGGAAGATTAGTTATATCATCCCCGTACCAAAGAAACGTGACTTCCGTTATCATGCTTATCAACAACAACATGGGGAATCTCACTGATATAACTTTTTGCAAAGACCCTCAGCAGGATGATTCTGAACTATATTGACCCAGAGATTTACAAAAAGCTCAGATACAACCAGAATGGCTTCAGATTAAAGGGAAGATCCCCCACCAGTCACGTTTTATAGGAGGATTCCTGAGGGTACCAGAGAGAAGAGACTCTGCATTGTCATGGTGTTCATTGACTTCAGAAAGGCCTTTGACTGCCCGATGAAGATTCTACTGGCTTATGGAATCCCCTCCCTTATAAAAACAACACAAACACAAAAATGTTGAGGACGGTTCTGAGCGTCAACCAGATTGCAACGAGAATGAGGAACTCTGAGCTGTACAGAAACCTTATAAAGGTCAGCTCAAAAGTGACCCAGCGGAGAGTCTTTCAGGTATTGTTCAACCGCATCCAGAGCTCATAGTACACTCAGTGGCCCTGTGGAAACTCTTCTTTGATATGCAAGGGGAAGACCTAGGAGGACTTCATTAAGGATGCACTCCGTGAATCTTGGGAGTTCTACCCTACTTTATTGACTGATTGATTTATTGATTGATAATATTACGGTCTACTTACACTGATACTTGACAATAATGTTTAGGATCACACATCTCAAACTGACATATCTGCAACGAATATTACAAATGCGCTGTATAACTTAATGCTCTATACCAAAACAAATTATAGTTCATACCGTTTGCGACCTTCTGAAGTTTTTCAAATGCATTTATTATAGACAAATGTCTTGCTATAATATAGTGTGCTACAAGATGTTGCTCTCTGAGCTCCTGACTTGTACATAGTCACGTCCCTGTTCCTTGCTATAGCCTAACTGCAGTAGAAAACCACTCGCCAATTCTGTTTCTTCTTGAATTGATACCTTTGTAGTGTTTCCTTTCCGTTCTTTGAAGTGAAAACAGTTGCGTCTCCTTCTATTAAGAAGATCACCTTCCTTCCAAGCACCTTTGAACATATATCTTTTGGGAAGGGGGGGATACACCTGTCCAACACCCTTCCCTTGTTCGGTCGCTTTACTATACCTTGCTTGCTTGTTCCCTCAAATATTTTACAGATTCTTGTCTCCACCCAGAAGAAAAAAAAATCCCTTTGCAGTTTTAAAGTTGAAAATGAAGCATCTGGTGCACATTTTGGGTGGAATTTTTGGAAATTTCACAATAAAAAGATATTTTTATACGCAGCGGGGGGGGGGGGGGGGTGGGAGGCAACTGTCCACCCCTGATGAGTACGGTAAGCCATGAACTGTTGAAATATTCTTTCATTCAGCGTCAGTCTGTGAAAACTGTAAATGCAATGATAATGGTAAAGTTTGCTATAAATGGAATATGGATGTGTAATAAGCAGGATACCTGGAAGGATGATTCATTATGCAAATTTCATGTAGTAAGTATAAAATGTAAGACTATTTTGAAGTGTGGTATTAACACATTATGGTGAATCGGCTGTTATCTAGACTACAGTGAGGGTTGGATGTATAGACTAACATTTCTCTGATTGATATTATGCTTGATTGAAAGATACTATAAACTGTCATTTTATACCAGTGGTTTCTTCTACTGAGTTTTTAATACAACGTACATGTAATATCTCCTATTGAAACCGCTTTATACTATACCATGGGTTAAGTTACTCATGAATTCGTATCGGAATATCACAGAATATGGGCTGGAAATGAAGGCTAAACATGTGTTATACTTCATATGTATTGCATAATGGTGGTATTACAGGCCAATTGATTTTGAAAATTATTGGCTTCAGCTTCTAACTAATAGCTATGTTTTTAATTATCAAAGGAATAACAACTGCTCACATAGTCATCCAAAATATAGCGATAAATACATAACACAATATTGATGTTCACTTATATGCTATTCATGTTATATTAACAATGGGTACAGCAGTAAAAAAAAAAAAATTTACTAAAAAGAAAACATGTAGTGGCCTTCTACTAACAAGGAAAAAGCATTACTCAATAATTAATGAAGTTTTGAAAATATCTACTGGACATTTCAGGTACGTTCTATAGCTGGAATCAAAAAACAGGCAAAACCTCGAAAAAAGTACCTTGACCTTAGTTGGAAAAGGGGCTGGAAACATAGCCTAGGGGAACATGTGACCTTGGAAACATCATTTTTCCATAAGCAGAGATATAGATGAAGAGAATGATGTGATGTTTGGCAGAAAATATATTATTGGTGGTGCATGAAAAAGAAAATAAATCTTGAAATCGATTTTTGAAAATATTTGAAACAGGAAATCTCCATATTTAATGATATGGTAATTATATGGCCTAATTTGCATATGAGAACGATAATATAAATGGATAAAATTTTGCATGTTGATTGCTCATGAGATGAAGACTATATGATATGATATGATAGAAGTTCAACCAAGCCTATTTTAGTTGAGAAAGAGCCAATTTAAAATCTTTAAAAACGGCATACCTCAAGAAAAGGGTCAAAATTTGAAACACGTGGATTTTGACATTGATTTTAAGAATGGCTTAGAAATCATAGTCCATTTGAGTTTATTCCTGGAAACATTCGTTTTTCTGACACTAGAGATTCCAACGAACAAAATGATACCCATGGCGGAGGGTCAGAGGGGGGGGGTGCACGGTAGCCCCCTCTGGCCCACGGACTATTACCACCTACTAGTATTTTGTTTGTAAAATTTTCTGAGTCGCGTGAAACACTTTAAGTGTTCTAACTTCAAGTGGTTTTTCAGGTGAGCATTTCTAGTGCTGGACACACACACGCACACACACACACACACACACATATATATATATATATATATATAAAACACATTTTCCGTGTTTATATGTAGCACATGCAAGCGCACGCGCCCCACGACTGCAGCATTGTCAGATGTTATAGGGGAGGGGTTAATAAACACGCACGTACACACACACGCTCACGCGCGCGCAGCCCATCATAAAACATACACACAAACACACGCACACACACCCTCACACATACACCCGAATGCACAGCACTGGCATAAATCCACCTTGAGGAGTGGGGGTGTGATCGACTTTTTTGCCGATTTTTTTTTTCTGTCGAACTCACACTTACGTATAAACACACGCCCTCACCCACCTGCACAGACCCCCTTACACACATCTTGATTATTATGTTGCGAGCGAGCGAAGCAAAAAATTACCATTTTTCTTATTTTCAATCACATTTTTCAAATAGAAATTATACAATACGATGAGTGAGCAAAGCATATTTGCATCAAGCTATTTATCTGTGCTTAAATTTTGTTGTTACACCACTTCAGAAAAAAAAAACTGTGACGGCGCCGAAATTATCCCAAAAGTAATATAAATAACAACATAAATCAGAATAATGGTCGATATAGTTATGATAGTATTCGTCATTTCAGTCACATTAACGATGATGATGATGATAATGATGATGATGATGATAACTGTTATTATTATCATAATCATAATAATAATGCAATTCTAATTATTATTATTAATATTATTATTATTATTATTATTATTATTCTTGTGGCTATTGTTGTTAAAATGACAATAATTATTGTTATCATTATTGCTGTTCCTATCATTTCTAAACATGTTCATTCAGTTTAATTGTAAGCAAACATCCTTCCCTAAAACCTGGGGGGACGATTCTACATGTCATCCCCCACCTCACAAGGTGAGGGGATGCATACCCCCATCCCCCCCCCCCCGTCCCCCGCTGTCTACTCCCCTGGTTATTCATGTAATGAGAGTTAATTAAAAGCTTTGTATCAATGGTCTATACCACGTAACGAGTTAGTTATATTGTGAATGATGAAAACAAATATGGAAAGATGAGAAAACTGTGTGTCAATGTTTTATCCAATTCCATCACTGACTTCGCGGGCCGCATTTCATTTAAGAGCTTTTTTTTTCAATGCTCCGCGGGCCGCACCAGAAGAGTTCGCTGGCCGCTGGTTGGCTACCCCTGATCTACAGGGTCTCAGGAGCATAACTAAGGCCTTGACTGGAGAATATCTTGTTCAATGATATCACTTATTAAATTATCAGAACGAAAGAACGACCATAAATATACTTTCCGAATTTCATATCATTTTGAAGCTTGCAATAAGCTAACGCATTAGATTTTTTCAAGGATCGATTAACAATAATCTTAAGAAAGTGAACCATGATGTTTTAGGAACGTTGAAGTTTTGAAGGCTAAAAAAGCCGGTAACTTAATTCATTTAACAATATCAATCCCACATGTTGTCCTCCAACTTTTATTATCCACCTTTATGTCTATAAGTCCTGCCATGGGCCAATGAGGTTATTTATATGGTGAATCTGAATTGTGATAATTATTATTATTTTTTTGTGGGCATAATGTCTTAAAATAGATACTTACGGTCTGATTTTTTCATTGGAACTTATATGATGCCCCATTTCCTAAAATTGATAGTAATCTTAAAAAAATGAACTCGAATGCGTCAAATATTAAAGGGGATAGAAACTGAGAAGTCATGAGGAAAGGCCGGGGAAAGGCGGGGTGATCTCGGATGAGAGAGGGAGAATGCAGTCGGCCACTCGAGTTTCAAGAAAAGGGATAATCCATTCTAAACATCTGTGATTTATTGCCGTAGGTGTTTCAAATTTCGCGCAGTGAAAAAGCTAATAAAAAGCTAGTCATATGGAAAAACATTTACATGTTGAGCTCCCTGGGAGAGCCTAAGGGGTTTTACGTAATCCGCGGCGACGACGACGTGTCGGGGAAAGGCAAAGGAGTTTAATGGCTAGACTAATAAACCAGAAGTACACTATACTTTGTATTTTGAAATGTTGGAGCATTATACAAGACGTTTCTTTCAGTGAACACGATGAGACCCGTTAAGAGTCTAAACACTTAGAGTTGTTGAGAAATGTGAGGACCCGAAGTGCATGACTGGGTTGAGTTCGGTAAACTTCGTGCTGTCCGAACTTTTATCGCATTAGTCCGACGGGCTCGTATAATGGACGGATTATAGTGTACAATTAAACAAGCTTTTTGCAAATTCGTTTTCCCCATGATTTCCCATTTGCTGGCCTCTTTAAATTCTTTCACGGTGAGCGATATCGATTATGAAAAGAGGGCGATAGAAGTAGGAATAAAGAAGTCTAAAGAGAGAAAGAGAGAGAGAGAGAGAAAGATTGAGAAGGGGGGGGGAGACTGTAATGAAGAAAAAAGAGGGAACGAGCATGCAAAGTGCTCTGGAAATGAGGATATATTATAAGCGCCCTCTTTTGATGAGATCGTGCCATTAATATCTGATTATTCAGGCAGAAAGAGAATCACCTAAAAAGTGAAAATTGCAATCATTATCTTAGTTTTTATCATCGAAAATAACAACAGTAGCAACATCATACTACAATGGTAAATGATAAATGACAGGATGTAGATCATTCAACAGTATCAGGTAATACTTATTTCGATTCAACATCGCTTCTTGTAGAGTGAAAGAAAGTCAACATAAGGTTGACTTTTTCTTCCACGAATCATGAGTGTTCGATGGCTTGATTGACGAGGACAAGATACGTGACCGAGATTTTGCTGCTGCCATGGTTCAGAATACAGCCCACTGCTAATACCCTAGAAAGCAAACTCAATTCATTTGAATATATTTGGCTTAAAGAGCCTACAAGGCCTATGTTTATGCTCCGAATTTTTGGAGCGTGCTTAAAAGACATGACATGAATGCAATTATCAAACATGTAAAACCTAAACCAATAATCGGTTTGACAGTCCTATTTATCTAACAGTGTAACCTAGAAAAGTTTTTTCCGTTGAAGTTTTTTTGGCTGATATATGATGCTATGTGGTCTATGTACATTGTCTTGGGTGGCATATCCTGTATCCATGTAGATTTATGCAAATTATGCAAATTGCTCAAAGTTGCTGTTTGGACAACCAAGGTGAAAATGTTCATAATACCAGGCGTCCACTAGGGCGCGGACAAGACGCGGAAAGTAAATCTAGTAAAATCCGCATTCATTCAGCAACCTTTCAGCATATTCTTGGAAAATTTCCGCATCCAAATTTTGTTCTTGACCAAAAACAGTGTATATTTTCCTTCCTCGCTGCGCTCGCTTGTATGATATTTAGATACAGGCTGGTCAAGGAAAGCAAACGAATTCGGCCAGCGAGGCGATCGAATTTATAATTCAGAATATCTTATATGCCCATAGTATATTTTGATAAAAATTTATCATTTTTAAATTGAAAAAGGGTGTACGTCTTTTCTCGCTCGATGCGCATGTTCGTATCATATTTAGTTACAACATGGTTTCGGACCGTAAACAAATTCGGCGAGTGAATATAATTATTTGAGGCCCGTGTATATGGATGACGAGTATCGTCAAAAGAGAGTCTTTTTCCTCGCTTACTTCACTCCCTCGTAATATTTAGAAACAGGGTAATATTGGATCAGTGAGGTGCCAAAATAGGGTCATATTTGGCAGCGAGGTAACCAAATATATCATGTAGATATCCTATATTCTATGCCTACGATACGTACAATGTATCTTCATGACAAAATAACACCTTATTCATGTCTTTCATAAGAAAACGTATTTTATGCTTGCTCACTTAAGAGAGTGTTCATAATCTAGAAAGAAGCGTCACCCCCCCCCCCAAAAAAAAAGGAAGCTCGCAGCCTCTAAGTATTACATTAAAGAAATAAAGATCTGCAGCTGCAATATCATTTGGAATAACCTCATGTGGCTTGTGGAAAGGGTTGATTAGACTTCACAATGCAGCTTAAATTTCGGAAAATTGAATTCCTACATCCCGAACAATTCAAAATGGCCTAGCGGCACCCCTGTCTCTATGCTTCTTCGCTTAGTCGATCCATGTTTTTTTCACCCTTGTGAAATAATTTGCAATAATTTGCTTCCCCAACCCTTCTTAGTCTTGTCGGCGCTCTAGTGGACGACAACCAACACCACATAGGAACCTAGATCAACGAAAAACTTCAACGGAAAGAACTTTTCTATGTTTGTAAATTGTCAAACCGACTACAAGACTAATTCATAGGAATACCAATTTGGGAATTTGGTTAAACCGTGAATTGTTCACAATGCAGCCTATGGGTTCTTTGACCGGCTACTCTTATTTGCAAAAGGTGAGAAACCTCACGAGTGTAACATTGTATTGCCAAAAAAAAAAAACACAACAACAACAACAACAACAACAACAAAAACCAAAACAGAACACATTTTCAACTAATTCTTTTTCGGGGATTTTTTGGTTTAGAAGTGGAAGATGTCTGCCTTCGTTATTGTGTTTTTCACATTGAAACAATATTGATCATAAGCCAAGGACAGTGGAAATTTATAGCAGTCTAATAATTTTGTCATCTTATGGGCCTGGAGAAAAAGACCAAGGGATCCATCATAAACGTTATCATGATAATTCAGTCTCATCACATATCTTTGGTGACTTTTTAAACATTATGATTACAATGATTACGGTGTCATTTTGAACCTCTTATCACTTGGTAATCTATGCCAAGAACCATCATATGGAACTGTGTTTATACGTGTCGGCCAGCGATAACATAAAGAAGACATATTTTCTTGTTTGAATAATTAACGTTGACTCGAGAGAAGCAAAAACCTTAAAGATATGGGATGAGCTTATACTTTAGCACCTCCTTTTTAACAGAACAGTATTTGGACATTTGCATAGATGAGGGTATCGGGGGAGAAATTAAAGAGAGAAAGTCAGGTGGGGAATAGATAAAAGAAGAAGGGAGTGAAGGAGAAAGATGAAGAGAGAGAGAAAGAGAGATAAGGGTAGAGGGGTAAGAAAACGAAAAAGAGGGGAGAGTTTTCATATACCCTTATAGATAATGGAAATAAGAGAGAGAGAGAGAGAGCGAGGACAGAAAAAGATATAGAAATACTAGGAGAGGTAAAGATAGATAGATAGAAATAGAGATACAAAGAAAACACTTAAAGAGAGGCAGCCGTAAAAGATCTCATTCCGATCACATGGGATAAACATGTTTCCATATTCCCACAATTTACTTCCATTTTGAAATAAACACACGTTGTGGACCACAAGAAAATTAGGTTTATTTCAGATGTTAGATTTTATAAGCACAATACATTGGCAAAGTTTTGATTATAATCATCGTGACGATGTCACTGAGAAAAAAAAAAATCATTAAGTAATCCCTACAGTAGAGACCTTTTGGACCAAAATAATAGTGTTCTAAGTCGCACGTAATGCCACGATTTGAACATCCCATATTTGTTAATAAAATGAAGTGTGCCTAAGCACAGTTCACGGAAATCTATGAGTTCATATATGAATTAAAGTATTTATCTGAACATTTCTAGCCGTGGCACGTAATGACAACAAAGTTAACATCCTATCCAATGGTACCTTGTTCGATTATTTGCAAATATGTAAAATACAGATTACTTGCACATGCAATTGACAAAAAATCTACGTATTACAAATAAAACTCATGGAAAAGGATTAACCACAGAATAAACGCACCCGTAAAG
>CM057160.1:30658489-30681489 GCA_029962745.1 Echinometra lucunter | reverse complement strand
CGTCTCATTCGATATCCCACGCTCCCCTGGTAACATATCCAAAGTCTTTTCACATTTTACACTTACTTTTGAGTCCAAGCTACGTCCCTTCTGCATAAATGGAGAGGACGATATCGAAGGATTCAAATCTCCATCACAGTTAACTAGATTCAATACCTCTGTAGCTAAAATGATATCGTCCTTCTGCGTCAAAGTGAACATAGATCCTGTTGAAGTTGTAGATGAGGACTTGTATGTATTAAGAACATTTTCCCGCGGTTTTGGAAATGTACGCCCAATGATTATAGTAAAGGAAATTCTGGTTCAAATACCCCCAGGACCTGCCAAATGCTTCATCACTATAAGTGCAAATAACAATTATCCGTACGAAGTACACTGTCAGGCCACTACTGGGAGTGTGAAAACCACATTATCATGTTACCAATACGGTCGAAGGGTTGAGGTTGAAGGTGAGATTACAGATACTGACCAGGTTACCAGAGGAGTATTCTTACTTCCCGATCACTCTCCTTTCTCTTGCTGCTCACATGATGTTACTTCAGAAGTGAATTTAACAATGTGTAATGACTTTGAATGGCCACATAGTAAAAATCTTATCAGTCATCCTACTGTCAGCGATCCAAGCCTTACTCCATCGGTTGCAAACACCATTGCTGCGATCGGGAATACTGAACAAGCGTCTAACACCTTGGTAGAATCCCAGATAGATTCGGGTACTTGTAAGCAGGCCATGGCTTCTTCAGTTTATTTTACCATAGGTCTGATAATATACTTGCTTCTGTGTTGTTAAGATGTAGTAAACGCTTAGCTTCGAAGCTGCTAAGAGAAGCTTTCATTTCACGACATGCAGAAAAATGAACAGATATACTTGTGTAGATTTTTACATATATGATTGTGAGAGATGATACCTATCAAGCGTTTGTATCAGGTTAAAACTTTCATTTTTCAAACCTCTTTTTAAAGGAAAGCAGTTTCATGATATGTGTAGGCCTTGGAAGTCTCTTGTTTGAAAATGAAGGTTAATATTTGACTATTTGGGATGAGTATGTAACTACATGACTATATTTCGATATATACAAACTATCCCAGACATGCCAAGTGGATAACGTGATAGTAAACTGATTTTTTTTTCTTTTTCAAGTTGAATGTCCATCTCAATTGTGGCTCCTGATTCTGGAATAACTTGTATGGTGATATGAAAGGACAAGCTTTGCAAACTTTGCGCAACAGCTATATTTCATTGTATATTCTGAAAAGTGTTTTTACTTTGAAACAATTCCCCGTAAAGTTACAAGCGGTAACCTTCGTTTTGTTGTTTATCATGTGTATGTACAATAAGTATGCCGCATATCGTGTACTGCTTTGTTCTGCATTAATGGAAAATGTTCTGCCCTATTTTAGAAGTGTATACGTTATTGTATTGTGGAAATCTTCCTGCAGTTTGAATTTTGTACAATTTGCAGGATTTTCAGGTATTGAGTATGTGTTAAAATCATCGAGTCCTTGGTTCTTTTTAGTGCATCAGAAAATATAACACGAGAAAAAGGAAGACCCCCTTGTTATTCTCAGACATTTAGAAACCTTCAAATCAAAAGTAAAAAGTTAACAGTTTTAAACATGGACTAAATTTTCTTCAGTTTTTGTCCATGTTTTTAAAAATCACATGACAAAGGCATTAAAGAGCTCTTGCAGCGCAGTGGAATATATATACACATAGTTCCTGCGCTTAATGAATGATTTATTATTATTATTATTATTATTATTATTGTTATTTGGCATCAGTGTATACTGACGTATAATTATCATTGTTTATTTTCTAGCTGTAGAAAAGTGTTTAAAGAAGACCGGGCCGCTTTCTCTTGCAGTGAGCAGTGTTCATATTATTATTTTAACCTGATTTCATTTTGCCAGGAATTTAACCTATGTCACTCGCTGATCCCATTTATTTACTATGAATAGTTATTTTCATTTTGCATATTGAATTGAACTGAACTGAATATATTTATTGTCCATGAGGGAGATTCCTTTAAATTGGATAATACACAAACAAATACACATTCAATTTCAAGTGAAAAATACAGAACCAAGATTTCAAGTCTCAGGTTTCATGATTGGGATTTCAAGATATTATGTCTATGACTATCATGCTTTAAGTCTATCTCTACTGAATGATGCTTATTCAGGTTTCATAATCGCTAAAAATCAATATAGGTGCAGTCAGTCACCTCTTCAGTCTATGCATTTGGTCGAATATGTATAAAATAGTTTTACACTATGAACATGACGGACAAAGAAAGCGGAAAAATAAACAACCCCTCATTCTACCCTTCACATTAGTTCTGGTAGTCAAAAGAACATCCCTTCACTGTTATTGTCTAAAATATGTGGAACAGGTGTCACATGCATATTCACCTGGAACTACATGATTAAAATAATAGCTGTGAAGGGATGTTCTTTTGACTACCAGAACCATTGTGAAGGGTAGAATGAGAGGTTGTTTATTTTGTCCGCTTTCTTTGTCCGCCATGTTCATAGTGTTACTCATGTATGTCATTGTAGGTACTTTATAATGAATAATGGAGGTGTACACTAGTAGAGTCAGGTATATAAGTTCAAGAACTGATTTACAGCCATGTTGTACATACAGGTGTTCATATTGTCATGAATATGCTGTTGTTTTGCACTGTGATAAATCATATTATGCATTCTCGATGTACAATGATATACATGTTTATATGTATATATAGATAATATGTCCATGGAATAAATTGATCGGACTCGAAAATTGATTGCAAACCGCCGAAAATGAATGTACTTGTTCTTAGCATTAATGGAAAAATGCATCGAATGATCACTATCATTGTTTTCTAGTTTGACCGATAGTAGTTCATGCTATATAGTTATAATT
Organism: Echinometra lucunter; assembly: GCA_029962745.1. Taxonomy (NCBI): domain Eukaryota; kingdom Metazoa; phylum Echinodermata; class Echinoidea; order Camarodonta; family Echinometridae; genus Echinometra; species Echinometra lucunter. Next base: position 30,678,581 of record CM057160.1, on the reverse strand, counting down.
ATATGAAGAGATAATATATTTTTTACAAGTCGTTTGCATATCAATTTAGAATTGGATTTCAACCTTCAATTTTAAAATTGTTGTTCGCTTCCTGCAAAAGGACTTGCTTTTTATGGAGACGTGAAATATGAATAATATGTCAACTATGAATTACAGTTTCTACAGATTTTGACCACTATCTTTTTCTAAATGTTAATTTTGTTTATATGTGTATTCAGGAATGATGACACACTGTTTTACAGAGAGCAATTAAACAATTAAAAAAAAAACAATGGACACATAGCAAAAAACGAAAACAAAACAAACAACAAAAAAAAGAATGGTCCATGTTTGCGTCATGGAAACTCCATCGTCATTATAAAATTCTTGTTGCTTAACAGGAATACCTATATCAGGAGAAGTAGTTTTGCATTTGTTGTCAAACTGTAGTTGAACTGGATTCAATATCAGGAGGATGTTCGTCATTTCATGGAATTGTTTTTTGAAAAAAGAATTATAGGTTTGTCCCTGCCCATTAGAATATCTCTTCATGGACTGAAGATATATATATATATATATACCCATATATATATATATATATATATATATATATATATTCGATATATATATATTTATATATATATATATCGAAGTCTATAAAATATAAACCGAAGATGTCCCGTACATTTGTTTCACACATTGAATTTGTTTTGTGTCTAGTATGGTAATGCAAACGAGGCTTTCAGAAATATAGAGAATATCTATGTATATATTATTCACGCCTGATAAATGAGGAATCGGCAGATCATTCGAATTATGCATTTTTCGTGGCTTTTATTTACCATTAACCACTGTCTTCTGTACAGGTACATGTATCATTTTATCATTTACCATGGCAGTACATAAATTTACGCCAGTATTGTAAATGTATTACACACAGATTTGGATAACCAACATCAATACACCAATACAAAATTAGTGCTGGAATCTATGTGAAGAATGAGGAAATTTGCACCCCATACATAAACCATAAAATCAAAATATGTGAAATGCAAGTGTGTAGCCAGGGAAGGGTTAAAACCACGGCTAGAAGCCCCCTCCCGTAAACGAATGCCCCCCTGCATTGCCACGAGCCCCCCTTGCTAGCCGTCAAAGAATGCCCGATCAGGCGGGGAAGTTTCTTATGTAACCCGGGTGCACCACCCATTCCAACTCTCCTCAACGATTCCAGCAAACATCTTCACAACCCGGCCCCATCACTTCCGTCCAGGACTCCGGCCTCCCCGCATGTAGCATCGAGCGAGGCTCCTGAATTACATGTGTTACCAATGCTAATATAACTCCTTGCTAATATATGCAAGTGTGATGAAGGCCCAAATTGATAAATTCCGCCAACGAGCAAATGAAATAGCTCGCCGCCAAAGAACACGGTTTCAATGTGTATGTGCCTCAATGAAAAATTCTTAACACTGGTCGAAACCAACCAGTTATTATTTGCCAACTTGTAACCACCGCGGACCCATGAACCGGGATACCGCAGGCAACCCTTCATATACTCATCAATACGTACTTTACCTATCTATTTTCCTTCATATTTGTGCACGTTTCCCCAAGCTGAATTGCCTAACCACAACCTGGCCACAATTCCATAAACTTGCAATACTCAATTTTCCTTACTTTGACCACCACAGTGTGCCGACCCAAACTGGAATTGGGGTAAGACTGCATGTGAAACATTCATAAGCATTGTGGGGAGGCTAAACCTCATGAGGCCTGAACAAATATACTTCTAGTCTTTTAGCCGTGAACAAATCGCAAGTGCTTCCTTATAGCTTCCTTATAAGAAGACTTCTATTTCCACCCTACGTTCTTGATACATATACATATATTATATATGCACAGCCCAACTCAATAAATTCTTCATAAATTCTTCCGTCAAGAATATATAATTCAGAAATACTTTCCCCTAATATCGTAGGGGCAATTCCACAGGTTGGACTAAAATTGTTTAACTGCTCTGATGCTGCATTTACCATAGCATATAAGTGTATGTGCATTGTTGTGAATAGTAGATATATAGATAAATAAGTCAGTCGAATCAATCAATCAATCAATATACTCATCCATCTTGAAACATCTGTACACAATTCAAGACATACATTAACTCACTATCTTTATAGATGAAACGTAACCATGGACATGGCCAACAAACAAATTGTATACAATTATTAACAATATATAACATTAAAGAGCCTGTGTCAACGCTGCAACAAGTGGAGGCAAATTACCATATCATGAAATGAATTCAACGAATATATGCAATGTGTCATTACCAGCCTATGAACACCATATATTCAAATTAATGCCCATTTACTGATGGACCAGGTCCTCCTCCTTCCTTTGAATCTATTCTATCGACTATCATTTCAATTATATTTATTTATCTATTCATTTTCCCATAGACGGAAATCTGCCTACTCACTTAAAACCGCCATTGAAACTTTCTGGATTTCCGAATCAATCAATGATCGATCTACTCTCATTGTCATCACCCTTTAGCACCCTTACCATAAAGGGAATGCATGCTTCAACACGTCATTTATTAAACCTGACAACCAACGGGACGTTGTGACTATATCCATATCGCACTGCCACAACCCATCCAGTATCTTAACCAAGCTACTCGCTATTAGCGATAATACGTGTATACTCCCAAGAAATCATGGAGCCTTGTGACAACATTGCATGAAACAATCCCGCATACCTCTCCATCAGGCTATAAAAGCTAGTAATAACAAAATCCACCCATTTTGGGACGACATCACTATACCTAAACTTGCCTGACAACAACCATCCTGCCCATGCACCGCTAGGGCTATTCGATATTGCCAATCCCTTTTTATTTTCAAAAATATTGTTCATCTTGATAAGATTCGTTATTGGCAATGCCATGCTCCATTAAGGCAACTTGTGCCTAACTGTAACTTATAAAGCCCACCTGAACACCATTCAGACTACCATTACTAGCTATATCCATCCATGCATTATCTCATATGGAAATCAGACATGAACCATCTTGCATTAATCAGTATAAAATCAGGCCACACGTTCTTGGAAATGTAACATTTCGAATTGTGGATCCAAAGGTAGGCACACAACTTTACACCAACGTTAAAACACCGTTTGAAAACCGACCTGCATACCAATTAGGCTAAATGTTTCCAACGATACCTAAAACCGGCCCCTTTTGGGGGCGCAATCACCACGGCCTGTAACACTGTATAACAACCATCCTGTGCACCACACAGGCTAACTCGTCGATAACCATAACATTAATTTTAAAAGGTAATAATACGGAAGTATTGCGATAACATCCATTATCGCCTATTACAGCCATTCCACATACCACGGGGGTATCCATTATTGGCAATATCTCCAGAGCCCCACTCATTGCCTTTAAAACATACCCTATCGATAAATCCACTGTGCACCACCCAGGCTAACTCGTCGATAACCATAACCTTAATTTTAAAAGGTAATAATACGGAAGTATTGTCATAAAATCCATCATCGCCTATTACAGCCATTCCACATACCACCGGGGTATCCATTATTGGCAATATCTCCAGAGCCCCACTCATTGCTTTTAGAACATACCCTATCGATAAATTCACTGTGCACACAACTTTACACCAACGTTAAAAACACCGTTTGAAAACCGTCCTGCATACCAATTAGGCTAATTGTTTCCAACGATACCTAAAACCGGCCCTTTCGGGGGCGCAATCACCACGGCATGTAACACTAACAACCATTCTGTGCACCACACAGGCTAACTCGTCAATAACCATAACATTAATTTTAAAAGGTAATAATACGGAAGTATTGCGATAACATCCATCATCGCCTATTACAGCCATTCCACATACCATCGGGGTATCCATTATTGGCAATATCTCCAGAGCCCCACTCATTGCCTTTATGAACATACCCTATCGATAACTCCACTGTGCCCCACACAGGCTAACTCGTCAATAACCATAAGATTAATTTTAAAAGGTAATAATACGGAAGTATTGCGATAACATCCATCATCGCCTATTACAGCCCTTCCACATACCACCGGGGTATCCATTATTGGCAATATCTCCAGAGCCCCACTCATTGCCTTTAGAACATACCCTATCGATAAATCCACTGTGCACCACACAGGCTAACTCGTCAATAACCATAAGATTAATTTTAAAAGGTAATAATACGGAAGTATTGCGATAATATCCATCATCGCCTATTACAGCCATTCCACATACCACCGGGGTATCCATTATTGGCAATATCTCCAGAGCCCCCACTCATTGCCTTTAAAACATACCCTATGGATAAATCCAAGTCTAGTAAGGCTAAAATATAGGATTTTTTTTTTTTTAATTGATTTACTTCTTCAAATCGTGACCCCACCGACAACGAGCCTTGTCCATTCACATTGGAAAAACATAAGAAATCTGGTTAACACCCATTCGCTAACCTTTTCCTCTTTATCACGGTTTACTTTAAATGCCAACAATTAAGTTCACTTCCCTTAAATCGGAAGTTTTTATCATTCGCGTCTCCACGGTCATCTGTTTATCTATCATAGCTCACGGTCTCTGTAACTTAGGCCCGCAAAAATCATTGACCGATAAAAACATACATTAGCATTCCAATAGAACCCTAATAATTTCCACTGAACACCACCTTAAAATCCTTGAAACCACCCTTCTCTTACCAGCCAAAAGGGGTTAGATAAAAGCTTGCCGAACATATACATGTACATCAGTAATATAAATTAGCCAATTCCCCTCCATTGAAAGGTCTTGTGCTTATGACGCATAAATATCCTTACTAATAATCAATATCCACCTTTGTGGCAAAATGAACACAGAACCATGGCTTTCGTTTAACATTATTCGATTTCATTTCCATGTGTATCATTTGACCATGCCGGTAAATAAATTCACACCAATATTACACTCATGTTAAGCAACTCAATATCCAAGCAAGGAACGGAACTAGTGCTGGAATCTATGCTGGGAAATGAGGATTCATATAAATGTAAACACACCCCATACACAACCTTGAAATAAACCGTATTAAGAGTATGTAGACCAGAGAAGGGGGACCCACAGCTAGAACCCCCTCCCGTATTACGAATGTCCCCTCTGCGTTGCCACGAGCCTCCATGGTAGCCGCCAAGAAATGCCCGATCAGACGGGGATTTTTTTTTTTAAATTATTTATTTATTTTTGTTTAATTTTCAAAAATTATTATCGTAAGTGTAAACCGGGTGCCCACCCACTCCCAGCTCTTATCACCAATTCTAGCAAAAGGTTTCCAAACCGTTCATATTATGACATGCATTACCAACCTCACGGCCCTTGCTCTCGCCATGAAGCCACACCGTAATTGCTAACTGACCATAACTAGATGTAAGGGTATATAATTAGAAATAACTCCTCGCTCCTTTGGGATAGTTGCTCATTTGCATTCACTAATAGGCTATCACTTTACCATCATTTAGAAAAGCTCTAAAGGCGAATATATGAGCCCCAAGGGAGTAAATTCGAGGAGATAACAAGAAATTCTCACAAAGTACCTCCACCAACATCATTGATAATTGGGACCCTTTATTCAAAAGCTCCCAAAACTCCCCGGCCAATGTCTCCATATTTAGATATTCAGGGATTGATGAGACCACCTGCGCATACATTATGCTCGGTCTATATGACCTTATTACTGATTCCGTGCACAATTTCGAGCAAATGCTTCGGATAGCAACTCAAACACCTTCTGAAGTCCTGACTATTGCCAATGCTCACCATAATGCATAACTTATGCTTTTACGTGCACTCAACGAGCGTACCACACCCCATATATTGAGATGATATTTTGTCCAAAGTAGATGGATTTGCTCGCCAAAATCGTTGGAGCTCCGGGCGGCAACTTTCATACTCTCAAACTCCTGAGTCAACGAGTCTATTCCCTTTCATGTACTCCACAATTAAATCCACTGTAGCCCACTGGCCTCCAGGATATTGAGAAAAGAACTTCTAGATTTATTGCAATAGTTCCTTAAAATTGTCGAATGCAGACTCTGGGCTAAGGAAAGGAATACTGTTCTGTGGAGCCTAACCGCTTCACCTGGCCTTCATACTGTCCAACCATTGAAGGCTAAAAGGAAGTCTCCAAACTGTCCGCCACATCAACCAGCTGTTCTCCGGTTACTAGGAAGGTTCCACCAAGCCCATTGTATGCCATTTACGTGAAGCACCAGTAGATGGCAGCCCCGGACGACTTCCTGCTCGGCTCCGCCCTCGGCGCAAGCGCCGGAGTCTCCGAACCGCGCCATGCGGTTAACCGACTGGCTCTGTTAAATCAAACAAGAAAAGAAGATCTGGGCAGCATTTGGAATTCTAAAGCATATGACCGCACATGCTTAATATCAAATATTCATCCTTCTCTCCAGGCATTGCCAAACCAAATTTGTTTGCTTCGCCTATGAAAAGCCAACCTTGCCCTTCTATTTTTCTAGAATTAGGCCTTTCGCACCATTATCCTCCTTCCTCTTATTTGCTATCAATAACATGTCCCTTGTCAAGCCTAGCCTTGTCTGCCTTGGGTATCAAGCACCTTTTCCTTAACGCTTTTGGGCAGATTCTCGTTAACTGTTATTACATCCTCCATTCTAAACGATTCCTTACTTCCCCGCTAAATTTTCTCCTAAAGTCTTGACGATTTTCGACCAGTCTATAAGACCACTTCCCCTGCAGCATGAATGATCAGGGCTCCACAACGATTGAAGTTGAACCAAGAAAATGCCATCATTACTTATTCGTCTACTCGTTTCTAAATTCTATGTGACAGAAATAGTATTCGATTTCTAAAATTTAATAAACCATTGTCCATTCAGCCTCCAGCTGAAAATCTAAAATGAACCCACGAGTAGACTACATGTTTCTGTACATGTAGAGTCTATGTTCTTTCGTGTAGGGGAGAGTATAAATCTTGGTATTCGTTAACATAAAAGTGTAAGCTGCAACAGATGTGGCCCAAAATAATGGAATTTTCTCACATATTTTTCATAATGGTGATCGAACGGTGCGTTAGGCCTATACGATCTACTGTTACTTTCATTCTGCAAAACAGCTCGAAGGCTGACCAATTCGGCGTAATGAACTCATTCCTGCGTCCAACTGGAAGGACTGAACATTTCTTAATCTTATTCTTTGACAGAACCGAGAAAAGACAAATCTACGGTAGGTTGGTCCAGGTCTACCGCGGAGTATAGTCTAGTAAACGTCAGGCGTATTTTTCCACTGACGCTCTCTCCGAACCCGAGCCATTTTGATTTATGCGTAAGGTCTACATGCAACTGCTTCACGAACCAGCATAGCCTCCGCCCTAATCGTAGGGGAATAATTCGTACATCATTTCACACCGAGTCATGCCATACCCCTCCCCACAACTAGGCCTACTGCAAATTAAGGGTCTAAAGAGGGTCTAGGCCTACATGACCTAGCAACTCTAACCATGGCCTATGGGGATCGTGTGGCCGGATACTGTCTCCTTAATAAGGAGACTGAAACCTCATAAAACTTGCCCTTCAATTGATCACAAGATATTCGCCGACTTCCACCGGTCACCACCAATATTTACGTTTTAAAAGATATCATTTGCCAATCATATTTCTGAACCGATTTTTGAATATTCCAGGCCAGGGCTTATGCCTAGTACTAACAGATCAAACTCACTAACTGCTTTAGTCGATTTTGCCCGGATGGGCCTAGCACACCCAACCTGCCGGGACATATTATTTAATAATATTTGGTAAACAATAGACTCTACCCTTGGGTTCGACTCACCGTATCATTCATAACATGGTAATTCCTCGCCAGCACCAGCCCGAGGCTATCTCTCATGTTTACGGTTTGGAAGGCAGGGTCGACGTCGTATAGTCTAGACCTAGATCTAGGTCTAAATCTAGAATACGTGCTCCGGTGTGCGGCAAGCTCCGGTGTGCGGCCGGCGGTAAAGATCAAAGAAGAAAAGTTATGCAAATTAGTCGTACAAGCTCGACAAGGTACCCTGGATTCCCAGGTAAGTTCTGCTTTGCCGAAAAACGTCGACGGCAGTACCTACTCACCTACGGAGTTCCCGTGGTCATCGGTCAAAATACAAGACCACTGTCCGAGAGGTACCATTCAGCTGATGTTAACTGGTAAGTTAAGAGACCTAGACATAACTAGATCGATGCTGTAGCTATACTTGTCCGATTTGAGGTGAAATTTGATGTTGAAGTGAGAGTATGATGACTGTGCTCCTCACCCTGTCGTAGAAATTTTGATTCTGCCGCTGCAGAGCTAGTGACAGGGGGTGGCCGTTCACCGGTGACGTATTTTAGGGCCATACCCTGTGTGCGGCCGGGGGTGACTGCGCACGTACAAAGTGCGGGCTGGTATAAATCGTTGTGCGATCGTTGTGATTAGTGTGTCCCTTTGCGTGGCTGATTGATCATGATCGTTTTATCGCAGATTTTTACGAGTTTCTGCATATGATAAGTTGTTTTTGTTATTTTGTGAGATTGAAATACAAAAATTGATATCAATATTATTCATTTAGATGTTGTTAGCCACATATAAGCGTGAACTTGGGACGTTGGAAAGGATATGAATTGAGGATGTTTACCCGCACAATTTGTAGTAGACTGCACCCCTTTCCTCCTTTCTATTCGGGATAATCCATTCCGGCAAAAGGTGATTTTGTCAGAAATATGACGGATTCACTGCACATACGACAATTATTACCCGTGACAATTATTACCCATAGAATTTTGGTACATGCTTTGATCGTATGACGTGGGCATAAAGCATTATGACGTAGATGAAGTGTTCACGAAATCGAAAGAAAACAGGTGCATCGATCTCGTTCTATCGACTATGTTAAATGGAAATGATTTGAAAAGGTGAAATTATCACAAACTCATGTTAAATATTCAAATGGACAATAAGGTGGCAGGGATTTATTAGGCCTATATAGATTCTATTTCTAGATCTAAACTGAAGTAATATTCATTTCAGTAATGTTTTATATGTGTTGGGTAATATATTTCCAATTCCTTTCTTGGCACTTAAAATCTGTAGAATAAATTACAATAAGATATAAAATATTGAGTTACAATCACTGCGTAATCAAACTTGTAATATGATCAAATAAGTCAGCCCTTTAGTAATATAGTAAGAATAATATTTATTTTAATAATAATGCTAATATGAAATTAAAATGAAATATATGATATCATATAATAATATACAATATTGAAGGGTGGGGGACACAATAGGGCATGTCCCCCCAAACCTGCATCCCCCCCCCCCCCATCGAAATTTTAAAAACTTACACATTTTTGCAGAAAATTTTCACAAAATTTATCAGTGTGCAGCAAATCCTTCAATTTCACTTTAAAAGTTTTTACACTTCTTGCCCCACCCCCAAAAATTTATACGTGCGGTGTTTCGCTTCTCAGGAAATTTGGGAACTGTGTTCCCCTCCCCCCCCCCCCCCCAAACTGGAAAACGGATTGACGCCCACGACTATAGTTATGATAATGATACAAAAACAAGTGATGATAATAATAATAATAATAATAATGATAATAATAATAGTGAATAATAATAATGATACTGCTACTACTAATGATAATTATAATTATAACAATACATACTAATGATATTTATGAAAATATCACTATTGATTGCAATATTCATTAGTTACATGTTGTGATTGTAATATACCTAACAATAATGGTATGATAATAAGTTCTAAAAGTGCATTACAAATACTGCATTTGCTTTGAATATACTACTACTTTTTCCCAATTAACAGAAAATGCCAAGAAGACAATATACAGAGGCGTCACTGACGGAGGCCCTGAACAGAATTCGGCTGGGTGAGCTCTCCCAGAGACAGGCTTCGGCTCAGTATGGTATTCCGAGAGCAACAATATTCGACAAAATATCCGGTAGACGACCCCCTGATTATTGTGCGATGGGCCCTTCTCCTTATCTGACAATGGCCGAAGAAGCGAGACTTGCCTCTTGGGCAATCTATATGTCCAGAATTGGGTATGGTAGGACCAAGTCCCAAATATTGCAGGTAATAAAATACATCAAAATACAGTATTCTTTCATTTCACTTGATGATTAAAAACATTTTACCACCGTGTATAAAACGATGACTTTAAAGAAGATGAAGTGATAGATTAATTTAAACTAATTAAATTTGATCTAACAATTTACTTTATTTCATTCAGGTTCATGACATCGTTCATACTATAACTGTTATATTTTTTCCTCTCTCTCTCTCTTTTTTTTTTTTTTTTTTTCTTCTTTTCATTATTCTGTGCAGATGGCCCAGCAGATTATTCGAGAGGATGGCAGAGCCACTCCCTTCAAGGATGACAAGCCGGGGAATAACTGGTTCGCCAGATTTATGAAGAGGAATCCGACGCTGTCTCTGCGGACCCCCCAAGCTCTAGGCAAGGAGAGGGCAGTCCTCACACCTCAGAAGATTGACAAATGGTTTGAGGATCTACATACCTACCTTCGTGAGGAGAACGCCCTCAGTGTCCTGGATTCGCCTGACAGAATCTGGAACGCGGATGAAAGTGGGTTCGCTCTGTCTCCCAATGGTGATAGGGTCATCGGCATGAGGGGCGCCAAGTTCGTCTACTCTTTCTCATCCACCACCAAGACGAACTTGAGCACATTGGAGGCGGCTTCTGCTAGTGGTAGTTTTTGTCCCCCTTTTGTAATATACCCCGGTAGGAGGGTCTCCCGTAATTGGAGGCCAATGGAAGGAGCACCGGAAAGTTGGTTTTACGGCTTCAGTGAGAGTGGATGGATGAACGCTGAGCTGTTCTTCTCATGGCTGGCGAATCATTTCCATCCATTCTTACTGAGGCGTCAAACCCACTTTCCTGTGCTCCTTCTTGTAGATGGTCATGCGAGCCATGTCGATCTCCATGTTGCCCAGTTTTGCAGGGATAACCACATTATGTTGTACAGAATACAGGCGCACGCAAGCCATGTTATACAGCCATTGGATTTGTCGGTCTTCGGTCCCTTGAAGAAAGCATACAAGAAGAGGGAAGGAGAGTGGAAGGATGCCCACCCAGGTCAGTTTGTGACCAAGCCGTTCTTCGCAAGCGTGTTTGCCAAGGCCTGGGTGGATATCAAGCCGGAGTTGGCAATTGCCGGTTTCAAGGCGGCAGGCATATTCCCTTTCACTAGGGAATATTGCAGACAGAAGCTGGACCCGTCACAGGTTTATGCACGAGAACAAGCACCATCCTCCGCAGTAGCACCACATACAGTACCAGCACCACCAGCAACTGCCCCAACTCAACCATCCACCAATGCACAACCAGGACCATCATCTGCCACAGGAGCACCTGTACACACAGTACCACCACCAGTACCAGCTGCACCAGCTCCACCACCCACCCATGCACAACCAGGACCATCATCCGCCACAGCAGCACCTGTACACACAGTACCACCATCAGTACCAGCTGCACCAGCTCCACCACCCACCTATGCACAACCAGGACCATCATCTGCCACAGCAACACCTGTACACACAGTACCACCACCAGTAACAGCTGCACCAGCTCCACCACCAGCTACATCTGCACCATCGCAAGCATCAACCTCAGGAGCCATGCAAAGAAGATCAACACACCCCAGCCAAAGGCCACCCACTTACATATCCCCAACCTTCGATAAATACCTTAAATTTCCGGAAGCTACGAAGGCAACAGGTGCAACCCGCAAGAGGAAAACTGGTGACGAACTACCAAATGCCATCTCTGGTTCCGATTGGATAAGTTACCAGAAGAAGAAGAAGGCAGAAAAGGAGGCGGAAGAGGAAAGAAAGAAGAAGAAGAGGGAAGAGAGAGAGGCAAAGAGGGCAGAGAAGGAAAAAAGGAAAGGGGGAAAGAAGACAACTAAGACACCTCGGGAGGAAGAAGAAGTCGATGAGACAGTCTGCAGCGAGTGTCAAGAAGAATTCGAGGACGATGATGTGGATGATTGTGTGGGATGTAACTACTGTGCTCGGTGGTTCCATGTGCAGTGCACAGAATTAATCGGGCTAACCAAGGATGAAGTCGAAGCCACAGACTTCAAATGCTTCGTCTGTGGCGAAGAATGACTGATCAAATCCTTCGTCCACTTTTTTCTTTTTAATTTCACGTCCTTGATATCATGATATGGGCTTTATCTTGCCATTTTCATTTGGGCCCCGTTTCATTAGATTTACCAACTCTGCCATTAATGTTAACTCTGTATTGCCCAACAGCTAAGGTTTCTTTGGAAGTTACCATGAATTCATGGTAAATTTACCATCACGGGTAAGTTTTATGCAACAGGGTCCTAATTAAAGTATTTTATTATCATTTGGTGTATTTTCCTTTATTCCGATATACTTGCAATCTTTGATGCCGTATTAAGTGCAAATCAGCAATTTATTTCGGATTTATTTCCGGCAGTATAATACTTCATTCATATTTTGTACATGCAGGTCACATTCCTTATTTTATTTGCGCAGTACCAGTGGATTAGTTTCATACCTCAATCTTTTCAAGTGCAATTTACTTCATGTATTCTTAAATTGAATCTTTTCATACATCCAATGTCTATGTTGCAGATTTGTTTACAGAATATGAATTTATATCACTTCGATTTCACTGATTATTAATCGCAATCTTTGATTCCGTGTTTAGTGCAAATGTACTTATAAACTCTTTAATTAGCATTTATTTCCCGCAGTATAATACTTTAATCATTTTTTTTTTAATTTACATATAGGTCCCATTCCTTATATTATTTATGCAGTACTAGTGGATTAGTTTCATACCTCAATATTTTCAAGTGCAATTTATTTCATGTATTCTTAAATTGAATCCTTTCATACATACAATGTCTAGAATCTATGTTGCATATTTGTTTACAGAATATGAATTTATATCACTCCTATTTCAACTCTTATTTAATCATTTTGTTTTATGTCATTTTACATGATGAAAAAAATCATATTTTATATGACTCATTTCCTATATATTTTATGCTCACACATGGACAGAGATAGATCAGCAGAAGAAAAAAAAAATAAATGATTTCGGATATCAACCGAAATCCAGAGTGTTCATGAACTCAGAGCCTCAAAAATTATCATTATTACTATTTTTTTTTTTTTTTTTTTTGTGAGTGTCTATAATGGGTGATCATTTTGATTGAAATTTACGGCGCATAAGGACGTCTGGCTCCATTCGGCTCGGACAGAAAGGGGGTGGGGGGGGGGAGCTTGTCTAGCCCTACGTTTCTACGCCGATGGAAGGTAAAGTGGTAAATGAAAGAGACAGCTAGAGTTAGAGAGAGAGAGAGAGAGAGAGTAGGGAGGGGGTTGTGTGTGTGCCACTGTGTGTGACAGAAAATACTTCAAAAAAAGGAATGTAACCATTTCATGCGAGTGAGAGATGAGAATAGTAATGAAATGAATGGGATCATCAAAATCATCTATTATATTTGACGTCAGGAATTTTCTTATTCTTTGTTTTGTTTTTATAGATAATTTCCTTTCCTCTTTCTATTCTGCAGTCTTATACTCAGATCTTATCTACATGTTTCTCTCAATCCATGCAAGCTCCATCTATCTAATTGCTCTTACCTTGTATTCCATCGTCGACCCTCCTTCAACACTTCTCTGAGTGTTTTCATTTCATTTTCATATTCAACCCTCTAAAATGGTAATAACAAATGTAATAATATTCATGTGATCATGCTGTATGGATTAAAAAAACTGTCAAGCTAGTTTTAGTGCAGTAACTTGAAGAAAACTTGAAAAATCATTAACACTGTTACTTAAGACATGTAACAAAATAAGAAAATATTCAAAGAGATGCATTTAAAAACCAGAAAGTTTATAAAGAAAAGGCATGCTAAACGTTAAGAAAACACAAAATTTCATATTTCCTTTTTTTATATAAAATCCCATGCAAAACTAGAAAACATAACCATTCAGCAAAAATAAACATTCAAAATCTCAACAACAAGTTTGGAAAAAATCGGGGGAGCATGTATTATGACGTAAGCTAAGGAGGGTACATCAAGTGTCCTAGATATTATTACTGGGACGTCGGGAGATGCCTGCACAAAATGAAAATAATATGAAAGTTAGATGCTATTCCTAAATATAATTGAAGATTTAACTGAACATAAATAAATAAAAAAAGACATATATAAATGTTTAAAGTATTTAATGATACAAAACACCAATATCCCCACATATTTACAGCTAAATTATACGTTGGCAGCAGACCGGCCACACACTGCCGCACACCGGGTATATGCACGGCCGCCCACCGGCTACTGCACGGCCGCCCACCGGGTAACTTGTACCATTTTGCAAAGTGGACACTGCTGACCACGCCGTGGGTCACTTCTGTTATTTGAGTCTTTTATTAAATAAGTAAGTATATGGACTCTTCATTCGCGGCAGTGAAGTATCCCATGAGTATTTTCATAAAAAAATAAATCAGCAATTATCGCTAAACGGCCGCACACCGGAGCACATACTCTAGTCCTCTTCCTCTGATCACGCTACTCGGGAATTCCACCCGTCACTACACTGACCCACTGTTCCGCCTCCTGCCAGTCGATTCTGGTTGTGAAGACTACGACAATGACACTGACAAAATTGACTTGGTTGACCTTCGCTAGCCTAGGTCTAAATATAGGCTAACTGTTAATTCTATAAAATACACCGACCCAAGGGAGTTTCATTCTGCTGCAAAATTATCACAACTATTTTATCGTTACAAGTTTCAATCAGCAATCTAACTATCAATGACAAGTTCACGAAGATCCATCTCGTATTCTATAGGTATTTCACGTTTATTCCACGTTTATTCCACGTTGATTTTTTTATTGTCCCAATCCACACGTCTTGCTCCGACAAAAAGCCACGAGAGAATAACACAATTTCCATGCCCACGCGCATCCATAACCGTATGTTCGCGCTCCGAGTGCAAAAGTGGCGCGCGTCCGATTACGCGCCACCAAAAAGCGCGCCTTTCCAGGAGGCGCCAAATCCCTATGGGAGATGTAAACAATCTTATTGTTTCGTCATAATGGTCTGCAAAAGCCAAAACAAAACACAAACAGGGTATCAGGCGTGCATAAAGCTTTTTGAAATCGTTATGCAACTCTTTAAAATTTATTACCGATATATTACAAATATTTTGCATGCACATTTTTGTATATACACATAATCATTTCATATATTTTATAAAAGCTTAATGTGATAATGTTAAACCCCGTTTAATATAATGAAATTATGTAATCTTTTCTTTTGGTATCATATTCTCTTGTATCATAAATACTCGTTGTTCTATTGTTCGTATATCACCAATGAAGGGTCAATGCAAAAGCCGTCAAGAGGCTATCGTTTCTAATAAATCGTAGTGATCGATATTTGTATATTTTTGTTAATATGAAGTGATGAAATTGACCTTGCCAATGCCATGGGTGGTTATGTAGCCAAGGAATATATTATACACAGTTATGTATAGCTTTGTTGTTGTTGTTGTTGTTGAAAGCGTAGTGAATTGATTGGCTGCGATGGTATATCAAAGCAAGTAGTATTTACATTAGGATGTTCTGATGGGACACAGAAGTATTCATCAAACGGTAAAGTTATTTTTATCTTCATTCAGAATTGTTGTTGCTAGTGTTTTAAAAAACACTTTCACACCTTTCAAAATCACTTGATTTTTCATATCACTTTGTTGAATGAAGACGTGTAATAATTAACATCGTGTAAACGATAATTTAAAAAATCTTAATCTTACCAGTGTCTTTTTTCTTCGTAGAATTATTTTCTGTATGTATGTGTAAAAAGAACTGTGATACACTCCTTTACAGCAGTATGGAATTGCTGTCTAATTTTAGGTGAAATGAAGTATCAGCAAGTTGGTCATCCATAGAAAAGATTTTTGAAAATGTTTCCTGGATATTGAAATATTTCGTTAGGGACTGACCAAATATCAAAGACAAACGGAAGAAATCTGTTGGCATCTCGTACATTCGTTTCACATTTTGCAATTGTTCTGTTTTATTTAGTATTAACAAGGCTTTCAGAAATACAGAGAATATACATCATGTAATATTAACCATGGCCATATTCATCGTTTGTATTACTCACAAATATTGTACATTCAAATTTGTATATACACTAATCTAAGCTTCATATGATAATGTTTTGAGATTTGTAGTGAATAGGTGAATCTGAAAATTTGAGGAAGTTTGAGGAAGGCCAGCTATTTTATAGCGTCATTATAAACATGATCATTTCTTTATTTTACTTGCAATAGGAAGGTGTTTTTTGAAGGAGGATTGGTCCTTCTTTCTCTTTCACGTGGTATTGATAATATCATGTTTTCTCCTCATGCTGTTTGGCAAGGAATTTAATGTGTACCCGACCATCCATCATGTCCATGGGGCTCATTGGAACTTTGTTATCTTTAAATTTGTAATCATTTTGCAACTCTGCTGACTTTTCATTGTTCATATTCTGTCAATGAAGCGACAACGTAAGAGTCGTCACGAAGCTATAATTCGTAATAAATCACGGTGATCGATATTTAATATTTAATACTCTGTAAATATGCCCATTCTTTTATGTGAGGTCTTTCATTACAACAATTTTATTCTTACATTCATGAGTAACACCTCGTTAACGGAATTACCAGAAAAAGGCGCCAATTTTAAACTTCAAACATGCATTATACCAACACAGACTAAGAATGTGGAATTCGTTATTGTTTCAGCATTTTGTAGTTCAAAGATTTGGCTATTCAGGGCTATCAAAGTGATTGTTTGAAGTATGGTGATTGTTTTTCCTACGCGGAATTGCCAAAATATAAAAAGATGAAATAGAGCTTGCTAATGCCATGAATGGTTTTGTAGCCACGAATATTCTGTACATTTGTATATACATATATAATATTTTAAAAGCATAGTGAATTGACTGATCAATTTGAATTCTTCTTAATAATAGTATGCCGTACTTATATTAGGATGCATTGATCCTACACGCAAGTACTCCTCAAACTATAAGTCATTTGCATCTACATTTATATTTTTCAGTGTATTGGGAAAAAAAATAACGGTTTGCATTTTATGAAATGATTTGATTTTTCATATCGCTTTGTTGAGACCCAAGACGTGAAATACGAACTTCACAAAAAAAAAAAGAAGGAAAAAAAAAATGGTGAAACACTGTTTTCCAGAGCAGTGTTGCATATGTTTCACACTGTAGTTCAAAGGAAATTAGAATCATCATTTCATGGAACAGATTTTTAAAAAGAAGAAGACATGTTTGCTTGTGAACTGAAATATTCCGTTATTGATTGACCAAAATAGACAGTATGTACAATCCAAACTGAAGAGTTTTGTAGATATACATTTAACTTAACATCTTACAAATGTTCTTTTTCAGTATAGTAATGGCAAGGCTTCCAGAAATATAGAGAATGTGCCTATTGTATTGTCATGATTGTAGTATCAGCGATGGCCACATTCATATTTTGTATTCACATATATTATGTATGCATATTTATCACATGTTTTCAACACGTTATAATATTAATCTAAGAGTTACGAAGTTTGAACGTAGTTAAAAATAGATATAGGCCTATGGAAGGCCCTCTGTTTTATTGCGTGACTTGTATATACTAAACACATGTAATTTGCTTATTTTCTAAACGCTTTCAAAAGTTGTTGCTCACAGGAGAATTGCCTCCTCTTTCTCCGACACTCCGTAGTGATATATCATGTTTTCTCATAATATAATTTTGTATGGTAGAGAAGTATACCCACCCACCGCGGGGCTCCTTCAACTACTTACAATATCATCGGCATATATATGTATACAAAACATCAGCTGTGTTAACACTTTTAAAAGTTTACTCTTGCATAGGATTGTTATTCGTATTTCATAAACGCCAGTATAAAACTGATAAATTTCAGAGCAGTCACAACTGCAGGCTATGTACTTAGTTGTATATACATGTATAAGAATTATGTTTAACCATTGTAGGATGGGGTTATGGAGATAAATGGTATAATGTCACTGTTATGTAGAATTAGGCTTTATTTACTGCTTTATAAATTCATTATATCCTGAGAGATCATTAGCTACTGTTCATTTCGAACAGCAATTTATTTAGACTTGGATTCTGGTATCTTATTCTAACAATTGGTAACGCACCTTACAGAATGACTTGATTTGTACGTCATTTTATTGAAGAATATAAACCGAAGAAATGTTAATCGTGTAAATCAGACGTTTATGAAATTTATTTTACTCTTTAAGACTCTTTTTCGTTAACATTTTCCTCGTTTATAGGTGTGGACGCAATGTTTTATGGTTTAATTTCAAATTTCATGGACCATTTATGATTGGAAATGAATCAATACAGAGTTGTTCTAAATCTCGTTAAAAAAAAAAAAATGCATATTTTTTTCTATCCAACACGAAAGCTTTGGTTATCACTAATACTGTTTAGCAGTTTAGTTTGAGCTTATAGAGATAACTGATATTATTATCACTGTAATGTAGAAGGTTTTACTTCATCCTGAGGGATCATTAGCTACTGTACTTTAGAACAGCAATTAATTCAGACTTGGATTATTAATGATAATAATAATCCGGACCTACATAGCGCTTAATAAATCTCGGATGTTTCAAAGCGCTGGATTCTGGTACCTTATTTGAACAAAATTATGGTGATGCACCTTACGAAATGATTTGATGTGTACATCATTTTGTTGAAGAATATGAAATGAAGATGTGAACCGTATAAATAGAATTTTATAGAATTAACATTACTTTTACGACTGTTTTTGTTTACATTTTTCCTTGCTTGTTTATAGGTGTCGACGTTATGGTTCAATTTCACATTTTATGAACACCGTGCAAATGAATTAATACAAAGTGGTTCTGTATCTCCTATATATACATATATATATATATATATATATATATATATATATATATATATATATATATATATATATATATATATATATATATATATATATATATTAAGGAGATGCAGAACCACTTTGTATTGATATATGCATATTAGTTTTTAAGCCACACGACAGTTTTTGTTATGAGGAGACCGTATTTCTCAGTATTATGTTAGCCGATTCAAACATTCTGTAGCCACACATTGCTTCTTTCATTTAGTCTATTTTCACTCTGGTAACTTAATACAGGCAAACGCTTAAAAAAAAGATGATAAGAATATTTGATATGAGATTGAGAATTACTGGTCGTCATCGTCCACTTTTTGTATTAGTCAGACATAATTTCGTTAGGTTTATGATGATGATGTTTCAAAGTTTGGCATTCAGTTGGGTACTCTTTAGTAGAGTGCATTGTAAATCTTTATATTGTCATCAGCACCCAAGACTTACAAACTTTGCATTGTATATTAAACGGAAATAATGAGTAATGTTTATTGGTGAGTTGGATTAGGTTGAACAGATTGTTAGGCTTTAAAAGACAGAATAACAGTTTTATAGTGATATTTATCTAGTCTCATTCAAATATTGTTGATAAAATGACTGCATTTTCATTAACCACTATGTAATTCAATAAACAGGACAATAATACATCAACGTCTCTTAGTATCTTTGTTTGTGTACGGATTCAGTTTGATCCATTTTACCCTTCTAGACCGACTTAAAACTCGGCCACCTTACGCAAAGGAGGACACTGTGATACCAAAGTTACATGATTCTACATACAATGTATTTTGATGTAAAGTAAGGGTTAGGGTTAGAGTTAAGGTTATGTTTAGGGTTAGGGTTAAGGTTAGGGTTAGGGTTAGATTGGGGTTGGGGTTTTGATGATTAGGTTAATTCATTGTGATTTGGGGGGGGGGTGAAGTTTTGTATTTGGTAGATGTAAAAAAATTGACGATGTGTAATTGTCATGGAATAGACTATGTCAT
>CM057160.1:30631989-30657989 GCA_029962745.1 Echinometra lucunter | reverse complement strand
TCATGTCTTAACATGCAGAAAATTGTACATGCATACATGTTTAAATTTATACATGCATGACTGTAGGATATAATAGAGATCAAACGTTTGTTCGCTTCAAACTTTCAAGGTACACACCATTTCAATATACGCCATGGTTTATAGCATACATTTGCATTTGACTCTGAATGCCCCATTCAAGAACAATACTCACATATTGCATGGACAGTCATTTTCTTTCTTTACATTTTACACTTTACATGATGTAACTGCCGGATAAAAGAATAAACAGAAGTAAAAAAAAATATATATATATATATATATTTAACACTGAAATTTGCCATTGAAGTATTAACATTTTTGGCCTCAGTCTCCTGCCTTACGGCACTTACCAAGGTTTTTATTCATACTAGGTACCTATTTGCTTCACCTGGGTTGAGGATGGCCAGTGAAGATGAATGTGTAGTCAAGTGACAGTCCTTCTCCTAGGACTAAAATTGTGAACCATTTGGACAACAGTTCAGTGACTTATGAACTTGAGACTAAGAAATCTCTTTGCGAAATAAAACAATTTCATGTTTTGTATAAGCCTATCCTGAAATACTGTTTTTTCATTCAAACTAAATTCACTTTAGATGAGAATTACTTGTGTATATCCATGTGATAATGATTCCAAAAAAATTCCCTGACGGTGACCATACATTTTTTTCAAGCTGATTGTCATCTCAATTTTGACTCGTAATTCTGGAATGATTTGAATGACGATATCAAATGATGCTCTTTGGGTAACAGCTATGTTTCGATATATATTCTGAAAAGTGTTTTAACTTCCAGCTATTTCTGGATATAAATGTATCTTGCGTGTGGTACGTTCGTTTTGTTGTTTATAATGTTTACGTAGAGTGAGCATGCGTATTATGTGCTGCCCCTTAATGCGTTGAGGGAAAATGTCCCGTATTGCAGTATAATTTAACGTTTTGGTTATCCTTTGTTATCTTTTACCATTATAAGCGTGAAGCATTATGCAGGCACTTTGAGGGAATTCTGCCCTAAGCTATTAGTTTTCACGTTATTGCATTGAGGATTTACGTATGCGTTAAAATCATTGAGTCCTTGATTCCTTTTTAGTGGATCAGAAAATATAAAATGAGTGTAAGAAGGCCTCTTGTTTTATAGTATTATTGTATACTTACACATATCATTGTTTATTTTCTAGCTTGTAGAAAACGTGTTAAATAAGGACGGGGCCCTCTTTCTTTTGCAGTAGGAAATGGTCTTTTTGCCAGGACTTTAACATACACCTACCCCTCGCTGAGTCCATTTTCCCCTTACGATTATAATTATTTGCACCGTCTTGCAGATTTCAGTTTTTGACTATGCTCAAAGTTTGACTCTACTGTATGCTGCTTTTTCACGTTTCATAATTGCTTGATTTAATATAGGAGCCGTCACATCTTCAGGCTATGTGTTTGGTCGAATATTGCAAAATAGTTTCACTCTTGAATGTTGCTGTGAATATTTTATTATGAATTAATGGAGGTGCATAGTAAACTGATGTATAGGCAATATAATGAAGTAGATGTACCTGTATTTGAAGAATTGATTTATACCCGTAGCATATTCTGTAAATAGTGATGTTCATATTGTCATATGTTGTGGTTTTGCACTGTGTTAAAACATATTTGCATTCTTGATCATGTTGATGTTACATTGATAATACATAATATCTAAATAGGGTAAACTGATAGGACACGGAAATTAGTTGTCAAGCCGCTGAAAATGGATGTATCTGTTCTTGGCATTACATGGGAACATGCGTCGAAAGATCGTTACTATCATTTACTTAGCAGGATCTGTAGAAGGACATTCCTTTGATTTAAAATTTCTGAGTTAATTAGCAGCTGTATATTTCAAAGTCATTTTCACATCAATTTAGATTTCAATCCTCGATTTAAAAATTCATGTTCGCTTCTTACAAAATGACCTGCTGTTCTTATTATTGTCTTTGATGCAGACGTGAAATATGAATAGTTATGTAGACTATATGATTTACAAAATCTTCAGATTTTTATCATTATTTTCCTCTAGATTTTAATCCTTTTTTGTGTATATAGTGGAATAGCGATACACTGCTTTGTAGAGTAGTAATTAAATAAAAACAATAGACACTAGCAAAGAAAGAAATGGTCCATGTTTTGCATTCATGCAAACTCTAGTTATCGTCAGCATGAAATTGTCGTTGATTACCAGTAATGTCTAAATCATCAGAAATAGTTTTGCATTTTTGTCAAAGTGTAGCTGAAATTAATTCAATATCGGAAGGATGTTCGTCATTTTATGGAGAGATTTTTACAAACAGAAGTATACCTTTGTCCCTGCCCATTGGAAGATTTCGTTCTTTATTGAGCAAAATTAATGTAAAAGTATTTACAAGAAAACCGAAGATGTTTCGTAGACATCTCATACAATTGTGTTTCACATATATGGGAATACAAACACGACTTTTAGAAATATAGAAAATATGTAACTGCAATATAACCCATAGCCATGATAATCGTTTATGTTACTCACAAACATATCATGCAAGCACAATTGCATATACATCTAAACAAAGCTTCATGTAATAATGTTTTGATATTTGTAGTGAATAAGTTAATATGAAAATATCAGCATAAATTTGAGGAAAACGAGCTGTTTTATAGCGTCATTATATGTCAACATAATCATTTGTTTATTTTATACTAAAATAGGAATATATGAATTTATTGTTTATTAAAGATGATTCCATCTTTCTCTTACACGTGGTATTGATAATATTATGTTTTTTCCCCATGTTGTTTGGCAAGGAATTTAATGTATACCCGACCATCCATCATGTCCATGATAGAAAGAATAAATATTCTTTCATGTGAGCTCTTTTATTACAACAAATTTATTTTTTATTCATGATATTGTGGTGTAACACCTCGTTAACGGAATTGCCAGAAAAAAGCGCCAATTTTAAACTTCAAACATGACCTTTGCATTATACTAACACAGACTATGAATGTGAAATTCTTTATTGTTTCAGCCCTTTTAAATTCAACAATTTGGCTATTCATGGCTATCAAAGTGAATGTTTTACTATAAATGTGAAGTATGCGGAATTGCCCAAATATGAAGTGATGAAATAGACCTTGCTAATGCCAAGAATGGTTTTGTAGCCACGGTATATTCTATACACTATTATGTACATGTATCATATATTAAAAGCGTGGTGAATTGACTGATAAATTTGAATTCTTCATAGTAAAAGTATGCCGTATTTATATTAGGATATACTGATCCTACACGCAAATTCTGCTCAAACTATAAGTCATTTTATTTTCATCTACATTTATATTTTTCAGTGTATTGGAAAAAAAATAACCGTTCTCATTTTACAAAATTATTTGATTCCTCGTATCGCTTTGTTGAGACCTAAGATTTGAAATAGGAACTTCATAAAAAAAAAGAACAACAACACAAAATGAATGGTGAAACACTTTTTTCCAGAGTAGTGTTGCATATGTTTCACACTGTAGTTGAAAGGAAATTAGAATCAGGGCGTGTCATTTCATGGAAAAGATTTTTAGCGAGAAGAAGACATGTTTTCTTGTGTACTGAAATATTCCGTTATTGATTGACCAAAATAGACAGTGTGTACAATCCAAACTGAAGGGTTTTGTAGACATACATTTAACTTAACATTTTAATGTTCTTTTTTGGTATAGTAATGGCAAAACTTCCGGAAATATAGACAGTATGCCTATTGCATTGTCATGATTGTATTATTAGCGATGGCCACATTCATATTTTGTATTTACACATATTATGTATGCATATTAATCACATATTTTCAACACGATGTTATATTAATCTAAGAATTAAGAAGTTTGAACGTAGTTAAAAATAGATATAGGCCTAAAGAAGGCCCTCTGTTTTATTGCGTGACTGTACATACATGTAATTTGCTTTTTTTCTAAACGCTTTCAAAAGTTGTTGCTCACAGGAGAATTGCCTCCTCTTTCTCTGACTCAGTAGTGATAAATCATGTTTTCTCATAATATCATTTTATATGGTAGAGAGGTATACCCATCCATCGCGGGGCTCCTTTAACTACTTACAATATCATTGGCATATGTATGTATACAACACCTAGTTGTGTTAACACTTTTTAGATTTTACTCTTGTGTAGGATTGTTATTCGTATTTCATAAACGCCAATTAAAGTTGGTTAATTTTTGAGCAGTCACAAGTTCAACTGCAGGCTATGTACTGAGTTAAATATACATGTATAAGGATTATGTTTAACCATTGTAGCATGGGTTATGGAGATAAATGGTATATTGTCACTGATATGATGCCGGACGTGTAGAATTAGGCTTTATTTACTGCTTTATAAATTAATTGTATCCTGATGGATCATTAACTACTGTTCATTTCGAACCGCAATTTACTTAAACTTGGATTCTGGTACCTTATTCTAACAAGTAGTAACGCACCTCACAGAATGACTTGATTTGTACGTCATTTTGTTGAAAAATATAAACCGAAGAAATTAAGTCGTGTAAAACGGACGTTGATGAAATCTATTTTACTTACAATTTTACTTAAAATTTTACTTGAAATAAAATAAAGAGTCTTAAAAGACTCTTTTTCGTTAACATTTTTTCTTCGTTTATAGGTGTGGACGCAATGTTTTTTTGGTTTAATTTCACATTTTATGAACCATTTGTGATTAGAGATTAATCAGTACAGGGAGGTTCCGCATATCGTTAACCCCCCCCCCCCATATATATTATTTTCTATGCCACACGAATGTTTTGGTTATCACTAATACTGTTTAGCAGTTTAGTTTAAGCTTATGGAGATAAGTGATATTATTATCACTGTAATGTAGCCGGACGTGTAGAACGTTTTACTTTATCCTAAGAGATAATTAGCTATTGTACATTTGGATTAACAATTAATTCAGACTTGGATTATTAATGATAATAATAATCTGGATCTAGATAGCGCTTAATAAATCTCGCATGTTTTAAAGCGCTGGATTCTGGTACCTTACTTGAAAAAAATTATGGTGATGTACCTTACGAAATGCTTTGATTTGTACATCATTTTGTTGAAGAATATGAAATGAAGATGTGAACCGTGTAAATAGACATTTATAGAATTAACATTACTTTTACGACTGTTTTTCTTTACATTTTTCCTTGCTTGTCTATAGGTGTTGACGTAATGTTTTATGGTTCAATTTCAAATTTTATGAACACCGTGGAAATGAATTAATACAAAGTGGTTCTGTATCTCCTTAAAAAAATAAACAAAAAAAAAAAAAACAATTATGTATATCAGTTGTTATGCCACACGGCAGTTTTGGTTATGAGGAGACCGTATTTCTCAGTATTATGTCAGCCGATTCAAACATTCTGTAGCCACACATTGCTTCATTTCATTTGGCCTATTTTCACTCTGGTAACTTAGTACAGGCAAACGCTTAAAAAGATGATAAGAATATTTGATATGAGTTTGAGAATTGCTGGTCGTCATCGTTCACGTTTTGTATTACTCATACACAATTTCGTTAGGTTTATGATAATGTTTCAAAATTTGGTATTCAATTGGTTACTCTTTAGCAGAGTGCATTGCAAATCTTTATATTGTCATCAGCACCCACGACCTACAAACTTTGCATTGTATATCAAACAGAAGTAATGATGAATGTTTATTGTGACTTGAATTAGGTTGAACAGATTGTTAGGTTTTAAAAGACAGAATAACAGTTTGATAGTGATATCTATCTAGTCTCATTCAAATATTGTTAATAAAATGACTGCATTTTTATTGCCCAGTATACAGGTTTCACATAATCACATAATTTGATGGCCATTGTCTGTTAGTGAATCAACAGGAAAACAATACCTAAGCGTCTTCTAGTATCTTTCTTTGTGTACGGATTCATTTCGATCGCTTTTACCCTTCCTGGCCGAGTTAAGACTTTTGAAAGGATTTTAATTGATCATTTGCATTACACAAGATGTTAGATATCAACAACAAAATCATAACAGGCTAACTATTCAGTTACTACTATAATACTTTGCATGTATTAAATGATATACAATTCCAAGATATTCGGTGAAATACAATTTTACACAGGTGGGGGGGGGGGGGGGGTTAACACTGAACTGAAATGATGCTCTTAGGCATGATGCATACTGAAATACAGGTACAGGAAAGGCTATACATTTCCGCCACCATTGCATATGTTTTGTGCATATACACGCGCTCCAATGGAGGTGAATAAATAACTTAGTTAAATTAATAGGGTTTTGATTGCTATTTCCCTGTATGCAACGATCTCATCTCCATCTCAACCCCCTCCCCCTCCCCTCTCCACCCCCCTCCCTCCCCCACTACTTAACAGATCGGCAATGTTAACGCCCTGGGCCGCGTTTCATGAAACCGTCATAAGTGTAAGTTTATGGACATCCAATTGAAATGTCTGTTAACTCTACAACACACGTTTCAAAAAAGGAAAAAAAATGCACCATGTTGTAAGATACTAAATCCTAGTCGGCCAAACTCTGTATAGTCGGTTAGATAGTCCTATTTAGCTAACAGTGTAACCTAGAAAAGTTATTTTCGTTCAGGTTTTTTTTTTCCATTGCTTTAGGTTCCTGTGTAGTTTATGAACATTTTCAGCTTGGTTATCCAAACAGTAACCATGAGCAATTTGCATAATTTGCATAAATCTGTATGCGTATTGGATTTACAGCGCAAAGACAACTTACCCGGACTGTTCAAAGTGAACTGTGTGTCAATTGTGTATGTGCGGTGATACGAAACTTTAATAGCGTTGTCAATCTTGTGAATTCAACCTTTGATGAAACGAAACAACCTTATACACGCAGTCAGATATGGATGCACATCCAGTAAGGGGTTGTGGGACATGGAAATCATTTCAATGTTATTTTTGCAATTAGAAATCACGTTTTTTGTACTTAGAATCATGTTGATATCAACTTAATATGTGTAAACAACTGTGGGTGTACTTTTTTGCACCTAGAATGAGAGTAGGCCTGCTCCTAATGAACCGGTATTAATGTGCGCAAGCAGGTTGGCAGCCTTCTTGTATCGTGTTAGTTCCTTTGGGGGCACCTCTTCGTGTAATGTTAGCCGTATGGATGAAATCAACGTTATTTGAACACCCAAACACCACAAGTATGTTTCCAGTTCATTTGTACATCTCAAAAATATTTTTTTTAAATATGATTGTTGCAGTCATAGATTGCATGATGATGTACATAATGTATCTATTTAACTATAAGACTTTGTATTTTGTTAAAATGCGAGAGCCTAAATATTTTTAGCCACTGATATGCGATTCTGTGCGTGAACACTACTTAATTCCGACTAGAATATGGCTGCAGTATTTTTTTTAAAGATGGACCTAAACGAAGAATATATACCGTTGTTAGTACCATTCTTAATGAATGTAAG
The DNA here is from genome assembly GCA_029962745.1 of Echinometra lucunter. Taxonomy (NCBI): domain Eukaryota; kingdom Metazoa; phylum Echinodermata; class Echinoidea; order Camarodonta; family Echinometridae; genus Echinometra; species Echinometra lucunter. Next base: position 30,650,489 of record CM057160.1, on the reverse strand, counting down.
ACCAACTTTTTTCAATCATTTGGATAATTAAGTTGACATTTTCTTGATTTTCAGTACTAAACCATGACCTGTAATTGCCAAAAAAAAATGTTAAAACTCTATTCTACATCCCTACAAAACCCCTATTGTATGGAAGTATCAAACATCAGTGTACCCCGTTTCGTTTCATCAAAGGTTGAATTCACAAGATTGACAACGCTATTAAAGTTCTGTATCACCGTACATACACAATTGGCAAGTAGTTCAGTTTGAACGTTCTGTGTGAGTTGTCTTTGCGCTGTAAATCTTATACGCATACAGATTTATGCAAATTATGCAAATTGCTCAAGGTTGCTGTTTGGGCAACCAAGATGAAAATGTTCATAAACCACATAGGAACCTAAATCAATGAAAACAACTTCAACGGAAAGAACCTTTCTAGGTTTGTAAGTTGTCAAACCGACTATAATCAAGGGTTCTGGAAATGAGGGGATATGAGCGCCCTCTTTTGATGACATCGGTGCCAATAATACCTGATTATTCACGCAGAAAGAGTGTCATCCACAAATTGGAAGTAACATTATCTTCGTTATTATTATCATTAATATAATAACAGCAGTAGCAATGTCATACTACAACGGTAAACATTTTAAATAATAAATGATAGGATTTACCTTATTCGACACTGATATCAAAATCATTAGAGCAATACAATAGTCTAACATACATAAAACATTCATGCAGCAAATTTGTATAACTGACAATTGTATTGCTCTAATGATTTTGATATCAGTGTCGAATAAGGTAAATCCTATCATTTATCATTTATCATTTAAATAATAAATGATAGGATTTACCTTATTCGACACTGATATCAAAATCATTAGAGCAATACAATTGTCAGTTATACAAATTTGCTGCATGAATGTTTTATGTATGTTAGACTATTGTATTTATCTATCTCTACCTAAATCTATGTATGTGTTCTATTCTTCCACATATCTACATGTATCCTTCTGTTCATTCATCCATCTGTCTATCTATTTACGTGTATCCCTCCATCTACCTATCATTTACTGGAATGATATAATATAAAGCTCTTTGTAGGTTTGTCATTTATCATATATCATTTTATAAGTTACTTTTGTATATTTTCTTGCATACTGTGTATTGTTTGTTTGTTTGCTTATATTTTTTACATTTCATTTTTCAGTTTTATTCCTGTAAATTATGATTTGCAATTGATTTTTAATGTTGTGGACTCTTATGAAAATCAACTTCTGATTGAATGGCGATTCACCATACTTGAGGAAATAACAACAAAACAACAACAATAACAAAAATCAGTATTTCAGTAACCTAATGGATGTTTGAAATTAATTTCATTGGATTGTACTAGTCTGATTGCCCACCACAAACTATACGATCAGTCTGCGATCCGCTATTGGAAAACTTTTTAGTATTTGATGTGATTCAAACATGCAAAATCTTAATGATCAATCTTCCCGATAGTCGTATGAATGTTAAAAAAAATGGGGTATTGCGAGCCTGCCTGTAGGAACAAATCTCAGTTCCGAATCGTAGAGACGTCATAGCAATCTTGAAATCGGCTACTATTTGAAGTTGATGTGGCCTTTTCTCCAACCCCATGGCTTACAGTTAACCAGAATTTCAATTGTAGTATTCCCATCATTATTCCGAATTACAGATAGGATATTTTTAAACTTTCATATTTAAGGCAAAATGCCATTTGTATAAATCCCATCATTTAAGCATAAATTTTGAGTAAAACCGTGAAAACTGAGTGAATATTTTTGTTTGTGCGTTCGTTTTGCTCTCGGGTCAAAGAGTAAAGGGAAAATACCCCCCTCCCCCATCGGCCATGCTATAGTTTAAAATAATACCTCATCACAACCCTTCTTTGATGAAATCTGTACTATATCAACAGCAACAATAACACCACCATAATCACAATCACATCATCATTATCATTATCATCATCATCATCATCATCAATATCATCTCTGCCATTGTCATTCTATGTCTCGGAACATAGTAACTGGAGACAATTTGTGCAGTTATAGGTTTCAATTTCCATGCACATAGTATCGCTAATGGGGAGAAAAGTAGGATACAGCAAAAGCAGCATAAATAGTCGCCGGCGACAATGTGCAGTATGGTTTTGAAAAATTCTACACATATTTTCGCAGTCGACAATATGTGGAGGGGCGACAATACGTGCTGCAACACACGAGTATCCTATCTGACCCTCCTTACATATAAGTATTCATATTCTATCTTACATCATCCAAGCTTGTTACATAAAATAGCTATTGTATGCCAAAGAAATTACAGATCAAGGAAATTTGTGTATAAAATCTGTCAAACATGTCACATCAATGAAAAAACTGTAAAGGGTCGGCTATTATTTTATCACACTGCTTAGAAACGAAAAACAGCCATAACAACATTAACAACATCATTAATGTAGGAATTTATCTGAAAAGTACAAAACGAGGGGATGCTCGTGTTGATGAAAGATATTTAATATCAATCGTCCTAAACCTGCTCCGAGCATAGACATCGTAGCATTATTTCGCGAAGGGGAGGGATCGACGCCCCTTCCGAACATATCAACTATTGTATCAGAGAAAAAATATGACTTTGTCGCCAAAATATATTAAACAAGATTTCAAAATTCAAAGGAAACGGCCTCCCTAATTTGCTACCAGGTCGGGATGTTATTTTGGGAGGGGATCGCTTTTTGCTGGAAGGTGTGCTTTGGCTCTTTGGCATGAATATTCCCATGCTGATTTTGGAAGGGTAGCGTGGTACAATTCACTACAGATATAGTTTGGAAGGAAATTTGGTAAAGCTTGAAGTTCCAAACATTTAACATTACTTTCATTTATATTTCTATTTCTATCACTAACTAGATAAGCGTTTATGCATTTTGAAGGTGTAAATATCATATAAATATTGATTAAGTTAGGCCTATAATTCCAAATAAGAACTGACTGTTGATTAGATCCAGCTATGTTTCAATGTGATATACCCATCATTTTGACTGTATATGCAGACTGTGCCAGTGTTTGGTCGAGTCTGTGGAGCTAATATGGCAGAAAACATTTGGTGACTTTCAGCGACTGTCACGTGACTCCTCATCTGTGACGTTTGACGTGATAGAGGTCGTGACACACGGTGTGGACTTGTGGATTTGTCCCAACTGTGCCAAAGATGGAAGCGCAATCCACATTTTTCGTGCTTCTTTGTTAAACCAATTATATGCCAAATATGGCCTAACATGTGACCAAACTGAGTGTACACGACATAGGTGAAACATAACAGTCCTTGAATGCACGTAATAGCAAACACCAAAAAAGCCTAACCCTGTGCATGCCGTCCCACAAACAAAGTGATTTGGTTGGATAAGGAAAATACCCTGCGGGGACAAAAACATGATGTGATATTTAGATCACATGACTCCATGATGACAAAAAGGCATTACACGATATCGTTCCCAGGAAAGGTAATTTACTTCGCGACAGTTTGGTGGTTGATGCGCACTAGCTTTGCCGCCATATTGGACGACGATTTCGGATTAGCAAATTATTTCAAGTTTGATTCCTACCAGGACATGGATACTTATGTGTAGAAGTGGCCCATTTTAAGTAAGTATTATGAAAGTTATGCTTAGTACGTTCACCGTACTCATGGGGTATCAGGTGTGTAGATTTTGATCGTCCTTTCAGAGTTGGAGAAGACATATTCTGGGCTTGTTCCTGGGGCAGCGTGAATCTAAGAGTAGGATAAGTGCTAGATTATCTTCTTGGCTGAAATAATCTGTGTCGGCTCTTCTTAGATTGATAAAAGTATGATTGGACGAACGCGAGCTTGTACTTTGGAATACTTTCCATAAACTGAAATTCACCCTACTTGTGTAAAGATATTCAGAGACGGATCTCTTCTAAAAAGGGAACTAGAAAACCAGCAAACGTGTTTGGAAATCCAACAGTGTTAATTAAATCATGCGGAGAATGAAATCCTTGGCTTTGTAATACATCCCCTTTTGAATTCCTCAAAATCTGAAGTAAAACATAGATTGCCTGTCATTTTATTCAACGAATATAAGCGTTTAAATGCCTTTTCATTCCCTACTAGAAAAGTTGATAAAATCCGCACCTTGTGTAACTTTCTAAAATATCTACATTTTAGAAAATCAAGTTAATAAATAAAGAAAACAAAAACAAAACAGTCACACAAACATTCAAACTTCAAATCAGCTAACTTACAAAGGGGAAATAAAGATGATGAGTGTAGCAAAAGAATGTCTGCCTTCTTAGGTTGAAATAAGTATTCATTACACACCAGTGAATGGGCAAAACTCTTTTTAACGTGACTTTTTTCTCATTTATTGTAAGTAAAATTGCCTATTGGGGCAAAACATGTAGAAAAAATACTATATTGACAGGATTTTGAAATCATGCGTTTTGATTCATGAAATAGAGTGCGTTGATTAAATTTGACAGAAGTATGACTGGAGGTATTATTAGGGAACCCAATATTGTACTTTGTATCAATTTCTTTCTAACAGGAGGGGGGGGGGGATAACGACTTCAGGAAGAATAATTACCTCTCTACCTATTTTGTCCAAGAAAGGGAAATGATCAAGTGCAGCATTTGCCTGTATCATCCTTTCATTTACATTTAAGGTGTATGGTGAAAAAAGAAATGGTGGAAACAGTTTAAGCCTTGTGATGTAATTTCTGTGTGAAACATTCCATATAAGATAACTTCCCGGATGTTAAATGAAAGCTAATGAAAAACATTGATATGTCATTATTGCATATTGGTATAAACGAAAAGCAAGTGAGACGTCGGATGATGTTTTCAAGTTTGTTAAAGCTTTGAGTTTGTAGGTTGAACAGTTGAAATTGAACTTAAATGAATTTTGGGTAAAACATTTTGATTTTTTTTTTATTTCACTGTGATCAATATTTTTTCATGAATATTGTGCATGTTAAAGCAATTCATCGATTGTAATGATATGGCACAATTTAAGATTTAACGAGAGACTTTATCTCATGCAAGAAAGCCCAAAATTATGATAATAGTGCTCGAATTATAATCAATTTCCGTTTTATTCAAGAACAAGGGGCATTAGTAAATGTCTTCGTTCACAGTGAAATGAAATAATGTGTGTGTTTTTGTGTGGATGGTGCCTGTGTGTTGGTGTGGGTGGTTCGGGGGAGTGCGTGTGTGTGTGTCTCACATACAAACAAGGAAAATGTAAAACAATTAGTCGACTCTAAGTCCTTTATTTGTTTAAGTTATTTCTTAGATCTCTTGATTACATATTTGTGGTTTAAAAAGGGAAAACTGCTCATTTGCTGCCGCCATATTTGCATATTTTTTGTTGATGTACCTTTTTCCAGATTTGCAATTTGCTGGCGTCATGCATGTTTGCACATTTTGGTAGCTCTACAGTGGGTGTTTCAGAAGTCCTATGAGACTAGCACTGCCGGTCTCCTAGGTTGTCATTTTCTAAGCTGCAGGCGTATATGTGTTTATCAATGCCCTTTTACTTTTTTTCTGGTATAATGCACGCATGCCACATTCTTAAAGAACAATCATTGTATTTTACTTGATACAGGTGATTCCACAATAGCCGCGAAGACGGATGGTGAAGTCCAAGGTCAAACTTCCCAGGACATAAAGTAAGCACACCTTTTAAACCTACAAAGCGGCTTTTCTATAAGAATATAAATGAAACAATACTTTAAAAAGTATTTACCTTTGATACTTTATCACCAGTTAACCCACTGCCTATCAGAACTTAATAGATCTTGTATTATGTCTAGGGATCAGTGGTTGATGTGGAAAAGAAAGTGTCGAGTTTTCGGTTAAAGTGGTTAGGGAGGTTGGTTGAGAACACAAATGCTATGTGGAAAATACTTGGAAATTATTGGCTTGATCGTTTGGGAGGCTTGAACTTGATATTGAACAGCGATTTTCAAATGTATAATGTACAGTCCATGTTTGATAGGAAAATACCGCTGTTTTATGTCGAAATCATTCGTGCTTGGTCTTTGGTCGATAAAAAAAATACTCGGTAAAAAAGTCCCTGTAGAAAAAAATATTTTATGGCACAATCAATATCAGTAAAACGGTTTGACTGTCGAGTCGTCTTTTTGGAGGACATTTTGACTCTATATGGGAGTTTTAAAAGTGTGGAAGAAATAATATCTTTATTGAATTTTAGAAACAGTAAGAGATCTGCAAGTTTTCATTATGCAAACTTATGTCAAGCCATACCCCAAAACTGGCTTGCACAAATATCCAGCGACGGAAAACAAGATGTCTTACAGCCAACTGTCCCAAAAATAAAAATAGGAAAATCAGTTAAGGACTTATGTGATGTAACTTCAAGATATTTTTACTACCATCTGATGCAGCAGGAAGGTGGAAAATACACGATGCTGTTTGCTTTGGGGGAAAACATTTTAAAGATGAATGCAACTTGGAAAATATGTTTTGAACGAAACTTATTGAAAGTACAAGAAAACAAATGTGAGAGAATCCAATTTTAAAGTGATGTATAACTTATTGCCGGTGAATAGAAAGCTATGTAAATGGAGAATGAAAGAGGATGCAGAATGTATTACTTGTCAAGTAGATGAAAATATAACACATGCTTTGTTTACATGTAAGTTAAATAAAAGCTTTTGGGCATATATCATTTGGTTTATTGAAAAAAAAAAGTTTTTCCCAAGCTGATTGCAATTTACAATGATCTTTTGATTAAAAAAACAACAAAAATTAGGAGTTGGACGATTTCATAACAATAGCTTTTTGGACAATTTATAAATCGATTCTGGTACGCAATTATATGGGTTTTGATAATAGGGAATCCAGTTTAAGATTTTTGTTTTCCTCTAAATTACGAAAGAGGCTAGAGGTAAACAGATTATGTACTGGGAAACCTTTGTTCAGACTCCCAAGGGAATTATTTGACTCTGTTTGATGCTGTTTGATGTTTATGATAAGTGAATGTAAATTGAATTTTTTTAAATATTCTCTTGGATGTTAAAAGAGATTATGAATAAATGCAATTGGAAAGAAAAAATTCTAGGGATCAGCATGAGAGAATTCAGTAGTTAACGGGAAATAGAATACGAAACTTTACATTGTTTATTCTAGTAGTTCTACTTAATCACTGAAAAATTACAAATCACAATAAAACAAACATGAAGTACGGTATAGCTATTAGGGGGAGGAGAAAAACAAATATCCATTACCATATTTTTCCCTTTGTCATCTTACGGGCTCGACAATTATGAATGTTTGTAATTGACTGTATATTGTAAGTCTATGTCTAGCATTAAAAGAGAAACTATGCGCCTTGCTTTCATAGAAACCTGTGGTATTTCACTGTTCACTGACAAGAAATTTTATTTTTCGTCTTCATCAATTTTTTTTCGATATTCACACTCTTTATTTTTGCAAAAATAACTTCCGAATACACAAGTATGTAAAAACAGTAAGCCCAAGATACTGCCTGTATACCAGGAGAATATAAGGTGAAAATTGAAAAAAGAAAGCATTTTCAAAACAATATATATACCAACATTGGGAATACAATAAGCATAACGAATAATTTGGTCTAATGTCCACAGATTCAGAATATAATATAGGAACAATGCTTGACTCATGACGGTTATTAATGGTTTTGCCTGAATTGGCAATGAGCCGTCACCAACAAAAATATTTCGTCTTTTCATTTCGATTCGATTGTTGGCGAGAGATGTATGATCTTTTATAGCTTGGAGGGATTTTCTTTTCCGCATAAATCAGCATTTCTGGAAGTCATAGGGTACAATTTGCGAAAATTTCTTAGCTCTAATAAGCACACACAAAGGAGATATCATGACCATGATGACGGCTCATAATTCTATGAATACAAAGAGTCTTTTAAATGCTTTCTTAATTACAATAATTGCATCGACCTCCCGGGGCTAACAAAAGTATCATTGTTGTCATTATCATTATAATTATCATTATTATTATTATTATTATCATCATTATTATTGCCATTATCATCATTATCATTATTATTATTATCATCATTATTATTGCTATTATCATCATCATCATTGTCATTATTCATCATTATTAAAACAGAAGAGTAATTGCCTTTTTGAAGTTAATGGTGATGCTTGTGGAAGTCCAGTTGTTGCTGATGGATTCGTCTTTTTTCCTCTTTTTTCTTATGGTATACAATTTACATATGGTAACATAAATATCTTACAATAACATAAATCACTGAAGGAGGCACGGTCCCTAAAAAGCGGGTGCTTGTGGCGGGCTCCCCTTAACAATTCAGCAAAAATATTAAAACAATATAGACAGAAGAGAGTGATAACGGAGAGAGGGGAATTAAGAGGGTATAGAGTAAAGAGAACAGAAGAGGAAGAAGGATTAGGATAAAAAGACTGCAACGTAGTAACAATTATAAATGGTAACATGCATGTAAAATTTACAGTGACAATGGCAAGATGTAGGTAGATTTACAGGACGGTGTGCAGCGTATTTACCATGTAATACAGGTAACAAAACAATGGTGAGAAGGTTCAGTCCCATCCAGCAGTTTTCCAGATCGGCATTAGGCACTGTTGGGGATATTTCATCCGTGACTTTGGTTCATTGCCATATTTTTTTCAAAGTGGTATTAATACATTCAGCCATTGCGTGTGGAAAATCCCAACCTGTATTGTGCGTGAATTCAAAAGCAAACAGTGGCGAGGCAGAAGTTATGTGAAGCATCCATAAATCATTTTAAGGTTCAAAGAGAGTCATTGTTAAAATCTGCTATTCAAAGCTGTTTGCCAAAATCGGTTAAACGGAGCTCTGAAAATTCTGAGGGGATCATCCTTTTATAGAACGAATTTTATCAAGCGTCTTCCGGATCGAAAGATTAATATAACATATGATGCCCAGAAACATGGAAATCTCACAGTGTGTTCAGGAAGTTACACTTAAATGTAATTCTAAAGCAAAATCTGACTCCTGAGAGTGATGTGCAGAACTGAAACTGAAAAGCCCTTAAATTTCACATTACATTATCTGTATAGATTCATTCCCCTGCGTGTGTTGGTGCCATTTTTTTGTGGTACATCTTCACGTTTGACTGTTCATGATGTTTAAATCAGTTTCCACTAACGAAGGATATTTTTTGGTGTCGATGTTGATACATGACAAAGTTAGATTTGATGTCTTATGACAAGATAACCTTCAATTCAGACGCAAATCACAGATAATAATCATCAATTGCAGTGGACAGACGTGGTACAATTCACTATAGATAAAGTTTGGAAGAAATATTTGATAAAGCTTGAAGTTCCAAACATTTAACATTACTTTCATTTATATTTCTATTCCCATCACTAACTAGATCAGTGTTTATTCATTTTGAAGGGTAACAATCATATAAATCCTGACTGAGTTAGGCCTATAATTAAAAATCCTAACTTATTGTTGAGTAGATCCCCTTAAGTTTCAGTGGGATATAATATGGCGGGGAACATTTGGTGACTTTCAGCAACTGTCACGTGACTCCTTATCATGTGACGTTTGATGTGATAGACGTCGTGACACACGTTGTAGAGATTTGTCCAAACTGTGCCAGAGATGAAAGCCTAATCCACATTTTTCGTGCTTCTTTATTAAACCAATTTTATGCCAAATATGGCATACCACGTGACCAAACTGAGTGTATAGAACAGTACGTGGGTGAAACATAACAGTCCTTGAATGCACGTATGAACGAACACAAAAGAGCCTAACCCTGTGTATGCCTTCCCACAAACAAAGTGATTTGGTTGGATAAGGAAAATACCCGGCGGGGACCAAACAAAATTGATGTGACATTTAGATCACATGACCCCTGATGACAAAAAGGCATTACCCGATATCGTTCCTAGGAATGGTAATTTACTTCGTGACAGTTTGGTGGTTTGGTTGATGCGCATTAGCTTCGCCGCCATATTGGATGACAATTTCGGACTAGCAAATTATTTTAAGTTTGATTCCTACCAGGACATGGATACTTATGCGTAGAAGTGGCCCATTTTAGTAAGTATTATGAAAGTTTTGCTTAGTACGTGTACCGTACACGTGGGTTATCAGGTGTGTAGATTTTGATCGTCCTTTCAGAGTTGGAGAAGACATATTCTGCGCTTGTTCCTGGGGCAGCGTGACTCTAAGAGTGGGATAAGATAAGCGCTGTTCTAACTGCCGTCAAAAATTGCTAGATTATCTTCTTGGCTGAAATAAACTGTGTCGGCTGGTCTTAGATTGATAAAAGTATGATTGGACGAACGCGAGCTTGTACTTTGGATTACTTTCCACAAACTGGAATTCACCCTACTTCTGTAAAGATATTTAGAGACGGATCTCTTCTAAAAAGGGAACCAGAAACCAGAAAACGTGTTTGGAAATCCAACAGTGTTAAGTAGATCATGCAGAGTATGAAATCGTTGGTTTTGCAATACATCCCCTTTTGAATTCCTCAAATTCTGAAGTAAAACATGGATTATCTGTCATGTTATTCAACGGAAATAAGCGTTTAAATGCTTTTTCATTCCCTACTAGAAAAGTTGATAAAATCCGCACCTTGTGTTCATCTACATTTTAGAGAATCAAATAAATAAAAAAGAAAACTAAACAAAACAGTCACACAATCATTCAGACATTCAAACCAGCTAACTTACAAAGGGGAAACAAAGATAATGAGTGTAGCAAAAGAATTTCTGTCTTCTTAGGTTGAAATCAGCATTCACTTTTCCTACACACCAATGAATGGACAAAACTCTTTTTAACGTGATTTTTTTTCTTTTATTGTAAATAAAATTGCCTATTGGGGCAAAACATGGAGAAGAAATTGACGGGATTTCGAAATAATGCGTGTTGATTCATGAAATAGAGTGCACTGATTAAATTTGACAGAGGTTTGACTGGAAGTATTATTAGGGAACTCAATCTTGTATTTTATATCAATTTCTTACTACTGATGTCATGAGTGTACCTAAAATATTTTTTTAAAAATATATATATTCAGAGAGAGAGATCTCTCCTAAAAAGAAAACCAGAAAAGTTAACGTACTTGGAAATTCAATGATGTTATGATATCTTAAATAATACGGGGCATCAAACTTTCGGCTTTGGTTGAACATGCAGACAGTCAACGGGAGCTGAACATGAATATCATTAAAGAAAAAAATAATGTAACGGATAAACGGTCAGCATGCTTATAGAATTCTGTTATCAAGCTAAACTTGAATTCCAATAAAGGGAATTAAAGGTAATGGTGATGTTGAATCTTGCCAACGTAGAACAATCTTCGTTATAGTCTTTCTAACAAGAGGGGGAGGATAACGACTTCAGGAAGAATTAAGTGCAGTATTTGCCTGTATGATGCTTTCATTTACATTAGGTGTATGGTGAAAAAAAGAAATGGTGGAAACAATTTAAGCCTTGTGATGTAATTTCTGTGTCAAATATTACATATAAGGGAGTGATTTTTTTTTTTCATGATGCCTTCCCGGATGTCAGATGAAATCTATCAAAACATATTGGTTTCAATATTCATCGCCATAAATAGCTTGAATAATATAGCTGCTCATGTTTTGATGTGATACATACCGGTACATTTTTTCGTTTGTCATCGTACGAGTTCGACAGTTACTTCTAAGAGACTGTTTGTTGATAATTGACTGTATATTTGATATCTATTTCTAGCGTTAAAACGGAAATCATGCGACTTATTTCATTACAAACCTATGGGATTTTATTGTTTATTGACAGGAAATTTTATTTTTCTTCTTCATTGATATCATGTTTTTATATATCCAAATAACTTCCGAATATATAAGAACGTAAAAAAGTAAGCTAGGAAACTGTCTGTATACCAGGAGAATACAAGGTGAAAATTGAAAAAAAAAAATAAAAACAATATACTGACATTACGAAATATAAGATAATAGAGAATTTGGTCTCATGTCGAGAGATTCAGAATGTAGGAATAATGTTTGACTCACGTTGACTGTAGGGGAATGATTATGTGAGAACAGCTAGGGTACAATGATTCTTTTTCTGTAGGACAGTGCATCGAAATAATGAAGGTATAGAATAGTGTTAGAAATAGAAGTATGACAATGATGTTAAGACATTATTTGAAAAAAAGCGGTCAGAAGCCGAAACAATAATCTCTCAGTAGAGGCATAGAACAGAAAGTATTAGTTGGTGAGCGGAGGACAAACAGTAAGTTATTTCTTATTCTTCGTCTGGATAAGAGCTATACATAAACCTCGTTTTAAGAGAAAATTTCTAAACTTTTCGAAAATGGGCATAAAATTATCACATCTGATAGCATCACCATGGATACTGCCTATTAATAGACCACGCCAATTTTCCTGACTAATTGCATAATGGTTTTGTAACTGGTAACATGCATGTAAAACATACAGCTTCAATGGCCAACTATAAGTAGATTTACAGTACGGTTTGCAATGTATCTGCCATGCTATGTTAACAGGTAACCAAGCAATGGTGAGAAGGTTCAGTCCCAACCAGCAGTTTTTCAGATTGGTATTAGACACTGTTGGGGATATTTCATCCGTAACTTTGGCTCATTGCCATTTTTTTTTTCAAAGTGGGATACATTCAGCCTATGTGGGTGGAAATACCCCAACCATCATGCATTGTGCATGAATTCAAACGCAACCAGTGGCAAAGGCAGTTCTTAGTTATATGAAGCATTCATGAATCAGTCTAAGGTTCAAAAGAGATATTGTAACAATCTGCTATTTAAAGTTGTTTTTCTGCCCGAATCTGTTAAGCAGAGCCCTCAAATTCTGTGAAGGAATTACCTTTTTAAATGAATTTCGTCAAGCCTGTTCTGGATCGAAAAATCAGTATAATTATATGATATCCAGAAACACGGAAATCTCAGTGTGTTCAGGAAGTTACATTTAAATGCAATTCAAAGGCAAAATCTAACTCATGAGAATTGTACGCACAACTGAAACTTAAAAGCCCTTCCTAAGCTCGATGTTTCAAAGGGAAAGAAGAATTGCTGAGTTTATTGCCTTGACTAATTTCATCATTGCTAGCTTATATTCATAGCAGTCTTGGGTAGGCCTAATGGGCCGTATCGATAAAACTAGCAAACGCCTAGCGAATGCTTTTTCCAACCATCTGCTTAGATCTTCAGATAGCCACATCAGTCATTACTAGCAAAAAGAAGCAGCAGCTTGTTTCCTTCTGCTGCATGAGCTAATATTCCTACTAAAATATTTCCTGAAAATCAAAAGGAAAGGATTTGTTCTTGTAAACAAAGGTCTGCCAGATGAGGAAATTCTTGTATGAAAGGAGAAATATTCTCTCTTCAACGAGCATTCGCTTGCTTTTTTGGAAGCTCCTCTGCGGGTATCTTACGCTTCTTCTTGCTAAAACATCATGTAACTTACCAGTCTTTATTTTTGAATTTCAAATTGCCCTCACTTCCTTTTCTAGACCATTCGTAAGCCGATACATGTATTCACCGTCAGTCTCAAAGGTCTGTTACAAAATTGAATATCAAAACCAGTTTGGTTACATTTAAAAGCTGTAGGTCAGTGAGCGAGGGTAAAGCTTTCGACAAGGCTTACACATCGGAGCACAAATCTCCTTTGTACTATTTTCCAGAAGGCATCTTGATCTGATGTTGGAGTGCATAACCTGTTGAAAACTTTCAAACAATAAACCACCTGTCAAACAGCATACCGCCTACCTGCCAATATGCTGGACCCTATATATTTTTGATTGATAACATTTTTACCAAGAGCACATTGACATGCTCATTCAGCTTGTTCAAAAGAATTTTTAAACCGTAGCCCTGTGCTTGAGATGAACCAGGCGTCTCAAAAAGCATAACGGCAAGGTAATAAAGTCCTTAGCTTTCGAAAAGTGTTTTCGCATGATTGAGAGCATTAGTTAAGATCACTAAAATTGGGTAAGTAAGTTTGATTATGTGCCCTCTTATTTATATTTTTTCGACCGATTAGACTAGAGATGTGTCAAGAATGGCCTTTGTCAGTGTTTATGTAACATGTTACAATGGCTGAGGAAAGCCCAGATGTAAATGATGCATTTAAACAAAATAAATATGCCATTAAACATGTATTAAAAATGCATTTTTGGGAAAGGGACATAGATGATCTTGGTATTTTTCTCTCAGACAGAAGATGTTTTTAAAATGATATATAAAAATTATATATTTTTTTTAAGGAAAGTAGGTCCCTGTACAGAAAAAATGAAAATCCGCCTTTCCGCTTTTTGAGACACCCAATACAGATCGCTGAGCAAGAAAAAGACCCGGAGCAAGAAATCGCTTTCAGCTTTACTAGGTAGTTTAGCTTCTAAGCAGATGCTACTTTTATCGATATGGCCCATTGCCTCTTCGTCTCCTCATCGGATGGCCGAAAAGGTGACTGAAGAATGAAGAGGAGAAGGGGAGAGAGAAATAGAGAGAGGGAGAGAGAGAGGAGGAGGAGAATAAAAAACGGGATAAGAATATAAGCCAAATAATCCCTCATCAAAACAAGACACAATGAAAATATTTACTAGAAAAGGAATGCCACGATAAATGTCGATTCCCTAACTTCTTCCTTTTCCACGTAAGCCGAAATAGGCCTACACATACATTTTGAGGCTCGTAGAAAGTGCCGCCACAGCACTTATGGTTCTAATTATCAGAAAAGGCTAATAACTTCTAACTTTGACATCAAAAGATTTATATCCAGTACTTTTTATCACGTAATTATCCTTCGCCTATAATGTAACGGAATTTGACGTTTCCCGTTTCTTAACAACCCCCCCTCTCTCTCTCTCTCTCTCTCTTTCTTTCACCTTTTCTTGCCTTTTCATTTAGGTTCTACTATAGGTGAGTCAGAAAAGTACTCTCCTTTTAATTGCATGATGTTTTGTGAAGGAATAATGATAATTCACATTATCTGTAAAGATCCATTCCCTTGAGTTTGTTGATACCATTTTTGTGTGGTACATCTTTACGTTTGACTGCACAGTGATCAATTTATGTGTCGACGTCTAAATCAGTTTCCACCAACGCAGGATCTTTTTTTTTTTGTCGAGGTTGATAATATGATAATGTTAGACACAATGTTTTAAGGCAAGATAACCATCAGTTCAGACAGATATCACAGATAATATTCATAATTTGAAGCCTAAAGTGGTTTGGTTACACACAAAAAAAGTTTTTTGTAACAAAACCAATTTATAATTTGTTATTTATTATTCGATATCTTGAAAAGAGTATGTTTTAGGTTACTGTAATGGGTCAAAACCCACATTATCAGACAAAGGAAATTAAAAAAATAGTCGACAGACCAGTCAGTTTCACAGATTTTTCAACCTTCAAATTGTAAGAATTTTTATGCCCAGAATTTCTTTAAAGCTTAGTGCAGAATTATAGTTTTTTCAAGGAATCAACTCCATATCACGAAAGCCTGGAGTTGTAGCCTCCTAAACTATCCGTTTATAAGACATGAAAGATATTGCTGTCAAGGCACCCAACAAAAATAACAAGAAGTGTTTTTTTTTAACTCACAATTTTTGAAGGCCTCAAGTATTGATATGTCTTATTTGCATTTGGATTGATGGTTTTGTTGTCTCAGAACACCAAGGCTATGTTTTGTTTTTATGCACACTGAAATAGTTGATTGGGGATTCTGTGTTTATGGACATCATAACTATCGCTCATTTGATCTGCTGCATAATTCGTAAGCATTGCTTTTCTCATGAAATAAAGTAAAAGGCCTGATGAAATCCGGTTTGAAAAGATAAATTCCCTACCGAGTTTGAGAAAAACAAACACTCCCTCACGGAGTTTGAGAAAAACATATTTGAATAGCAGATGATAAAAATGACTTCTTTTCAATTTTAAAAATAGCTATGAATGCTTCCGCAGTTCCTGCCTTTGCTTTTCAATTTGAACGAAAGGCATGAGGATTATTAAAGGTTTTTCCTTAATGTTAATTGGCAATGAGCCATCACCAACAAAAATATTTCGTCTTTTCATTTAGATTCGAGTGTTGGCCACAGATGTACGATCTTTTTATGGCTTGGAGGGCTATTTTCCTCTGAAATCAGCATTTCAGGAAGTCTTTGGGTACAATTCGGGAAAGATTTTCAGTTCTAGATTTAAGCACGCACAAGGGATATATCACAACGGTTCACGATTTCATGAATCCAAAGAATTAACTGCTTTAATAATTACAATCGAATTGGATTCTTTAGGCTAACAAAATTATCATTATTATCATCACATTATTGTCATTGTTGTTGTTGTTATTATTATTATCATCATCATCATTATTACTATTAATTTTATTATCATTATCATTGTTGTTGTTTTGATGTTGTTTATTAGAAAGAAGAGTGATTCAGTCCCCAAAAATTAATGGTAATGCTTGTGAAAGTTCAGTTGTCGCTGATAGATTCAAGAATTCTATTTTTTTTTTTGGGGGGGGGGATAAAGCTCCCAACTCATTGGCGAACATTCTTGTGAGGAACAATTATAATGATGGCTGCCAGTGCAATATTTCCAACAACCCTCACTGTTTTTATTTTAAACCAATAACAAACCTTTAACTGAAAAATAAATTACTGATATTGTTTGTGAAATGAAGAATGGCATGAGCCCTGGGTTTAATCAAATATAAGTATTTGTTAAAAATAATATATTTGATCTGCAAACTTCTATCGCGGTGCAATTTTTAATTCATCTATATCTTCCGGTATTATTCAAGGAAAAAAAACTGAATATTGCAAAGGTTATCCCCTTCTATAATTCGGGGTAAACTACAATCAAGCTATCATTGCCCAATTTCTCTGCTTCCATTCTTTTCTAAAATCGTTGAAAGATGTATGTTCAATCGTCTCCTAGACTTTGTGGAGATATTTAACTTGCTCTCTTGCAATTCAGTTTGGTTTGGGGCAACATCATTCCACATCTTCTGCGCTAACTGAACTTGTTCATAAGGTATCGGTAGATCTTGATTCCAAACAAACTACCATTATTCCTTGACTTGTCCAAGGTTTTCGACTGTCTGGACCATAGTATTCTGTTGAACAACTTGCATATATATGGCATAAGAAGTACACAGTTACTTTGGTTCTAGACATGGGCAGCGCTACAGAGGGCAAGGGGTTGACCGCCCCCGTGATTTTTCAAGTGATAAAAAGAGAAAAAAGAAGAAAAAGAGGTGGAAGAATAAAGTAGAGTATGGGGAAAGAGAGGGCTTGGACATGCGACTAACACCCCTATTTGTTCATTTTAAAACGTAAATAAACTCACTTATGGATCATCTTGTCCCCTGTTTAAAAATCCTGGCGCCGCCCTTGGTTCCATAGTTATTTTCTCACTGGCGTAGCTAAGGAGGGGGGGGGGGAACAAGGGGGCCATGCCTCCCTGTTGATCGGCAAACAAACAAAAAAATGAAAGAAATAGCACTTTCATCGAGTCCACTTCACATAATTTACCATACCCCAACCCTGAAAAATGAAAGTAAAACGTAAATACGCCACTTTTCATATAAGTTATCCCTAATACTGAATTTTAGCGTGCAGAAAATTTTCATGCACGTTTTTTCAAGAATCCCCTTAACGTTGGAGGGGATACCCCCTCCCGTACCCTCGCCTTGCCCCCCCCCCCCCCCCCATATGCCACTTCTCATATAAGTTACCCCTAATACTGAATTTTAGTGTAGAGAAAATGTCATTTTCCTGCACGAATTTTCAAAAATCTCCCTACCATGGGAGGGGGATACCCCCTGCCACCCCTCCCCCTCGCCTTGGCCCCCTGTTGAAACTTCCTGGCTACGCCGGTGATCTTTCTTGTCGTCAACAGTATAAATAATTTAATGATATTAATTCCAAAATGCAGTGCAGTATGTTTGGAATTACACGAGTGAGTAACCCTGGCCCATAATTGTTTTGTTATATATTGATGATATCCGATATGTCTCAAATAATTTGAATTTTGTTCTCTTTGCTGACGACACAAAATTATTTATGTCAAATGAAATATATCACCATCAATATCATTACTTAGCTCCCCCAGAAAAAAAAAAAACTGTATTAGAGTAACAGGTCACTGAAAAGTGTTGCTGATAAAACGGGATTTTTTTTCTGCTTTTATTTTTTTCTTTCCCTTCCAATCTGCATACAGACGTCACGAACCGCCCATACATGCATGCATTGTCGAACTTTCGTAGAGCACCGGATAGAGTTTTAGGCCCAAGGTTGAGTCAACCTGGTAGATGTGCTGTTTACATTTTATCTCCATAGACCTGATAGAGCTGGTCCGTTGTGGCAGCGTTTCTGACACGCCCTGCTTTTACATCGCTGTAATTGGTACTGAACCTTGCCCCCTTTTTTTTGGCAGTGGTCGGTTCTCCTCTTTT
>CM057160.1:30620418-30631489 GCA_029962745.1 Echinometra lucunter | reverse complement strand
GAAATCTATTTCTAGCATTAGAACCGGAAACTATGCGACTTTTTTCGTTACAATCTTATGGCTTTTCACTGTTCACTGACAAGAAATTTTATTTTTCTTCTTCCTTATTGTTATATTTTTATATATTCACATACTTCATTCATTGAAAATAAAAGAATGTAAAAAAAAAGCTTAAGAACCTGTATGTATACCAGGAGAATACGAGGCGAAAATTTGGGAAAAATCAAAACAATTTACCAGCATTACGTAATACAGTACATGTATAAAAGAGAATTTGGTCTCATGTCGTCATATTCAGAATTATAATATATGAATTATGCTTGACTCACGTTGAGTGTTGGGAAATGATTATATGAGAACAACTAGGATGACTAGGGTACCATGATTGTAACTAAAATCATGTTCAGAGTATCGAAAGAGTGAAGGTATAGAATAGTGTTTACAAATAGTGAAATTAATAGAAGTACTGCAGTGATGTAAAAAAAAAATAGTCAGAAGCCGAAGGAATAACCCCTAAAAAATAAGTTATTTCTTGACTTTAATCTCCTCGCCTGGTTTAGAGCTATACATAAACCTCATTTTAAGAGAAAATATCTAGACGTCTCGAAAATGGGAATAAAATCATCGAATCTTTTAGCATCACCATGGAAACTGCCTATAAATAGGCCACGCCCATTTTCCTGACTAATCGCTTACAAGTCATAAATTGTGGATCACTTGATCATTTCATCGCTGATTTCACGAAGTGGCCCTAAGCCCGCTCGATGCGCGAAATCACTTTTTTGAGTGAAACGCTGGTAGAGACTTTATCTGTTTTTAAATTGCTCATTTGTTTTGTAAAGGCCTTAATATTAAAACGCATATCAAATTGGAATATTTAGGAGGTCACTCAGTTACCTAGCAACGCCATTTTTCTCTAGCAACCACCTTTAGCAATGGTGGCTAGGAATTTTAACCTTTCAAGAACTAATCTTATTGCCTTATATGGTACCCAAAATGATTTTACAAATCAAATAACCACCAAACTGATAAAACCACTTTTAATGAATTACAAAGAATATGCTCAACAACAATTGGCATCAGTGGACTTAGATATACATGAAATAAATTATAAGAAAATCTAAAGTTTCTAATTCATTTCCAATCGTCTTTTCTCGACATCGCAATAGCCATTTGAGGTTCGGACTTCAACTTTGCAGCTAGTTTTTAAAGTACAGCACATTATGGAATACTTCAATAATTATCCTTGGAAACAATTCCATTGCCAGGCAACATCGTTCTCCACAGTAACCACCATTTTCAGTGTTAAAGAGGTGTGAACCTATTGAAGTAATATAAATACATTCGTTTGTGCTTAGCATTGTATCCCCAGAAAAGACTTTATCATTAAATAACCACTAAGTTGATAAGCTTCTATTTGATTGATATGAATTAAAAAGAACCTCATTTGCAACAATGGCATAAGATTTGCAAGGACATAGCTAAGAGTCTTGGATACTAAAAGAAAATCAAAGGTTCCGTGTAGTTTAGTTCCACTAGGCGTTAAAAAACTTAACCCCCTTTTGAACGATTCATGTAAATGGATTATGTATTTACCGGTCCTGAATTTCATATCATGTAAAAGAGTACTTCTTAAGCTTTTCAATGGTTACTGGTTTAGGTTTTCAGGGTGAAAGATTCAATTCACAATAAACATTAAATCTTCCCTTGATTTGCAGGAAATAGCAGTATTGTGGGGGGGGGGGGGTTCTAATTGTATACAAGTTGCATATGTAACATATCCTACAATAACATAGATCATGGAAGAAGGCAAGGTCCCCCCCCCCCAAAAAAAAACAAACAAACAAACAAACAAAAACAAAAACAAAAAACAAATCAGGGTGAAAGATTTTCAATTCAATTCACAATAAACATTAAATTTTCCCTTGATTTGCAGGAAATGGTGGGTTCTAATTGTCTACAAGTTACATAAATTATGTAACATATCCTACAATAACATAGATCAGGGAAGAAGGCAAGGTTCCCCCCTCCCCCCTCCCCCCCCAAAAAAAAAAGCCAGTGCTTGTAGCGGGCTCGCCTGAACAATTCAGCAGTTAATATTAAAACAATATAGAAGGAAAAGAGTGACAAACAAGAGAGGGGAAGGGAGAGAGTTTAGAGCAAAGAGAACAGAAGAGGAGGAAGAAGAAGCACTTGTAAGTAGGAGAAGACTGCAACGAAGTAACAATTGTAATTGGTGACATGCATGTACTCTCTTTGTAAAACGTGAGTGAACGCATTCACTCCATTAGAGATGAATTTCAGAAGAGAGTGAATTAAGAGTGAATTAAAAGTAAAACATTTTAATCTTCACTCTTTATTCACTCTTTCAGGGATGAACTCAGTCATCACTCAAAATTCATGAATGATCACTGAGGTCACCCCCAACATAGTGAATATCACAATTTTTACTCTTAATTCACTCTAAATGCACTCTCTTCTGAAATTGACCCCTGACAGGGTTGCACTATATATACGCTTTGCAGTGGGTTCAGTCCCATCCAACAGTTTTTTTTTCAGATTGGTATTAGGTACTGTTGGGGATATTTCATCCGTGACTTTGGTTCACTGCCATTTTTTTTTTCAAAGTGGGATCAATACGTTCAACCAGTGCATGTGGAAACCCAAACTGTATTGTGCGTAAATTCAGAAGCAAACAGTGGCGAGGCAGAAGTTATGTGAAGCATTCATAAATCATTTTAAGGTTCAAAGAGAGTCATTGTTAAAATCTGCTATTCAAAGCTGTTTGCCAAAATTGGTTAAACGGAGCTCTGAAAATTCTGAGGGGATCATCCTTTTATTGAACGAATTTTATCAAGCGTCTTCCGGATCGAAAGATTAATATAACATATGATGCCCAGAAACATGGAAATCTCACAGTGTCTTCAGGAAGTTACATTTAAATGTAATTCTAAAGCAAAATCTGACTCCTGAAAGTGATGTGCAGAACTGAAACTGAAAAGCCCTTAAATTTCACATTATCTGTATAGATTCATTCCCCTGCGTATGTTGGTGTCATTTTTTGTGGTACATCTTCACGTTTGACTGTTCATGATGTTTTAATCAGTTTCCACTGACGAAGGATATATTCTGGTGTCGATGCTGATACATGACAAAGTTAGATTCGATGTCTTATGACAAGATAATCTTCAATTCAGACGCAAATCACAGATAATAATCATCAATTGCAGTGGATAGACGTGGTACAATTCACTATAGATATAGTTTGGAAGAAAAATTTGATAAAGCTTGAAGTTCCAAACATTTAACATTACTTTCATTTATGTTTCTATTCCCATCACTAACTAGGTCAGTGTTTATTCATTTTGAAGGGTAAAAATCATATAAATCCTGACTGAGTTAGGCCTATAATTCAAAATCCTAACTTATTGTTGAGTAGATCCCCTTAAGTTCCAGTGGGATATACCCATCATTTTGACGGTATTAAACTGTTTGTGGTCTGTGGAGATAATATGGCGAAGAACATTTGGTGACTTTCAGCGACTGTCACGTGACTCCTTATCATGTGACGTTTGATGTGATAGACGTCGTGACAAACGTTGTAGAGATTTGTCGCAACTGTGCAGAGATGAAAGCCTAATCCACATTTTTCGTGCTTCTTTATTAAACCAATTATATGCCAAATATGGCATACCACGTGACCAAACTGAGTGTACAGAACAGTACGTGGGTGAAACATAACGGTCCTTGAATGCACGTATGAACAAATACAAAAGAGCCTAACCCTGTGTATGCCTTCCCAAAAACAAAGTGATTTGGTTGGATAAGGAAAATACCAAAAAAATTGATGTGACATTTAGATCACATGACCCCATGATGACATAAAGGCATTACACGATATCGTTCCTAGGAAAGATAAATTACTTCGCGACAGTTTGGTGGTTTATGCGCATTAGCTTCGCCGCCATATTGGACGACATCTTCGGACTAGCAATTTATTTAAAGTTTGATTCCTACCAAGACATGGATACTTATGTGTAGAAGTGGTCCATTTTCAGTAAGTATTATGAAAGTTATGCTTAGTACGTTCACCGTACACATGGGTTATCAGGTGTGTAGATTTTGATCGTTCTTTCAGAGTAGGAGAAGACATATTCTGTGCTTGTTCCTGGGGCGTGACTCTGAGATTGGGATAAGAGAAGTGCTGTTCTAACTGCTGTCAAAAATTGCTAGATTATCTTCTTGGTTGAAATAAACTGTGTCGGCTGGTCTTAGATTGATAAAAGTAAGATTGGAGGTATTATTAGACGAATGCAAGCTTGTACTTTGGATTACTTTCCACAAGCTGAAATTCATCCTACTTGTGTAAAGAAATTCAGAGACGGATCTCTTCTAAAAAGGAAACCAGAAAACCAGAAAACGGGTTTGGAAATCCAACAGTGTTAAGTAGATCATGCGGAGTATGAAATCGTTGGTTTTGCAATACATCCCCTATTGAATTCCTCAAAATCTGAAGTAAAACATGGATTATCTGTCATGTTATTCAACGAAATAAGCGTTTAAATGCTTTTTCATTCCCTACTGGAAAAGTTGATAAAATCCGCACCTTGTGTTTCTAAAATATCTACATTTTAGAGAATCAAATAAATAAAAAAAAGAAATCAGCATTCACTTTTCTTACACACCAATGAATGGGCAAAACTCTTTTTAACGTGATTTTTTTTCTTTTATTGTAAATAAAATTGCCTATTGGGGCAAAACATGGAGAAAAAAATGCTATATTGACGGGATTTCGAAGTAATGCTTGTTGATTCATGAAATAGAGTGCACTGATGAAATTTGACAGAGGTTTGACCGGAGGTATTATTAGGGAACTCAATCTTGTAATTTGTATCAATTTCTTACTACTGATTTCATCGAGTGTACCTAAAATATTAAAAAAAAATATTCAGAGACAGATCTCTCCTAAAAAAAAATGGTGGAAACAATTTAAGCCTTGTGATGTAATTTATTTGTCAAATATCCCATATAAGAGAGTATTTTTTTTTAATGATACCTTCCCGGATGTCAAATGAAAGCTATCAAAACATATTGGTATAAACGAAAAGCAAATGAGATGTCGCATAGCGTTTTCCAAGTTTGTTAAAGCTTTGATTTTGTAGGTTGAAATTGAACTTGAATGAATTCTCGGTAAAACATTCTGTTTTTTTTTTTTTTGTATTTCACTCTGATCAATATTTTTTCCTGAATATTGTGCATGTTAAAGCAATTCATCGATTGTAATAATCGATATGACACAATTTACGATTTAATGGGAGAGTTAATCACGTGCAAGAAAGCCCCAAGTTATGACAATAGTTAAGGGGCATTAGAAGCACAGGAACTGTCTTCATTCACAATGAAATAAAATAATATGTGTGTTTTTATGTCTGATGGGTGTTTGTTGGTGTGGGTGGTTTGTGGGTGTGTGTGTGCGCTGTATGTCACATACAAAGAAGGAAAATGTAAAACGAAAATCCCCTATACACCTTTGATACAATAATTAGTCGATTCTAAGTCCTTTTTTTTTAAATCTCTTGTTTACATATATATTTGTGATTTAAAAATGAAAAAAAAATTGTTGCCGCCACATTTGCATGTTTGCTGCTGAGGAACTTTTTTCCCCAGATTTGCAATTTGATGGTGTCATGTTTGCACATTTGCTGATTTTTGTCGTTGTCAGACGTGCGCGCTCTCTGGCGACTGTTCAGAAGTCCTATGGGACTAGACTGTCTGTCTCCTACGCTGTCATTTTCTAAGCTGCAGGCGTGTATATGTTTATCAGTTCCCTTTTCCTTTTCTCTGGTATATGCACGCATGTCACATTCTTAAGGAAAATCATTCTATTTTACTTGATACAGGTGATTCCCAAATAGACGGGTGGTGAAGTACAAGGTCAACCTTCCACGGACTTAAAGTAAGCACACCTTTTAAACCTACAAAGCGGCTTACCTATAAGAATAATATACATGAAACAATACCTTAAAAAGTATTTATCGTTGATACTTTATCACCAGTTAACCCTCTGCCTACCAGAACCTAATAGATTTTGTATTATATCTAGGGGATCAGCATGAGAGAATTCAGTAGTTAACGGGAAAATAGAATAAGAGAGTTAACATCATTCTTGTAGTTCAACATAATGACTGAAAAAGTCTAAGTAACAACAAAACAAACAAAAATAACGGTAGAGCAGCTAAGGGGAGGGAAAAAGATTTAATCTATTGATTGCCACAAATAGCTTGAATAATATAGCTGCTCATGTTTTGATGTGATGCATACATTTTTTCGTTCGTCATCGTACGAGTTCGGCAGTTACTTCTAAGAGACTGTTTGTTGATAAGCGACTGTATATTTGATATCTATTTCTAGCGTTAAAACGGAAACCATGCGACTTATTTCATTACAAACCTATATGGAATGTTATTGTTTATTGACAGGAAATTTTATTATTCTTCTTCATTTTTATCATGTTTTTATATATCCAAAATAACTTCCGAATATATAAGAATGTAAAAAAGCAAGCTAAGAAACTGTCTGTATACCAGGAGAATACAAGGTGAAAATTAAAATAAAAAATAAAAGCAATATACCGACATTACGAAATATAAGATAAAAGAGAATCTGGTCTCATGTCGAGAGATTCAGAATGTAGGAATAATGTTTGACTCAAGTTGAATGTAGGGAAATGATTATGTGAGAACAGCTAGGGTACAATGATTCTTTTTCTGTAGGACAGTGCATCGAAATAATGAAGGTATATAATAGTGTTAGAAATAGAAGTACGTCAGTGATGTTAAGACATTATTTGAAAAAAGCGGTCAGAAGCCGAGACAATAATCTCTCAGTAGAAGCATACAGCAGACAGTATTAGTTCGTGAGCGGAGGACAAAAAGTAAGTTATTTCTTATTCCTCGTCTGGATAAGAGCTATACATAAACCTCATTTTAAGAGAAAATTTCTAAACTTTTCGAAAATGGGCATAAAATTATCACATCAGATAGCATCACCATGGATACTGCCTATTAATAGGCCCGCTAATTTTCTTGACTTTGTAATTGGTGACATGCATGTAAAACATACAGTTTCAATGGCCAAATATAAGTAGATTTACAGGACGGTTTGCAATGTATCTGCTATGCTATGTTAACAGATAATCAAGCAATGGTGAGAAGGTTCAGTCCCCAACCAGCAGTTTTTTCAGATTGGTATTAGACACTGTCAGGGATATTTCATCCGTAACTTTGGTTCATTGCCATTTTTTTTTTCAAAGTGGGATACATTCAGCCTATGTGGGTGGAAAAAACCCCAACCATCATGCATTGTGCATGAATTTAAACGCAACCAGTGGTAAAGGCAGTTCTAAGCTATATGTAGCATTCATGAATCAGTCTAAGGTTCAAAAGAGTGTTACAATCTCCTATTTAAAAATGTTTTTTTTTTTTCTGCCGAATCTGTTAAGCAGAGCCCTCAAATTCTGTGAGGGAATTACCTTTTTAAATGAATTTCATCAAGCCTGTTCTGGATCGAAAAATCAGTATAATTATTTGATATTCAGAAACACGGAAATCTCACAATGTGTTCAGGAAATTACATTTCAATGCATTTTCAAGGCAAAATCTGACTCCTGAGAATTGTACGCACAACTGAAACTGAAAAGCCCTTAAAATTCCTTCCTAAACTAGATATTTCAAAGCGAAAGAAGAATCGCTGATTTTATTGCCTTGACTAATTACACCATCATAACCATTGCTAGCTCATGTTCATAGTAGTCTTGGGAAGGCCTGATGTCTCATGGCCTCTTCGTCTCCCCATCGGATAGCCGAAAAAGTGATAGAAGAATGAAGAGAAGAGGAGAGAGAAAGAGATGGAGAGAGAGAGAAAGAGGAGCAGGAGGATAAGAATATGAGCCGAATCATCCCAAATCTAAACAAGACACACTAAAAATATATACTTTGAAGGAATATTATAATAAATATCGATTCCCTAACTTCGTCCTTTTCTTCGTAAGCCGAAATAGGCCTACACATACATTCTGAGGCTCGTAGAAAGTGCCCCCACAGCACTAATGATTATAATTATCAGAAAAGGCTAATAACTTCTAACTTTGACATCAAAAGATGTATATCCAGTACTTTCTATCACGTGACTATCCTTCGCCGATAGTTGCAACGGGACTTGACGTTTTCCGTTTCTTAACAACCCCTCCCCCCCTCTCTCTCTCTCTCTCTCTCTCTTTCACCTTTTCTCGCTTTTTCTCTCTTGGGCTATCCGACTGCTATGAACAGAAAAGTAGAATTAGTCGATGAGAAAGCAACATGTTTTTTTTTCTGTGTACATATATTTAAGGTAAGCACAAACTGTCAGGGCATTTAGGTCCTGTTATAGGTGAGTCAGAAAAGTACCCTCGTTTGAATTGCCTGTTGTTTTGTGACGGAGCAATAATAATTCACGTTATCTGTATAGATTCATTCCCTTGCGTTTGTTGGTACCATGTTTGTACGGTACATCTTTACGTTTGACTGCACAGTGATCAATTTATGTGACGACGTCTAAATCAGTTTCCGCCAACGCATTATCTTTTCTGGTGTCGATGTTGATACATGACAATGTTAGACTCGATGTTTTAATGCAGAACTATAGTTTTTTTTGTTCAAGGAATCAACTCCATATCACAAAAGCCTGGAGTTGTAGCCTCCTGAACTATCAGTTTATAAGACATGTAAGATGTTGCTGTCAAGGCACCCAACAAAACATAACAATGAGGGTTTTTTTTTTAAATTCACTATTTCATAGGCCTTAAACATCGCTATGTCTTATTTGCATTTGAATTGATGGTTTCGTGTTTGTATGCACACTGTGAGATAGTTGCTTGGGGATTCTGTGTTCATGGACATCATAGCTATCGCTCATTTGATCTGCTGCATAATTCGTAAGCATTGCTTTTCTCATGAAATAAGGTGAAAGGCCCGATGAAATCCAGTTTGTAAAGATAAATTACCTACAGAGTTTGAGAAAAACAAACACTCCCATACGGAGTTTGAGAAAAACATTTTTGAATAGCAGATGATGAAAATGACTTCTTTTCAGTTTTTAAAAATAACTATGAATGCTTCCACAGCTCCTGCCTTTGCTTTTCAATTTGAGCGAAAGGCATGACGATTAATAAAGGTTTTTACCTTAATTGACAATGAGCTATCACCAACAAAAATATTTCGTCTTTTCATTTCGATTCGAGTGTTGGCCACATATGTATGATCTTTTTTACCTTGGGGAGCTATTTTCCCCTGAAATCAGCATTTCAGGAAGTCTTTGGGTACAATTCGGGAAAGATTTTCAGTTCTAGATTTAAGCACGCACAAGGGATATATCACATCGGTTCATGATTTCATGAATCCGAAGAATTAACTGCTTTACTAATTAAAATTGAATTGGATTCCCTAGACTAACAGATTATCATTATTATCACCACATTATTGTCATTGTTGTTGTTGTTATTATTTTTATTATCATCATCATCATTATTATTACTATTATTTTCATTATCATTATAATTGTTGTTGTTTTGATGTTGTTTATTAAAAAAAAGAGTGATTCACTCTCCAAAATTTAATGGTAATGCTTGTGAAAGTGCAGTTGTTGCTGATAGATTCAATAATTCTATTTTTTTTTTTTTTTTTTGGGGGGGGGGGATAAAGCTTCCAACTCGTTGGCGAACATTCTTGTGAGGAACAATTATAATGATGGCTGTCAGTGCAATATACCCAACAACCCTCACTGTTTTTGTTTTAAACCAATAAGAAACCTTTAACTGAAAAATAAATTACTGATATTGTTTGTGAAATGAAGAATGGCACGAGCCCTGGGTTTAATCAAATAGAAGTATTTGTTAAAAATAATATATTTGATCTGCAAACTTCTATCTATGTGCAATTTTTAATTCATCTATATCTTCCAGTATTATTCAAGAAAAAAACTGAATATTGCAAAGGTTATCCCCCTCTATAATTCGGGGTAAACTACAATGAAGCTATCGCCGCCCAATTTCTCTGCTTCCATTCTTTTCTAAAATCGTTGAAGGATGTATGTTCAATCGTCTCCTAGACTTTGTTGAGATGTTTAACTTGCTCTCTTGCAATTCAGTTTGGTTTGGGGCAACATCATTCCACATCTTCTGCGCTAACTGAACTTGTTCATAAGGTATCGGTAGCTCTTGATTCCAAACAAACTACCATTATTCCTTGACTTGTCCAAGATTTTCGACTGTTTGGACCATAGTATTCTGTTGAGCAAATTGCATATACACAGTTACTTTGGTTCTTTGGGCAGCGCTATAGAGGGCAAGGGGTTGACCGCCACCGTGATTTTTCAAGTGATAAAAAGAGAAAAGAAAAAAGAAAAAGAAGAGGAAGAATACGGTAGAGTATGGGGAAAGAGAGGGCTTGGACATGCGACTAATACCCCTATTTGTTCATTTTAAAACGTAAATAAACTCACCTATGGATCATCTTACCCCCTGTTTAAAAATCCTGGCGCCGCCCTTGGTTCCAGAGTTATCTTTCTCACCGGCATAGCTAAGGATGGGGGGGGGGGGGGGCCACAAGGGGGCCGTGCCTCCTGTTGATCGGCGAGCAAAAAAAATGAAAGAAATAGCACTTTCATCGAGTCTACTTCACATAATTTACCCTATCCCAACCCTGCGAAATGAAAGTAAAACGTAAATACGCCACTTTTCATATAGGTTATCCCTAATACTGAATTATAGCGTGCAGAAAATGCCATTGTCATGCACGTATTTTCAAGAATCCCCTTACCATGGGAGGGGATACCCCCTCCCGTACCCTCGCCTTGCCCCCTCCCCCATATGCCACTTCTCATATAAGCTACCCCTAATACTGAATTTTAGTGTGCAGAAAATGCCATTTTCCTGCACGAATTTTCAAAAATCTCCCTATGGGAGGGGGGACACCCCCGCCACCCCCCCCCCTCGCCCTGACCCCCTGTTGAAACTTCCTGGCTACGCCGGTGATCT
>CM057160.1:30595918-30619918 GCA_029962745.1 Echinometra lucunter | reverse complement strand
ACATTCAGACAAGTGAAATAAAAAAGAATCTGGTTCCGAATATTCATATGAATGATAAAATCACACTTTAGGGAAGAGGATGCCTCCCTCTACTCGAAAAGGAAACTAAATTGGTAAGTAATCGTCGTGACGTAAGAATAGTCGTGCGACTGTCTATGATTCAGCCGATTTAGCCGTTACTCTATCACATGAAACTTAACAATGGGCCGCGACGCGACAAAAGGGCCGTTAGCTCTCCAAATGGCTTACGCAGTAAAACCGCGCTAAAGTCGGCGCATATCAAACGTGCAGAGCGCACTGGAAAAAAATAACACCAAACCAAAACAAAACACACGTGCGTGCAGAAGAAGAAATACCGGAACAGTGACTCTAGACCTATGTAGTATGTTAGTCCGTTGATTTATCTGGCTCTAGGCTAGCTGATAATCAAATGTCATACCTTGGATGAATCGGTAAGAGCATTAATATAATTTCTTCAATCAGTTTGTTCCTGTAGAAATTACGGTTTTTTTTCGTGCATTTCGTGCATTTAATTCAGTTTTAATAGGTGACTGTACCTCGTTTCGTACTAGTGCCTTGCAACTTCAAGCCAAGGCTGCATGCGACATGCATAGTTTCAAAGATGAGGTTGTTAATACCTGTAATTCCAACATTTAACGTTGTGTTATGATATATCCTTCCTCTGTCATTTCTTTTTCATATTACTATATAATCTTTGACTATCATTTTTAAAAATTATTTCATCAGTTGGGCAATTTCTTTAAACCAAGATTTAAGCAGTCACACTCGTACTCGTAGACGAAGGCCTAACAAATGTTAGTTGCAAGCTCATGTTGTATGATGAGGGCCCTAAAACTGACAAAAACTGACAAGCTTTTCCTTTCGTATGCCTCTGATGGCTGACCTCAGATTGAGAGAAGGATGGGAGAGGGTAGATCATTATTCACAAAAAATGCCTTGATCCCCCACCCTTCCCATTGTGTATTGCTCGATTTGTCTTCAGTTTTGAGTGCATTTATTGTCTCTGTAGACTTTCTTTTTTATTAAAGCAATTGAATTACAAAGTGAATTTGTAATTATTAGGCATAATGGAATATTTAGTTAAATTACTTTTAGATTAATCAATATTAAAACAATAAATACTAATCATAAACAACATTACTTAATGGATTAAATGATACTACTGTCTAATATTTCATATTAGAATGAAAGACACTTTGTATTCCATATTCATTTAATGCTGTTGGTGTACTTCACCTGTTCTAAAACAAAATCTATATATCAGTGTGATTCATCTAAGCAGCTGGCTGCTTCTAGAGCTATTTCATGTATAATTAAAAGGGATTTTTTTTTTCTTTTTGCAGGACGTTAATATGGAGCAGCTAAGCCAGGTCATGTTGGTCCCTATCGTCCTTGTCATCTCCAGGCAAATATAGGAATGTTAGACTGTAACTTAAGAGGCAAAGCTGGAACGAGAGGGGTAGGATATGATAACCACATTTAATTCACTGAGCTGGAAATGTCAGGTCACTGCATTCATATCAGAGGAGGAAGTAGATGTGATCTAATACCACTTTCACACCAAACAAATATAACGGAATAAAAGCGTTTTTTGAAAAAAACGCTTTGGTATGAACACTCGGCAAAGCGTCATATTTGAAAACGGAATCAAATATTCCGCAATCTACGTGTGAGGTCTATCACTAGGTTTTGAGGTGTTTTGAAAACGGAATATTCCATTTATGACGCTTTATTTTTTGGTATGTACAGAAAAAAGGAAATAAAGCGGAATGAAATGTCAAAGGTCAACCAGGTTCCCACCAAAAACCTGGAAAATGCGGGAAACGAGTGAAAGCGCGGGTATCTTCGATCGCAACGCTAGCGAGCTGCATGGATCGGCATGGCAGTGCAGCGTACGTTCGACGCTACTAGCTGCATGGACGCGAATCATGTATGAAGAAACAAACGCGTTAGCATTCGTACATGAGTTTAAAAATTAAACTATACATACAAATAAAAAAAAATTATTCAGTAAATTTAAACAAAATGCAATAAGTTAAGTAATAATTATACATTTTATTCTGAATAACTGATTTGTTTTGTTACATATATCAAATAAAATTAAAAAAATTATACAGCTAGAGATAGCAAAATGGATGGTGGGTAATGACGTATTTCCGCACTCTCTCACACCGTAATATTACGCTTTCGCTCAAAACGGACTTCATTGGTTCAGTATGAACGGAAACCAGAAACGTTTTGGAAGCGTTTTGAAAGTGAAGCGTCATGAAATATAACGGCATGGATATTCCGTTTCGGCAGTGTGAAAACAGTATAAGATCTTGAAACAATAAATGAAGTTGGATTCTCTTTGCGTCAACCCAGGATGAACTTCAGAATGATGGAGAATAGAGATTCTACAAATGAACATGGGTATGGCTGTACAGGATGTCACTAGAACCAGTAGTGTTTGGAACTTTGGATGTCTTAATGATCTATGATCACATCCTTTCAGTGAGTGAATGAACTTACCAAAGCCATGAAAGCTGAGCATGACCTCTAAATTATATGTTAACTGACTGACAGCGTCCAGCTGTACTACAGTTGATATTGCTACTACTTTAATGAACAAAGTGCAAACAATTGCTTTTTGTATCTTCATAATTTGGGTGACAAGTGCCCTAAGAACTTGTGACACAAGTTTCAATAGGAGCAATTCCACTTTCAGGATGATATTACCTTTATTTCATAGATAATATTTAATTCAAAATATCAACTGTGTTTGTGTGCTTGCAAAAGCAGACGACTTGAAAAGTAGATTTAAAACTAACAAATTTTTAATTATTGGATTAACGATAAGATCTCTTAAGGTCATATAAGATTTTTTTCTTCATAAATTATGTCACATGTGAAATGATCTGAATTTAGATGGAATTGCTTCTTTGTATCTTAACTATACAAAAAAAAAAAACTACTAGCTAAACTTTGTAAAAGAAAATAATGGGTAGATGTGAAGAGATATTTTGGGGAACGTGATTTCATTTTATTTTTAAGTGAAAGGAAAGGAAAGGATGAATTTTATTAGGAAGGAAGGAAGAACAAACACTCTCCACTCTTAAATTTATCAGAAACTGAAAGTATTTAACATTTTCAGACTACAGCTTAACAAAGAGCACCATTCCAGTCGGATTTAAATTCCTAATTTGAAGTACAGCATATGTCATCTCTTGTTTTGAATAAAACTAGTTACTAGTATGACAAGTGCAACTGAGGAAAATTTTATTTCATTCCATGTTGTACTGACCTATTATGTATTTCAAAGTTCACAGTTCATATCTTTTATTGATCCATACTTCAAGAAACCCAGAAAATTGGATTCCCACTGGCAGTGCAAATACAAAAGATACACTGTAGTTAATAAAATGAGCGATGAAGTAAGACTATATAACATAATTCAAGCACACACTTGAAATAAGTACTCATTATAAGAAAGTGAGTGAAAATAACAAGAGAGGTATAAAGAGAGAGACAGAAAGAAAGCAATCGAGGGTACTGATGGAGAGCTTGAGAAACAAAAGATAAGCGAGAAGGCGAGAAAACTAGAGATGGTGGAAATAGAAGGGAAAGAAAGAGGGGGAGAAAAAGGAAGAGAAGGAAAGATATAGACCGAGTTGGAAGGTATGAATATGATGAAGGAGAGAAAAGAGCTAGCTGACAGAAAGAAACATTAACATGGAAAGAAGCACGGGATTGAGAAATAATTCGAATGTTGATGCCTTCTGACTGACTTGTGATTGATTGGATGATAAATGTTTCTGATTTTTGATGATGTAATAATGAACAAGCGTGCTAGCAATTATTAAATTGATTTTCACTGCATCTTCAACACTAATATTATTTAACAGCACATAAAATCTATGGCACACGTTTGCCAATTAGGGGCAAATCCGTGCAAACTGTAAAAGGGAAGGACATTAAAATTCTGAGAATACCCCCACCCCTTCCCCCAAAAGACCACCAAAATTGAAAGTGAATTTAAGATGACATTTTTGCTCCAAAATTCATTTTAAGACATACAGATGTTTAATGAAAAATATATGGTGAACAAAGGAGATTTCACCCCCATCCTCCCTGGATCTTCCCCTGGTGAACTTTTACTCCTCTCCGATTATCTTTCTCTATATCTCCCTGTTAATATGAAAAAAAAGAAGAAATCACACATTTATTTTCGTAAATTTGTGATTGAAATTCACTTAATGACAAAAGTGTATATTTCACAAAGATTTATGGTGAGCAAAGATGATACAGCCCCTTCCTCCCAGGATGTGATGCCCCTGAAACAGAGGCGGCGGAACATCGGGCTCGGACAAAGAAAGTGGAGGGGCACCTTTTGTCTACCAAACAATAGGTGTCCCTCCACTTCCATTGTATGAGCCTGACATTCCACCGCCTCTGCCCTGAAATATGACCCCTCTCCTTTTCTATAATCTTTACATAATATAATCTTTTATACTCGCTACAGAATATCTTTATTCTCTATTTATATCTATCTGAGTAATATAATTGCTTATGAAAAAAAATGATTTCAGCTTAATTGTGATTGGAAATACAAACGATTTAAAACCAATTTCAAGGCCGTCTCACGGACGTGTACACGGTCATTTTAAGGTCATTTTAATGTCATTTTGAGGTAATATAGCGTTTAAACAAGACAAATATAACAAGAAAAATAATATTCTCTCTATTATAAAATGTAAGAATCCGTCATGGTACTAGGAGAATGTTTAAGTAGCCTCTTAGACACGTTAGGAATCTTGGCGAAAATCGTATCAGAAATTGACTTATTCAACCTTGGTCACGCGCGAATGTCAGAATAGCGCGCGTGGAGCAAAAAGCATGCCTTTTTTAAATTCCGCGATTTAGACACTTAGGGACGGAATTTTGGAAAACCGTTTGCATATTCAGATTCTGCAGCATCTATACTACAAAATAGTGCTGAAAACCCATGTTTGTAAAATTTTGCCCGAAGGGCCCTTTTGTCGCGTCGCGGCCCGACATTAGTCAATCGTTACAAGCTTCCGAATGTCTACGATCCGATCATCGATCGTTACGTGCCCTAGGTCAAATCGGATCACGTCATCGTTGATAAAGGATGCAGTTCACAACCGAAAATTTTGAGGTAATTTTCATACTTGTGTTGTGATCAAAAGTTGAATTTTTTGGAATATCTATCTACCAACACAGATGAACTTTTATGATCATATATACCTTTATTATTATTCCATCTATATTATCAGTCGCCATGTAGGTTAGAAATTGAAAGTCGTTCTTACCTCTGGTCCGTCTGAGACAGTTGATCCTGGACTCATCTCCTCGCCATCGGTGTTTACCCCCATGGTGGAATCACCTGTATAAAGTGAGATACAAAGAATGAGTTCGAAAGAATGGAACGTGGTATGGTTTATCCCCATTGAAATGTTACGAAGTGGGAATTACAGGCATACGACTACTACCCATGAGAGTGAAAGCCCAGGAGACCGGCAGTGTCAGTCTCATGGTTGTCCAAAAGTCGTCAGTTCGTCAGTTCTTCAGAAAGCCCATGCACAAGTCCGACAACTCATGAGACTGATTATAACATGGCTGCCGAGTAGTAAGCACGGAGTGAGTTGGCTCCTACAAACTTGGGAACTAAGGAAATATAAGATATACCAACGACTGTACTTATGGTCCGAAATTTGTCTCGATACTTTTGTCATCATGATCATCATGAGCAATTCAATTTCGGTCAAAAAGAGGGGAATTGACCATTGCAAAAAACTAATGTCATTACCAATTATAGCGATGTAAAGCAGGGCGTTTCTGACACCGTTACAACAGACCGGCTCTATGGAGACAAAATGTAAACAGCACCTTACCAGGTTGACTCGCCACCATATCAAAAATGCGGAAGCTCTTGCCTAAATTTACCTCAAAAATTGACGGAAAAACGGCGTGTGGAGCTCAAACTTGGGCCTACACTACATGTATATTCATTGTTCTCCGAAAGTTCGACAATGTATGTACCGGCGGCTAGTGACGTACATGTATGTATGTGTGTGTGTGTATAAATATGCAGATTGGAAGGGAAAGAAAAAAAAGCACAAAAAACAAACAAACAAAACAAAAAAACCCGCCTTATTATGAACACTTTTCAGTGACCTGTTACTCCAATACTACATCTTTTTTTTTTTTTTTTTTTTTTTGGGGGGGGGGGGGCTGATAATGATGACGATGATGATAATGATGATAGTAATATGAATAATAACGATAATGGAAACAATAACAATAATAATGATGAAAAAGAAGATGAGGATAATAACAATAATGATGATGATGATGACGATGATAATGATAATAATATCCATGATAATAATAATTTCAAAGTTAAAAGATTATTTCCACCCTAGATTAAAAAAAAAATACATAAACATTACATCAGATATAAAACATGATAAACATGGAACATGATAAAATCAGTCATGCTTTAAAAGCAGGGGGTTGTTTCATAAAGCTGTTCGTAAGTTACGAACGACTTTACGCACGACTGGTGATACCTTATTGTGCTTCATGTAAATGAATGAGAATCAGATTAGCACCCAAGCAGGTATCAACAGTCGTTCGTAAAGTCATTCGTAACTTACCGTGCTTACGAACAGCTTTATGGAACACCCCCAGGTCATGCTGGTGGTAGTGAATTCCAAAGTTTAGGCCCTACGTAATATAACGATTATTGAGTTAATGCAAGTCATACCTTGGGCTTTTGAAAAATCACCTTGAAATCGCGTTGAGTATGAATGAATGACAGAGTTGGCAAGAAAGTATCTACATTACGATGAAGGCAGCAGCTTATGATGGAATGAGTACATAAACAGAGCCAAATAAAAATGAAAAAATATTCATAACCTTTCGTGGTTTAAAAAGGGGCTCTGTTTGAGTATAGTAACATTGGAGACTAGCCTCACGACTCCCTTTTGTAGTTTTTTTTTTAGTCTAATATTTCAAGAGAAGTTGAGGGACAATTAATTATACAACATGACAAAACATGGATAATTCAGTGTATATTATTGGTAAGGAATGAAATTAAGTCTGTTTATAACACCAATATTCCTTGATGCTTTGGAGCATACTGAGTCAACTGCGACTGTAGAAATACTTAAATAAACCATTGCTGCTTCTCCGACATCTATTTCTTCGTTTCGTAAAACTCATTATATTATATTATGGAATAACCAATTTTCACTTTGTGTATTTCAATTTGTAATAATTTACTAAGATGGTGATATATTTCATATGACGTGATTATTGTTGTTTCGTCAGCAAAGAGAACAAAATTCAAATCATTTGAAACATGACGGATATCATCAACATGATCAATATAGCAAAAAAATAATAGGCCAAGGATACTCCCTCGTGTAATTCCATACATCTCCTGTACATACTGCAATGCAATTGGGAATGAATGTTATTAAATACTGTATGCTGTTGACGATAAGAAAGATAACTCTGGAACCAGGGGCGGCGCCAGGGTATTTTAACACGGGGGACGATGACCCATAGGTGAGTTTATTGACGTTTTAAATGAAGAAATAGGGGTGTTATATAGTCGCATGTCCCAGCCCTCTCTTTCCCCATACTCGGTCTTCTTTCTTCTTCCTCCTATTTTCCTTCTTTTCCTACCCTTTTTATGATTTGAAATCATGGAGGGGGGAGGGGTGGTCACCCCCTCCCCCTGTAGCGCTGCCCCGTCTAGAACCAAAGTAACTGTGTACCTCTTATGCTATATCTATGCAGTTTGTTCAACAAAATACCATGGTCCAAACAGTCGAAAGCCTTGGACACTAGTGGTATGGTAGTTTGTTTGGAATCAAGAGCTATTTATACCTTATGAACGGACTCAGTTAGCGCAGAAGATGTGGAATGATGTGGCCTAAAACCAAAGTGAATAGCAAGAAAGCAAGTTAAAATTTTCCACAAAGTTTTGGAGACCGTCTGAACATATATCTTTCAAGTATTTTAGAAAAGAAAGGAAGCAGAGAAATTTGGCGATAGTTCGAAAAATTGTAGGTTTGCCCCGATTCATAGAGGGGGATAACCTTTGCAATATTCACCAATTCCGGAAGATATAGATGAATTAAAGACTGCACAGAGAGGTTTGGAGATTAAATGCATTATCTTTTTTAACAACAGACACTTCTATTTGATCAAACCCAGGTCTGATGCCATTCTTCATTTTACAAGCAATATCCGTGATTTATTTTTTCAGTTATTGCTGAACTTTCACATGCATTACCATGAACTTCAAAAAGGAAATAACTTTTCTATTTAATAATGATGAATAATTAAGATGATAATAATGATAATGATACTACTACTACTACTACTACTACTACTACTACTACTACTACTACTAATAATAATAATAATAGTAATAATAATAATTGCAATAATAATGATAATGATACTTCTGCTGGTCCAAGGAAGCCGATGCAATTGTAATTAAAAAGCAGTTAAGGGACTATTTGAATTCATGAAATCATGAACCGTTATGATTTATCCCTTGTGCGTGCTTAAGTCTCGATTTGAAAATCTTTTGCGAACTGTACCCAAAGACTTCCTGAAATGCTTATTTCAGGGGGAAAATCCCTCCAAGCTATTAAAGATACATATGTGGCCAACATTCGAATCAAAATGAAAAGACGAAATATTTTTTGTTGGGGACGGTTCATTGCATATTAAGGAAAATCCTTTAATAAACGTCATGCGTTTTGCTCAAATTGAAAAGCAAGGGCAGGAATTGTGGAAGCATTCATATCTCTTTATAAAATTGTAAAGAAGTCATTGTTATCATCTCCTATTCAAATTTGTTTTTCTCAAACTCCATTGGGGAGTGTTTTTCTTTCTAATACTCCGCAGGGGAGTTACCCTTTCAAATTGGATTTCATCAGGCCTTTTATTTTATTTCATGAGAAAAGCAATGTTTACGAATTATGCAGCAGATCAAATAAGCGATAGTTATGATGTCCATAAACACAGATCCTGCGTTGGTGGAAACTGATTAAGACGTCGTCACATAAATTGATCCCTGTGCAGTCAAACGTAAAGTCGTACCACACAAAAACTGGTACCAACAAACGCAATGGAATGAATCTATACAGATAATAAGAATGGTCATTGCTCCGGCACAGATCAACAGGCAATTAAAAAGAGAGTACTTTTCTGACTCACCAATATAGTCGAACCTAAATGCCCGAATAGTTTGTTCTTACCTTAACTATATGTACACAGAAAAAAAAATGTTGCTATTTTTCATTGACTAATTCTACATCATAACAGTCGGATAGCCCGAAGAGAGAAAAAGCAAGAAAAGGTGAAAGATAAAGAGAGAGAGAGGGGGGGGGGAGTTGCTAAAAAACGGGAAACGTCAAATTCCGTTACAATATCGGCGAAGGATAACTACGTGATAAAAAGTACTGGATATACATATTTTGATGTCAGAGTTAGAGGTTATTAGCCTTTTCTGATAATTATAACCATTAGTGCTGTGGCGGCATTTTCTACGAGCCTCACAATGTATGTACAGGCCTATTTTGGCTTACGAAGAAAAGGACGAAATCAGGGAATCGATATTTATTATGATATTCCTTTATAGCATATATTTTTAGTGTGTCTTGTTTAGATGGGGGATGATTCGGCTCATATTCTTATCCTGTTTCTGATCCTCCTCCTCCTCCTCTTTCTCTTTCTCTTTCTCTATCCCCTTCTCCACTTCATTCTTCTGTCACCTTATCGGCTATCCGATGAGGAGACGAAGAGGCAGTGAGGCATCAGGCCTACCCAAGACTGCTATGGACATAAGCTAGCAATGGTAAAAGTTGTCAAGGCAATACAATCAGCAATTCTTCTTTCTCTCTGAAATATCCAGTTTATGAACAAATATTAAGGGCTTTTAATTTTCAGTTCTGTACAATTCTTAGGAGTCAGATTTTGCCTTGAAATTGCATTTAAATGTAGCTTCCTGAACACATTGTGAGATTTCCGTGTTTCTGTATATCATATATACCGATCTTTCGATCCGGAACAGGGTTGACCAAATTCGTTAAAAAAGTCAATTCCCTCACATAATTTTAGGGCTCTGCTTAACAGATTTGGGCAGAAAAAAGAACTTTGAATTGGAGATTGTAACTGTACAATGAATCTTTTGAACCTTAAAATTATGCATGAATGCTTCACATAGCTAAGAACTGCCTTTGCCACTGGTTGCGTTTGAAT
Organism: Echinometra lucunter; assembly: GCA_029962745.1. Classification (NCBI taxonomy): domain Eukaryota; kingdom Metazoa; phylum Echinodermata; class Echinoidea; order Camarodonta; family Echinometridae; genus Echinometra; species Echinometra lucunter. The sequence goes on along the minus strand of CM057160.1, from coordinate 30,609,610 downwards.
TTATGCAAAATCATGATGGTTTGGGTTTTTCCACACGCATTGGCCATGTTGACTGAATGTATTGATCCCACTTTGAAAAAATGGCAATGAGCCAAAGTTACGGATGAAATATCCCAAATAATACCAATCTGAAAAACTGCTGGCTGGGACTGAACCTTCTCACCATAGCTTGGCTACCTCTTAACATGGTAAATACACTGCAAACCGTCCTGTGAATCTATACTATATCTGGCCATCGTCACTGTATGTTTTACATGCATGTCACCAATTACAAACTCTTATGCGATTAGCCAGGAAAATTGACGTGGCCTATTTATAGGCAGTTTCCATGGTGATGCTACAAAATGCGATAATTTTATTCCCATTTTCGAAAATTTTCTCTTAAAATAAGTTTTATGTAAAGCTCTTATCCAGACGAGGGGATTAAAGTCCAGAAACTTACTTTTTGTCCTCCGCTCACCAACTAATATTTTTTGCTGTATGCCTCTACTGAGAGATTTTTGTTTCAGCTTCTTAACGTTTTTTTTTTTTTTTATAATGTCTTAACATCATTGTCATACTTCTATTTCTAACACTTTTCTATACCTTCATTATTTCGATGCACTGTCCTACAGGATAAGAATCATTGTACCCTAGCTGTTCTCACATAATCATTTCTCAACACTTAACTTAAGTTAAGCATTACTCCTATATTCTGAATCTCGATTTTTCTTTTCAATTCTTCACCTTGTATTCTCCAGCTATACAGACAGGCTTGCTTTTTTACATTCTTGTATATTCTGAAGTTATTTTTAATTTAATGTAGTATGTGGATATATGATAATATAATAATAATGAAGAAGAAAAAATCAGCTTTCCTGTCAATAAACAGTGAAATTCCATAGGTCTGTAACGAAACAAGTCGCATAGTCATGATAGTTTCCGTTTTAATGCTAGAAAAAGACTTAAATGTACAGTCACTTATCAACAAACAATCTTAGAACTAATTGTCGAACTCGAACGATGACAAACGAAAAAATGTATATATCACATCAAAAGATGATCAGCTATATTATTCAAGCTATTTATTGCAATGGATTAGGTCTTTCTCCCCCCCCCCCCTCCCTAATTGCTATACCGTAATTCCTATTTGTTTTATTGTTACTTAGAATTTTCAGTCGTTATGTTCAGCTACAAGAATAAAAATGTAAAGTCTCTTATTCTATTTTCCCGTTAACTAGTGAATTCTCTCATGCTGATCCCCTAGACATGATACAAGATCTCATTGGTTCTGATAGGCAGTGGGTTAACAGATGATAAAGTATCTAAGATAAATACTAAAGTGTAGCAGCTCATGTTAGCTGTGGTCTGTTTGTCAAATAATATTGCAGTTTAGATAGACTTGTAAATAAGGCTCATTTTGGTTTTAATTCCGTTAGCGCAACCACCTGAGTCTTAGGACCTTTTATTCTCCTTCAGCTCCTTTGTTTACAAACAATAAAATTCTCCCACGCTCTGTATGTGACCTTTTTAGGTCCACGTGACTCTTGGTTGTTTCTCGCCACGCGCGTGCCCTTTTTCTGGATGCGCGCATTCCTTTCTTTTGACATTTCCTTGACTGGCGGTGGTTGCGGTAGCGATGTACGTTCCTGGTGTGCTAAATCAACTTTTGGAGGTAATGTTATGCTTGTAATTCGTAGTAATCCATTTGTTTCTTTAAGAAATTGTATTAGATGGAGAGATTTTTTAATTATTGTCCTTAGTCTTATTCTAGATTTCTGGCTAGCAATCACAGTCTTTTTATATGGATAGATTTTTGATGAATAGCAAACACATTTTAGTCCTTCTCGGACATTTTTCCTTTCTGTATTGCTTGGCTGTGATTGGTCAGATATTTTTAGCTTTCTGATTGGTGCGTTTTACACCAATCTGATTGGACTAAAGTCTTATTTGGTAGAAAATTTGGCGGATTGTTTGAAAGGATCACCAGAAGTTCGAGAATTAGCGTGAGGTCAACAAGGGCTCTGCTCTTAGTCCTAGCTCTGTTCATATTTCTTCGTCTTGGTAGCTTCGCTCAATGCACTGAGCTCGCTTGGCCATTTGAGAACAATATCATCAAACTTCATTTCATGGATTTATTTCGCCAACCGTTTTGGATCTAGGCCTATTTACTTTGAAATAGATCTCGGCTAGAGGTCTAGTTTCTTATTGAGCGATGGACTTGAATTTCGACTGCTCTTCTTAGTAATTGTTTTCTCATCATCGAACAATGTCTTATTCGTCATCATAGAGCTTTAGAGCTCCACGACATCGGACATTATCTTATTCTTATTCGTCAACCTCACCGTCGAACTTTATTCGATCAACGACATCGAAGTCGAACATTGTCATTATCTTCTTCGTCAACCTCATCGAATTTAACTTTATTCGATCAACGACATCGAAGTCGAACATTGTCATTATCTTCTTCGTCAACCTCATCGAATTTTACTCTAGTCGATTACGACATCGAACACTGTCATCTTTTTCGTCAACCTCATCGTCGAACTTTAGTCGAAGTCGAACATTAACATCATCGTAATCGTCAACCTCGATCATCGAATCCTCGAGTTCTTCGTCATCTGTCTTCACACCGGACTTTCGTCTTTCTCAATTCGCTCTCCACGACTATTTCGCCTTAGTTTCGGACATTTAACTTTTGGATCAAACAATCGGATTTTTAATACCTGGAATATTATTTTTTTTCCTTGGCACAACTTATGTAAGTAATTCTAAATAGCGGCGGTCTTTCGCTATAGAAATAGACCACTTTATTATAGTTCTTGTATTTCTTGATTGGTAACTAGCGGCGGTCTTTCGCTATAGAAATAGACCATCTTATCCTATTAATTTCTTGATTGTAAAAATACAATTTACAAGCACAGTCTTGATCTAGATTGGATCTAGAATCTACTGCGATCACAATTTGATGTGTTGATTCTCCTTGAAATTATTAATAAAATAACGAGATCCTGAGAAGAGGACTTTATACCTTGTAGTTCGCTTTTGTTTTATTTCGTTTCGGCTATTTTTTTTGTATCCTTATTTTTTTTTATCATAGACATCTCATACAATTTACTTATTTTTAGTAACATGTCCTGACCCCCTCAGGGGTAGCTCGTTAAACTGGTGACCCCGACGTGATCTTGAAAGAGGGGAAACATCAAGTTGTGATCGTTAGTCTAGCCTAGCTAGGCCTAACAGTTAGTCTATTTGATAGTATTTACGCTGTGAATGTGTTGTGATACCTGATTGCATCGCCATTGACCTGCCGCGACTTTTGGTTTGATTTTAAATTCTATTTTTGTTTGGACTAGATCTAGGCCTAGCATAGGTCTAGAACTAGGCCAGCCTACTGATTAGAATTCTAGGCCCAAAGGCCTAACCTTTTAGTGCATCAGCTCCTCATTTCTTACGCCATGTCAGTTGAAAACGAGGTTAAAACAGCTGGAGCTGGGTTTGACTCGGTGGGCGAGAACAATAGCCAGACCCAGTCCCAGGTTATAGGGCATGTAAACTTGAAATTGCCTCCATTTTGGCCCGCTGTTCCTGAGATCTGGTTCCTCCAGACTGAAGCGCAGTTCATGACCGAAAGGATTCAACAATCCAAAACCAAATTCATGCATGTGGTATCCGCTCTTCAGCCCGAGTTGGCACAGGAGGTGCGCGACAGCAGTTAATCCGTACGAAACTCTTAAGACCGAGCTTATCCGACGGACATCGGAGTCCGAGCAGCGTCGGCTGCACCTCCTTTTGACCGAGGAGGAGTTGGGCGATAGGAAACCCAGTCAGCTTTTACGTAAGATGCAGCAGCTTTTAGGCGAACGCAAGTTAGGCCAAGGTATTCTTAAGCAGCTGTTTGTGCAGCGACTCCCTGCTAATGTGCAGTTAATCCTAGCCACTGCGAGTAGCGCCCTATCGAATGAGCAACTGGCGGAATTGGCGGACCGGGTAATGGAGGTCCCAATGCCCACGGTCCAGAGCTCGCAAATGCCGCCCCCCGTAGCGACTACAACCCCTGGTCCAGTTTTTGAAACCGCCATTTCCGATTTGAAAGCAGAGATCGCTCGCCTTGCCAAGCAGGTCCGTTCCCTGCAGGGGCAGATTCGTGAGCGTAGTCGCAGCTCCAGCGCCCGCAGACGGGCCGCGAGCGGAGGCAAGGCTGAGCCGGCTCCTCCGACGAGCGACGGCAGCGCCCCCGCTGAAGGGGAAGAGCCGGTTCCGGGTATGTGCTGGTACCATTTACAATATGGCCAGAAAGCGCACAAATGTAAGCCGCCGTGTTCGTTCGAGCAAATTGCCAGCGTTTCATCGGGAAACGCCTAGACCAGCGGGTTTCCGCGGCCAGGCTCGTTGGTCAGACTCAAGCTAGTGTAGGTCGTTTATTTTATGTCGCTGACCAAGTTACAGGCACTAGATTTTTGGTCGATACCGGCGCTGCAGTCAGTGTTTTCCCCCCTACTAAGGGGGAGAGGCGGCACGTATCTTCCTTCGTGTTGCAAGCCGCGAATAAAACGCTTATTCGCACATTTGGTCAGCGTTCACTGACCCTGCGCCTTGGCTTGCGTCGTTCCTTTCCATGGATTTTTGTTTTAGCGGATGTATCGCAGCCTATTTTGCGCTGATTTTTTGAACCATTACGGCCTCTTGGTGGATCTCCGCGCGTATAAACTTCGAGATTCCATCACGAGTTTGTCGGTCATAGGTGAGGCGTCCGATTTTTATACTTTCGGCATTACTGTTCTGCATTCTCTTCCTGGTTCTGTGTATGATAGAATCCTGGCTGATTACCCCGACATTGCTCAGCCTATCTACAAGGACTGCCCTCTCAAGCATGACGTGACTCACCGCATAGTCACTAAGGGTGCCCCCGTGTTTGCGCGGCCGAGACGTTTGGCTCCCGACAAGCTGCGTGTTGCCAAAGATGAATTCAATCATCTTTTAGAGTTGGGCATCATCGAGGCCTCGGATAGTTGTTGGTCTTCGCCTCTGCACATGGTCCCTAAGAAGTCGGGCGATTGGAGACCGTGCGGCGACTACCGCGCCTTGAATCGGGTTACTGTGCCAGATCGGTACCCTATCCCTCATTTGCATGATTTTGCAATACAGCTACATGGCATGCATGTTTTCTCAAAGATTGACTTAGTGAGGGCTTATCATCAAATTCCTGTACATCCGGACGATGTGCAGAAGACTGCCATTACAACACCTTTTGGCCTATTTAACTTCACTCGCATGCCGTTCGGTCTGCGCAATGCAGCCCAGACTTTTCAGCGTTTCATTGACATGGTGATACGCGATTTGCCTTTCGTCTATGCCTACATAGATGATCTCCTCGTCGCGAGCGAAGATGCCGAGCAACATGAAGGCCATCTCCGCCAGCTTTTTGCTCGATTATCAGAGTTTGGTGTTGTGTTAAATCCGGCTAAGTGTCAATTTTGCGTTGCTTCACTAGACTTTCTCGGGCATAATGTTAGTGATAAGGGGATTTCCCCTCTCGAGGAGAAGGTCGCTGTGATTCGCGACTATCCCAAGCCTTCCACTGTGCGCCAGCTCCGCGGATTTTTGGGCCTTGTCAATTTTTATCGCTGATTCTTGCCCGGCTGTGCAGCATTGCTTGCTCCTCTTACTGATATGCTGCGCAGTAAGCCTAAGCGTTCACGTAAGCCGCTCGTGTGGGCGCCTGAGGGTGAAGCCGCTTTCGCTGATGTAAAGGACGCTCTAGCTGACACTACTTTGCTTACACACCCATCATCTGATCTGCCGACCAGCCTGGCGGTAGACGCCTCAGATGCCGCGGTGGGTGGAGTGTTGCAGCAACTCTCACAGGGAGTTTGGCACCCTGTAGCTTTGTTTTCTCGTCGACTCAAGCCTGCAGAGTCACGCTATAGCACTTTTGGACGCGAGTTACTCGCTATTTACCTCGCTATCAAGCATTTCAGACATTTTTTGGAAGGGCGTGATTTTTGCATATTCACTGATCACAAACCTCTTACATTTGCATTGAATTCATGTCCGGATCGCCACTCTCCACGCGAAGCTAGACAGCTTGATTATGTGTCGCAGTTTACGGCAGATATTCGGCATATTCACGGTCGGGACAATCTAGTGGCGGATGCTTTATCCCGCACAGATTTAGCGGCGGTTCAGGCTACCCCGTCGGTAGATCAGCGCCTCATTGCCGCCGACCAGCAGCAAGATGAGGAGTTAGCGTCGCTCCTCAGAGACACTTCCTCTCTCTGTTTTGAGAGAGTTTTTCTCCAAGGGGGAGACGATTATTTGTGGTGTGACATGTCCACAGGCTCGCCTCGCCCCTTTGTCCCAGCCAAGCACAGGCGTGCTGTTTTTGATGCTTTCCACAATTTGTCTCATCCCGGAATAAGGACATCTCAGCGGTTAGTAACCTCACGTTTTGTTTGGCCCGGTATCAATAAAATGTCAGGGAGTGGGCTCGCAACTGTGTGTCTTGCCAGCGTGCTAAAGTCCAGCGTCATGTGCATGCTCCCCTGGGAACTTTTGCTAACCCCGATGCCAGATTCGCCCACGTACACATAGACTTTGTAGGCCCCTTACCCCCTTCGAAAGGCTGTGTGTATTTGTTGACTTGTATAGACAGGTTTACTAGATGGCCCGAGGCCATCCCCGTCCCCGATGCTACCGCGGAGACCGTCGCCGTAGCTCTCGTTGAGCACTGGGTCTATCGTTTTGGCACACCGGCTACTATCACCCATGATCGTGGCCCCCAATTCCAGTCTGCTTTGTTCACGGCTTTAGCTAACCTCCTTGGGAGCCGCTCGGTCTCCACCACGGCCTATCATCCTCAGGCCAACGGCATGGTGGAGCGTTTCCACCGCCAGCTTAAAGCTTCGTTAAAGAGCCAGGCTGAACCCAATCGCTGGCGAGAATTTTTGCCTTTAGTATTGCTAGGCATTCGCGCCTCCGTCAAAGAGGACATTGGGTGTTCCTCTTCAGAGCTTGTTTACGGTACTGCTCTCCGTTTGCCCGGGCCGCTGCTGGAGCCCGCCTCGCAACAGTGTGCTGACCCTTCTGATTATGTGCAGCGGCTCAGGCGGCACATGGCTGATCTCTCCCCCACCGCGCCACGCCCCAAGGCACGCTCAAGCTTTGTTCACCTGTCTTTAGAGACGTGTGCTCATGTTTTCCTCCGCCACGACGCGGTTACCAAGCTCTTGCAGCCCCCTTATGCGGGCCCCTATAAAGTGCTGCGGCGTACCCCTAAGTACTTTGTCATCAGTAAGGGTGAGAAATCTTCTACTGTGAGCATTGACCGCCTCAAGCCTGCATTTCTTGACAGTTCTTTTTTCTGGGACTTCTGCGGAAAAGCAGCTTGAGAATGATAGCGAGCTATCTCCCTCTCAATCGCCGTCTGGTCCCTCTTCCTCTCGCTTTTCTACGGGCGACTCTCCCACTGAGGATTCGCCCTCGGTGCGCATCACGCGCTCGGGCCGTCATGTACATTTGCCTAAGCGTTTCCTGCAAGTCATTGAATATGTTTGCGGTTAAGTCTCGCGCATGCCTTCAGGTATCGAACACACCTTTTCATACTTATATTTGCATTTATTGTGATAATATTTTAAATATTGTATCGAACACATCTTTTCATACTTATGTTACATGTATTGTGATGATATTTGAAATATTGGAAATTGTGATTCAGCTGATTTAATGCATTATTAGTACTGGTATCCTATCACTGGGTGTTTCTTGGATTTTTGTCGATTTTCTAGGGAGAATTATCCTTAGGTCATGTTTCATCTCACCGTCTGTTGGAAATGTTTTGTAATATACCTGTTGAATTATCTAGCTGTTTGGATCTTTATTACTTTTTAACATGGTGATATGGATGTTTTGTGGCATTGTTTTATTTTTGTATATAGGCCTATACCTTATTGAATTGAATTGAATTGAATTGATCAGGTTTATTAAAAATCAACAAAACAAAGCAGCCGTGAGGCTGATACAGTTTGCTTTACAGAGTCACATATCACAAGGTAAAATCAACATTAAAAATAATACGTGATAAAAAAGCATGGAGCTACATACTAATTCAGGTATACAGCAATTATACATGTATGTGAAAATTAACAGTTGAAAAATTAGCAATTGTAGACGATAATTCATATCTAAGGAAAACGTGAGAGCCAAAATGAGGAATAATTTTATTATTAATATATAAAATTATTTATATATGTTTAATTAAAGTAATGTAGTTTGGGTGATATCATGAAGTTGAAAAACAGAAAGTTCAATCAGATCTTCTTTCCGGATTATCAGTGAAATGAAATAATAGGAAAGATCAAACCAACGGTCATGGAAAAAATGGAGATAGAGAGAGAGAGAGGGGGGGGGGGGGGAGACAGAGAGAGACAGAGAGTTGTAGTAGGGAACAGTAGAGTAATATAGGAATACAAAATTAGAGAGGCTATGTTTTCTAAGCAAGGAACAATGAAATAAAAATTATTTTGGCTCATCTAGGCTAACAATGAAATGGATATAAATAGATTGTACAATGCAATATTGAAATTGTCTTTAGGATTGCAAATACAAAAAAATTCAATTCAATGAAGTATTAAAACTATCATTAGGATAGCAAATACAAATAAATACAATGAAATATTGAAATTGTCATTAGGATTGCAAATACATATTTAAAAAAAAATATTCACAACATATTGATTGGTTCAGAAGTACATAAATTGCGATTATAATGTTTTTTTATAATAAAAGAACATAGTGAATCAGGTATCATTGAATTATCATTATTGAGTAAAAATTTGAATAGGCTCTTAAGTATAATGAGGAAGGTCAAATCAAGGTTCGGAAGGAGAGAATGAAAGAGAGAGATAGGGATAGCACAGGGGCGGAAAAGAAGAGAGAAGAGAGGAGAACGGAAAGAGGAGAGCGGAAGGCAAGCTGTGGCATGACAATCATAGTTGCTCATTTAGAAAAAATGTTAATGGACTCTTTCTTCTTTCGCCCCTCGGAGCTCATCCGCAGCTCGGGTCTACGGGGGGGGGGGGGGGGGGGGTTAGTGTAGCAGCTCATGTTAGCTGTGGTCTGTTTGTCAAGTAATATTGCAGTTTAGATAGACTTTTAAATAAGGCTCATTTTGGTTTTAATTCCGTTAGCGCAACCACCTGAGTCTTAGGACCTTTTATTCTCCTTCAGCTCCTTTGTTTACAAACAATAAAATTCTCCCACGCTCTGTACGTGACCTTTTTAGGTCCACGTGACTCTTGGTTGTTTCTCGCCACGCGCGTGCCCTTTTTCTGGATGCGCGCATTCCTTTCTTTTGACATTTCCTTGACTGGCGGTGGTTGCGGTAGCGATGTACGTTCCTGGTGTGCTAAATCAACTTTTGGAGGTAATGTTATGCTTGTAATTCGTAGTAATCCATTTGTTTCTTTAAGAAATTGTATTAGATGGAGAGATTTTTTAATTATTGTCCTTAGTCTTATTCTAGATTTCTGGCTAGCAATCACAGTCTTTTTATATGGATAGATTTTTGATGAATAGCAAACACATTTTAGTCCTTCTCGGACATTTTTCCTTTCTGTATTGCTTGGCTGTGATTGGTCAGATATTTTTAGTTTTCTGATTGGTGCGTTTTACACCAATCTGATTGGACTAAAGTCTTATTTGGTAGAAAATTTGGCGGATTGTTTGAAAGGATCACCAGAAGTTCGAGAATTAGCGTGAGGTCAACAAGGGCTCTGCTCTTAGTCCTAGCTCTGTTCATATTTCTTCGTCTTGGTAGCTTCGCTCAATGCACTGAGCTCGCTTGGCCATTTGAGAACAATATCATCAAACTTCATTTCATGGATTTATTTCGCCAACCGTTTTGGATCTAGGCCTATTTACTTTGAAATAGATCTAGGCTAGAGGTCTAGTTTCTTATTGAGCGATGGACTTGAATTTCGACTGCTCTTCTTAGTAATTGTTTTCTCATCATCGAACAATGTCTTATTCGTCATCATAGAGCTTTAGAGCTCCACGACATCGGACATTATCTTATTCTTATTCGTCAACCTCACCGTCGAACTTTATTCGATCAACGACATCGAAGTCGAACATTGTCATTATCTTCTTCGTCAATCTCATCGAATTTAACTTTATTCGATCAACGACATCGAAGTCGAACATTGTCATTATCTTCTTCGTCAACCTCATCGAATTTTACTCTAGTCGATTACGACATCGAACACTGTCATCTTTTTCGTCAACCTCATCGTCGAACTTTAGTCGAAGTCGAACATTGACATCATCGTAATCGTCAACTTCGATCATCGAATCCTCGAGTTCTTCGTCATCTGTCTTCACACCGGACTTTCGTCTTTCTCAATTCGCTCTCCACGACTATTTCGCCTTAGTTTCGGACATTTAACTTTTGGATCAAACAATCGGATTTTTAATACCTGGAATATTATTTTTTTTCCTTGGCACAACTTATGTAAGTAATTCTAAATAGCGGCGGTCTTTCGCTATAGAAATAGACCACTTTATTATAGTTCTTGTATTTCTTGATTGGTAACTAGCGGCGGTCTTTCGCTATAGAAATAGACCATCTTAGCCTATTAATTTCTTGATTGTAAAAATACAATTTACAAGCACAGTCTTGATCTAGATTGGATCTAGAATCTACTGCGATCACAATTTAATGTGTTGATTCTCCTTGAAATTATTAATAAAATAACGAGATCCTGAGAAGAGGACTTTATACCTTGTAGTTCGCTTTTGTTTTATTTCGTTTCGGCTATTTTTTTTGTATCCTTATTTTTTTTATCATAGACATCTCATACAATTTACTTATTTTTAGTAACATGTCCTGACCCCCTCAGGGGTAGCTCGTTAAAAAAGTATTGTTCATCTAAACACAACAAAAAAGTAACTCCCCCCTAATTCAAAATAGCATAACTTTTTAACAAAGGTGTTTTTAGGAAAATAATTTGGCAGGAGTGTTCCTACACTTATTGACTAACTTCTGTTTGAAAATGAGATTGATCTGCCAAGTCATGCATGAGTGAGCAGATATTAAAGGCAAAAATGTCACTTTTCAAAAGTCACAAGAGTCATTTTGGGGGGTTTGTGAAACAAGATTTTTCTGCCGTTTTTTTTAAGTGTTGTTGATGTTTTTCGAGGTTGTTCCATGGTTGAGTGACAAAATTGCGAACGATGAAGCAATAAATACTGAAAATTTACTGTTTAATGCCGGAAAAACGAATACCTGGTATTTTCACATAATGTGCTGACTCATGGTGGTTGATGCCAGTTTTTTTCCACAAACTGAATGGATTTTGTAGATTTAGGAGGGCTGAACATCATTTTTCTCAAAAAAACTGTGTTCACCCAACTGTGATAAACATGAAAAGTGTCAGGGATAGGCGTGACTGGATTTAACAATGGAAGAATTCATATTCGCCACAGGTTTGTTTCACAGAGCCCCAAAATGACTCTTGTGACTTTTGAAAAGTGACATTTTTGCCTTTAATGTTTGCTCGCTCATGCATGAGTTGACGGATCAATCTCATTTTCACACAGAACTAATTCAATAAGTGAAGAAACACTCCTGCCAAATTATTTTGCTAAAAATTTTTCGTTAAAAAGTTATGCTACTTTGAATTAGGGGGAGTTACTTTTTTTGTTGTGTTTATATTCTTATAGGTAAACCGCTTTTGTAGGTTAAAAACTGTGCTTACCTTAAGTTCTGGGAAGGTTGACCTTGAACCTCGCCACCTGTCTTCACGCCAGGTGTGAATTCCCCTGTATCAAGTAAAATATAATGATTGTCCTTGAAGAATGTGACGTATGTGCATTATACCAGAGAAAAGTAATCAAAGGGTATTACAAACAGTGAAATACAAATGATTTTTTCAAAATGTTTTACCCAAAATTCATTCAAGTTCAATTCAACCTACAATCTAAAATCTTTAACAAACTTGAGAAACACCATCTTACATCTCATTTGCTTCCCGTTTATACCCACATGCAATAAAAACGTTACATAAACAGATATCTTGCCTCTGTTTTTGTTTGTGTGCGGGCTTGCGCGCGTGTATCTGTGTGTATGTTTTATGTGTGTGTGTGTGGGTGTGTGTGTGTGTGTGCGTGTGTGTGTTTGTGTTTGTCTATTTAATCTGCTAATGCTGCATTCGTGGAACCCGCACGCCTGCATGTGTTACACACAAACAAGAAAAATGGAATATATAGGTATATGTGTGTAAATGTACCGGGTGTCTTAGAAAAAGGGAAACGGCGGGTTTTCAGTACTTTACCTTCGAAACGTATGTAGTTTTTCTACATCATTGGGTACAGCATCCTCTACCGAGAAGAATGATACCGATATCATTGAATTTGGTGAAGTAATTTTGAGTCTATGCCCATGTCTTAAAATACAGTCTTTTTAGTGAGGGATGAGAGCAAAATTGTGTCAGGAAGGCTTCTCATGGAAGCCCACTGATGCATGTAAATAACAAAACATGCCGTATGAAAGGCCGTTCCTGGCTCAATTCTGCTCTCATTTGTCGCAAAAAACATGCGAAATAGGAAAACTACTGTATTTTAAAAAACCGGGCATAGAATCAAAATTACTTCACCAAATTCAATGATCTTGGTATAATTTTCTTTGATGGAAGATGCTTTAGCAATTGGTGTAAGCAATTTTGAGGATAAAGTACTAAAAATCCGTTTTCTGGGACATCCGGTATATCCCTTATACGCTTTGGTGTAGTTAGTCGACTCTAAGTCTTTAATTTGTTAAAGTTATTTTCGAAATCTGTTGATTGCACATTTGCGGTAAAAAAAAAAAAAATGGACAATTGCACATTTCCTGTTGCCACGTTTGCCCATTGGCTGTTGGTGTATTTTTTTCAGATTTGAACATTCGCTGAATAAAAGGATTGGCAATCTAGTTTTTTTTACTTCAGATGTTCCGGAATTCAAAAGTGATTTATCACAAAAACAAACTTGTTGCCCCCCCCCCCCAATATTCAACGAAGATTAACCCTGTAGGGTTTCCAAATACGTTTTTCGGTTTTCTGGTTTCATTTTTAGAAGAGATCTGTCTCTGAATATCGTTACAAACAACAATCATACTTCTGTCAAATTAAGACCAGCCAACACACTTCATTTCAATGATACGGTCAATAATTTCATTGCCTCATTCAACAATGTTCAACCTTACTAATTTTTGCTCTAACCATGAAGCTAATCCAGGAATATTTGCCTTCAGTAAGGAGTCTATAAGGACAGCACCTTTTTTCTCCCATGCACACTTGCAGTGCTGCCCATGCAGTAAAGGCAGTGCATGTCTTATCCTACTCTCAAAGAACGATCAAAATCTACAAACCTAATACCCCATGTGCACATTCTAAGCATAACTGTAATAATACTTACTAACAATGGGCCACTTCTACACATAGGTATCTATGTCCTGGTAGAAGTATAACATAAAAGTGCCAATTAACAAGTCCTAAAAATTCTTCCAGTATGGCGGCGGAAATAAAGCGCATCCACTGCCAAATACGTAATTTGTGAGCAACGATATCAGGTAACGCCTCTCTTTGTCAATGTCGGGTCATGTGATGTGAATGTACAATCTCATATACCCCATAATTTTAGTCCCAGGAGTTTGTGTACATATGATTTCACCGGTTT
>CM057160.1:30579245-30595418 GCA_029962745.1 Echinometra lucunter | reverse complement strand
CAATGATTTTCCCGAGCTTCATCTAAGAGGAGAGAAGAAATTAAAATAAATTGATTTGGTAGGGGTCCGAACGAGGTAGGTACGTATACTGTTGCTCTACCGATGGAAAACATTAAGCATTGTTAAGAGGAAAGAAATTGAAAACATAAATATATATGAGAGATGATTCAAGTCGTCTAAACGAAATAACATAATTGGTATGAAATAAAGGTGCAGTCAATTGGGTGGATTAAATAATTAACTATGCTTGAATAGAAACGGTATGCATAGAAATCGATGAAATGTCGGTGGAGAATTACATTTTCCATAAACATGATAAAGCTATTTGGTTTTATTTTCTGCTCGATAAATCTACCTTTATTGCAACCCATATTTCATTTGTCTCCCCTTCCCCCTCCATCCCTTTCCCCCTCCTCTCTCTCTCTCTCTCCCTCTCTCTCCATATTACTATCATTTTCTTTCCCCTTCTCGCCTGCCGGGAACTCTTCTCCCCTTCTTCATTGTTCTCATTTCGAAAAAGTATTCTTCACATTTTTATAATGAAGGAAGAAGATGAATTCTTCCATGTCGCAGATAACAAATTTACTAATCTATTAGCCCCGATTTCCAATTTACACGTGAGCAATATGTGTCACATTGGTGGAAAAAACCCAAGTACAATTCATGATAATAAATATATCTCTGGTTAAAGACAGCGTGATATAAAATGATGTTAAAAAACAAACAAACAAAGCAAGACTGAACTTACGATTTCTGATCACGAATTCTGTTGTCACAAACAGCTTCTTTTGAAAGCTTCTTCCCATTTCCAGACTGTTGTTCAAACTCGCAGGCCTTTCCAATGGGCTGTAAAATATAACAAAACAGTAAATGATAAAAGTAAATATTCTCAATTTTTTTTTACTAAGATTTATATACCTAACAACTGATTTGTGCTATGGGACGTAACAGAAAAATGGGATATGATGGATCTGCTAATTTATTTTTCCCTTAAAAACAATGGAATGTACATACGTGTATAGTCTTTTTAACAAATCATAGAACAAATACATGAAATAAGACTATAGTTAGCAATAAGTGTGAACTCTAAAATTGAAGAACTGAGTATACCGGGTGTCCCAGAAAAAGCGTAACGGTGGATTTTCAGTACTTTACCTTCAGAAGGTAGATAATCTTTTTACTTTAGTAGGTAAAGCATCTTCTGCCAAGGAGAAAGATACCAATATCATTAAATTTGGTGAAGTAATTATGATTCTATGCCCGTTTCTTAAAATACAGTAATTTTCGAATGTCCCATGCGTTTGGCGACAGTGGAGTGCAGAATTGTGTTGGGAATGGCCTTTCATATGGCATGTGTATGGCACATTTTGTTGCTGACATGCATCAATGGGCTTCCCTCAAAGATCGTATTATGAAAGGCCATTCCGACACAAAGCAACTCTCATCAGTCGCCAAAAATTTGAAAATGACTGTATTTTAAGAAACGGGCATAGAATACAAATTACTTCACTAAATTCTATGATCGTGGTATCATTTTCTTCGATAAACGATGTTTTACCCACTGATGTAAAAAAAATGTCTACTGTTTAAAGGCAAAGTACTGAAAATCCACCGTTCCGCTTTTTCTGGGACACCCGGTATAACCATATTCGCCCGGCTATTGAAGAAGAGAAAGGCTTTCCTGAGTAACATGAGGACATTCTTTCAAGTTAGTTGAATAACATTTGATTGATGTTAAATCATATAAATGAAATAACCTATTTTGAAAATTAAACAAAACATTACAGGATATTTTCGTTGTGGTTTTATATTCTCACTTGCAAAGCGACCTCGCCGAGGAGTCAGGAAAGGCAAAACATTTGAAGGTAAGTTTCTAAATTGAAAAGAAGGCAACATTCTGGCCGCTCATGGTAAAACAAAAAGGTCAAAAATCCATAACGATCTATAATATCATTCATAACAAGAAAAATAAATCTTAACGAAATATCGCAAAGTAGATCAATTGCAAACAATAATGACCTATAAAACTCACTATTTTAGTGAAACACACATATATTGGATTCCGGAGTTAAATGCCAACTACCACCCCACCCCACCCGAAGTCAAGGACTAGTTACGAAAGACAACAGGGACGGTGAGCCCCCTTTTTTGTGAGCACTGCGTTGAAAATTAAAGCTACCTAGAGAAAGCTTATCCTCAATAAAATGCTAAAGTGATCATTCGCTCGGCCTAAAATCTATACAACTCAATCAAGGAGAGGGCTAACGGTTCCAAAAAAAAAAAAAAAAAACGCTCACAATGTTCCAAATATTTCAAATTAGTATTGGACTAGTATTGTTGACTCTACAGTCCTTAAAAAGTGCAGTTAAGTGATGCTTATACATTGAAGCTGTGAATTACTGTAAAACCATCATTTTTGTTTTATCTTGTTACTACCACTGATAAATTATTTTCATCAGTTCTAAAAGTAGACCGTTTCCTTTTTGTTTTAAATGTTCATTTGTGCAATTTTGAGCTAAATTAGCATCGGAGAATATATCAAGTTATGTAAGGGCTACCACTATTTCTCAATTGTATATAACACTTTATTGTTTATCTGTTAGGAATAACCTCATGTCTTAGTTATTTTTTTTTAGTCAAGTCACCACTGTGTAACAGGTGCCTGTTATCAAGGGGGCAGAGCCAAAAATTTTCCGGTAACTAAGTCTAGAATCAGTGGCGTAGCTAGGATTTCATTTTAGGGGACGGTGGTGAGCATGCGAAGCGTGCTCACTAGGGGGTGGGTGCAGGGAAGGGGAAGCTCCGACGTTTCTTTGAATTGTTCCATGTTGCTCCCACTCTTCTTACGTTCTCTGCGTGTTATGGGGGGGGGGGGCATAGTCAAGAATTACCCGCTAACTAAGTCTAGACTAGAATATGTGGAAGTGAGCCAGCACCGCGAGTAGTTTGTCGTGAAGTCCGTAGCGGGTGGGGCCCAGGGGCCCGACTTAGGGTCTCTGATGGGGTCCAGAGGCAAAGCCCCTGCGGGAATCCAGGGAATGGAGCTCCAGAAGCCCCGGGGTTTTGGTACTAAATTTTCCGTCATTTCTTTTGTTTTCCTTTTGTTTCTTCTTTTTTTCCTTTCCTCTTTTCTTTCCCTCTCTCTTCTTCCTTCTCCCTTTTCTTCTTTATTTGCCTTTCTCCCTTCTTTTTCTTCCTTTCCCTTCCTTTCATTTTTCCCGAGTGGTTTGGTGAATTTTCCCGCTGAAATCCTTCCCCCCCCCCCCTTCGGCTGTTACGCCACTGCTAGTCACACTAGTTAGTACTAGTGAAATAAAAAAAAATCTGGTTCCGAATATTCATATGAGTGATAAATTCACACTTTCAGTGGAGAGGATGCCTCCCTCTACTAGAAGAGAAAACCAAATTGGCAACTAATCGTCGTGACGTAAGAATAGTCGTGCGATTGTCTACGATTCTAAGCCGATTCAGCAGTTACTAGATAGCATGAAACTTAACATTAATCAATCGTTACAAAGCTTCCGAATGTCTACGATCCTATCATCGATCGTTACGTCACCAAGGTCAAATCGGGTCTTGTCATCGTTGATAAAGGCTGCAGTTGACAGCCGAAAATTTTGAGGTGATTTTCATACTTCTGTTGGGCTTACTTCGAACCATCGGGTCTTCGCGTCGGGCCGTGTGATCGCGTAACGCGAACTTTCGTGATAAAAAACCCCTTTATTTACGAAAGGTCGGGTTCACCATTTGAGAAATATACTAGTTAAATCTACGAAAAGTCAGGTCCATTAACCCGACACTTCGTAGAAATTAGCGAACAAATATACGAAGAGTCGCGTCCTTAACGCACATTTCTACAACAAATAAATTGACGAAAACCGGCTTGAATAAAAGCTAGTATTGGACTCGCACAAAGTCAGCCTTTGCCTTGGAAAGTCCAGAGGTGAGTACAGTTTAAATTTCGCTAATTTGTCAAAAAAATAGAATCTATTCATGATGAGTTCTACATTGTGCCAAATCTGCGTTAATTTCTTTATATTTTCAAAGAACTGTCCTGAGCTGTATGTCATGAAATTATGTGCTATAATGTGCTATAAACTCACGAACTTTTCATCGTCGGCAGCTCATGTTACCGCTGCATTGCGCTAAGCACCCTATCACGACGCAACATCTTGCCCAGACTTTCGGGCGGATTGCCTGTGATTGTAAATGCAATGCAAAAACGGTTGACCGTGAGATTCAACTTTTATTTTATCCCACCTACATGCATAGTGTGTTGGCGAGTTGACGAATCGGTTATCCTAAATTGTTGCATGATGTATAGCTGTGTAAAGCAACGGGGAGGGCGAGGCGGGGGTCTATGACTGTGTGTACAGTTTAAGCTCAGATTTCAAAGACAGCATAAGGAAGCATAATGAGACTAGGTATGATTTAATCCAGCGGTGTAACAGGGCTGCGTTTCACAGCACCGTCGTAAGTCTTAGTTTATGGACATCCCATAGAAACGCGTGTTAATTCTACAACACGCGTTTCAATGGGATGTCCAAGAAGTTAGACTTATCCCACCTACATGCATAGTGTGTTGGCGAGTTGACGAATCGGTTATCCTAAATTGTTGCATGATGTATAGCTGTGTAAAGCAACGGGGAGGGCGAGGCGGGGGTCTATGACTGTGTGTACAGTTTAAGCTCAGATTTCAAAGACAGCATAAGGAAGCATAATGAGACTAGGTATGATTTAATCCAGCGGTGTAACAGGGCTGCGTTTCACAGCACCGTCGTAAGTCTTAGTTTATGGACATCCCATAGAAACGCGTGTTAATTCTACAACACGCGTTTCAATGGGATGTCCAAGAAGTTAGACTTATGACGGTTTTGTGAAATGCAGCCCTGGTTCCTGTTATCGGGGGGGGGGGGCCAAAATTTCTAGTAACTCAGGCAAGAATCAGTGACATAGTTATGATTTCATTTGAGGGGGCGGTAGTACACAAAGCATTCAAGACACTGAGCGCGCAAAGCGCACTCCATAGGGGGGAGGGTGCAGGGAGGGAGAGACTACTGCCCCCTTAAGTGAAATCCTAGCTATGCCACTGATTCTAAATTTACTTACCAGGAAATTTTTGGATCTGCCCCCCCCCCTTTCCTCTTTTTTCGATATTCTTCTTTCTCCCTTTTCTTCTTTCTTTCCCTTTCTCCCTTCCTTTCCCTTTCTTTCATTTTTTTTTTTTTTGGGGGGGGGGTGGTTTGGTGGATTTTCCCGCTGAAATCGTTCAGGGGTCACTCTTTCCCTCCCTCCCCTGCCCCTGGTTGTTACACCACTGATTTAATCTTGCTTCTACTTCTTCACGGATCGTTGATATATCTATAGACTCCAACAGTGTACGATGAAAAATTATTTTCTTTTTTGAGAGGTAGATCAGAGCATCCCATTCATTTATTTGTTTTGACTTTGTTCATCAGATTGAACATGCCTAGGTTGAAACTGCATTTATGTCTGCATCCACATCATGTTGGAGATGTAGGTGATGATTGCTTGTTGACTGAGACTAAAGAAAGTTTCTGCAAGAAATGAGTTAGTCTCCCACTCCAGTTATGGAAGGTAAGTGAATTCTGCATGAATTTAATAAGGTTGCTACATGTACAGGTATGTCAATATTCAGCCAGGGTTTAGCATCATTTACAAGGCCATTGGCCTTGGTTACAAATACACCCATTCCTTAATTCATTTGTAACATTTTTTTTATTATTATTATTGTCTCCTTTGAAAATTTCATCAGTCTGGCATGATGAATATTTTTCTTCCTTGAGTTTCATGGGCACCAGGATCAAAATATCTCACCAACATTTCTTGCTTACACTTCATTAAGAAATGTATTGCTTAGTTAAAGCTAAATAATTGTTCAGCTTTACTTGTTCATTTTTGCTATACAAGCAGAAACTATATTTTGTTTTCTGATTTTCTCTCATTTCATTTGCAAGTTTGTTTTTTATTATTAAATTTCAAGTTGCAATATTTATTGTTCAATGTGTGTATTGTTCTAAATTTCTGTTGTATAAATTTCAATTGTATTTTGAGTTCTGTGAAATAAACTAAAATGATTTATAAACCTTGGTCTGCAAAGGTAAGTATTTAGTGCTCCTACTGTCCATAATTTGTACATGTACTTTGCATTTATCCCAATTCAAGTTAATTTTCAATCTCATCTTGTTTTCTTTAACAGAAAGGATTCAGCTTCTACTCTTCATTGCACTGGACCCCTGCTTTGGAGATCTGTCTCTCAATGAGTGAGGAGTCATGGCCCTGTACGCAGCAGGGGGGGGGGGGGAGGGGGGGGTCACTTCCATAGAAGAGTGGACAGCATCCACGAGAATCGTCCTTAAAAAGGCACCCTAAACGAGGATTCAAGGACAGGCCCCTAGGACACCCTAAACACGGATTTTGTGCAGATGTCCCAGATTTGCACACCCTATACCCTAAACGAGGACATTCCTATTTTCATACCTTGAGAGTGATAGTGGGGTCCATTGAAAGTTTGGAGCCGTTTTTATCTCGAGATGATTCACTGTCTCATAATGTATTACACAGGTGTTATAGGATTTTCTGTGGCACGGGTCTTGTTACAGTCGGTCCCGCAGTCGCTGCAAATTACATACCCTTTTTGTGCTTTAGATTATCGTGATTTAGGGGGCTTTTTTTTCAATTTTTGGCGTTTTTGACACTCTATTCGCGTTCCGCGCGTTCCGCGCCTACCCCTGAAAAAATACCCCTTTTCCGCGTTTTTTTTTCTCGCGGATGCTGTCCACTCTTCAATGGAAGTGACCCCCCCCCCCCCCCCCCTCCAGGAGGACGGGATATTGATATGCAATCAACAATTTTGGATTATTATTGACATACACAATTTTTTACAATGTCATTAAACAAAGTTACAAAACAAATAATTGCAATATTTTTTTTTACCTAAACCCCTCCCCATAGGTGTGTGCGAATTATTTGAAACTCTTACAGCAGATTATTGTTTCATTTGAGGATTTGAAAATTCATAAATTCAGTACAGTGTACTAGTAATTTGAATTGAATGATGAGTATGTAAGTTTCAAAATGACTGTTTTCAGTTGCATTTTAATTAATTTTATTAATTTCTTCTAAAGGGATGTGGAATAGCTCATTCTTCCTGAGTTGTACACAACATCTGACTATGAGCTCTGTTAATAATTTATTTACAAGTATTATTTATAGTAGAAAAGGATTCCACTGGGCCTTGCTAAAGGTTGGCAATTTGAATTACTATCATTTGAATGGTAGTGATGTAAAACTCTATAGTCTATTCTATTTTGTTGCAAGTTGTGAACAGAGTATATGATTTTTAAAAATTGTTAGGAGTAATGTGAAAAAAATATATTATACTTTTAAGTGATGAATGAAGGCTGATTTAGTTCCCTTTTTATCGGAATGAACCTATTTTAACATGTACATTACTGTAATTACCATGCAGAAAAATAATCATTACATAGCAAATCCATTTTTTTTTTACTACAAGTGTACTTTGATATTGATTGCGTAATCCTCAGCAATTTTTAAAAGAATGTGATAATTGTAATACATGTATACATGCACAAATAAGAAAAAAAATGAAGCCCCCTCTTATGAAATGAATATGGGGGTTGGTGAAAAATGAAGCAACCAAGAGGGTGTGTTCAAGAGAGATGGAAAGGGTTGGAAAGAGAGACAGAGATAGATACAGGAAGAAAGAGATGAAAAATCAATTCGGGCCAGATTATTTGATGAAAATTTAAGGGTGTCCGAGAGAGAAATAGAGAGAAAGAGGGGGGGGGGGGGGGGGGGCAGAGAATGGGAAAGGATGGAGCACTGGAGAGTTTGTGGAGGAGATAATTGCAATGTATACGTGTTTTGTGTTGATTAAATTTATCAGATTTTCAAAGTGCATTATCTTTTGAAGATCAAGGTCTACAAGCCATATACATTTATAGATATTGATTTTAAAAATTCTTTGATATAGGCAGTGACGTAGACAGGTTCTTACATCGGGGGGGGGGGGATAATTTGCCATTCACGAGAAATCGAGGATCAATTTCGTATACAGATAACACACACGCACACACACACAGGGCTGTACGCAGAAATTTTTCCTGGGGGGCAAGATGCGTAAAAATTTTTGAAGAAACTCGAAAGTGAGGGAGTGAAGCGACCATGCTTGTCACGGAGGCGCTTTTGCATTTTTGAAAATGAAATTGAAGGATTTGGTGAACACTTTTGTTGAATTTTGTGAAAATTTTCAGTAAAAATTGTAAGTTTTCAAACTGTCCCCCCCTGCCCCCCCCCCCTCCCAGCTGCGTACGGCCATGCACCCACACACCCCCAATGATCGATATAGTTATGATAGTAATCGTCATTTTAGTCACATTAACGATGATGATGATGATAACTATCATTATTATCATAAGCATAATAATGATAATGCATTACTAATTATTATTATTATAATTATTATTATTGTTGTTGTTGTTATAATAATTGTTATTCTTATTATTGCTGTTCCTATCATTTCTAAACATGTTAATTCAGTTTAATTGTAAGCAAACAACCTTCCCTAAAACCTGGGGGGATGATACATACCCCCTCCCCCCCGCTATCTACGCCCCTGGGTATAGGTCTTCCCACGCATTCACCCAAATTTTATCATCGCACGTGATTAGCCACCCCCCCCCCCCCCGCCATGATCAGTGATTGTAAAGAAAAGATATATATTTGGCATTTCCATGGAAGTCTGTTAATACGTAAAAATTCGACAGATTGGAACCTAATTATAATGAAACTGAAGTACTTGCATATCATAAATGGGTTAATATCAAAATTTTATTTTTTTACCCGATACTTCGTCATTTGAAGGTAGTTTTCTCACGAATATTCGCGTAAAAGATTAGTCTTATGTCAATGACCACAATTGCTAAAAATCAAATTTTTACCACACGATTTACCCGACCTTTCGTACATCAGGGGGCTGTTTTCACGAAAGGTCGGGTTACGCGATTACACGGCCCGACGCGATCACCCGATGGTTTGAAATAAGCCCTTGTGTTGTGATCAAAAGTTGAATTATTTGGGATATCTATCTACCAACACAGAAGAACTTTCATGATCATTTATACCTTTGTTATTATTCCATCTGTGAGAGGACAGGATTGCCCTCTCGTTCGGTTGTCATGGCTGCCAGTGGCTATTCGCGCTCAATGCAAGCGCGTCATAGGAGCGCTTTGTTTTAAGCTGTTTTGGTGTTTCATAACAACGGAAAAAGGCAATCCTTTGAATTATTGCAGACGACATATTCTGAATCTCTGCATCTTGTCTTCTTTACCTCTTGCCCGATTGAGGTGAGCATACGAAAATCGTATTGATATTATTCATTGTTTATATTTGTATATTATGAATGCTTTGTTATTTCCATATTTGCAATTTATATTCCAAAATAATTGTATTCTGCATGATAGTGCTTCATGCATAAGTTGACTTACGTTTGTCTATGGAAAGAGAGAGAGAGAGAGAGAGAATGAAATATGCAGTGAACAATGTGTTGCGTTTTGCTGGTATAATCACTATGTAAAAGTTATGATTCATTACGATATATGTGAAATTATAATTCAGCAAGTATCTGAAATACTTTTGTTTATTTACTTTATTGTGTAGCCGTGGCTGCATTGATTGAAATAATATCGTTTGTCAAAACCCGCTGGAGGTGGTGGTCAAGCTGATGTCAATAACTTATTCTTGGTAGACCTGTCTGAAGGTAAATGCTTATGATATGTATGATGAACAATTGTAAACATTCATGTCATATTTTTATGCAACTTTGTGATAGGTGGAAGTATTGGTAGTCAGAAGCTGATTCATTATAATTCCTCATTATAATTATTTTGATATTCGATATCTCGGTTATCGGGAGATGTATTATGTATTTATATTGTCTTGGAAGTTTATTTCATTGATTGATTTAACCATTATTAATTGCGAGAACAAATACTTTGGGTTCGAAATTCATATCATTTCATTAATGCAGCTTGTAAGCACATGATGTTCACTCTCCATATATTTTGTATACATGCTCAAAACATATTGTATGGTATTTATGATATTTTGTATATTCTTTCTTGTATTTTTATTCACATCGTAGACATCATCACGTGCACTGTGCGCCGTGCGGCACGACGGTGCTGTGTTGGCTTTCTATTTTTTTTTTCTGTATTTCTGTATTTTTTTGTTTTCTGTATTTCCACTATATTTACAGTAGCTTTCAGTATTTTGCAGTATTTTCCGTAACTTTAGTTTTCTGTGATTTGATTTTTGGTCATCTTATTACGGGTCGCTTCCCGACAGTCAGTGACCGTGTCATTTGAATTGCAGTGCAAGTCAATTATTGTAATAAAGACCATTATTCATTGGAATATTTGAACTGCATAATACTGTTTGGATTGTCTTCCTTTTCACCTTTTCTTCATGCGTTTGAGCCAGGGACTTGAACTTGATAGTTGTTATTGGTGAATTTGGTGTAAATAGAGACGAAAACATTACCGTACACTTTTAACCTGTCACACATCTATACTATTATCAATCGCCATGTAGGTTAGAAACTGAAAGTCGTTCTTACCTCTGGTCCGTCTGAGACAGTTGATCCTGGACTCATCTCCTCGCCATCGGTGTTTACCCCCATGGTGGAATCACCTGTATAAAGTGAGATACAAAGATTAAGTTCAAAAGAATGGAGCGTGGTATGGTATGGTTTATCCCCACTGAAATGTTACGAAGTCGGGATTACAGGCATATACGACTACTACCCATGAGAGTAAAAGCCCAGGAGACCGGTAGTGTCTGCATTATGGTTGTCTAAAACTCGTCAGTTCGTCAGTTCTTCAGAAAGCCCATGCACAAGTCCGACAACTCATGAGACTGATTAAAACATGGCTGTCTAGTACTAAGCACGGAGTGAGTTGGCTCCTACAAACTTGGGCACTAAGGAGATATAGGATATATCAACGACTGTACCTGTACTCCGTAATTTGTCTCGATATATTTTTCATCATCATCATGAGCAAGTCACATTACGACCAACGCTCCCAGAAAAGGATAATTTCGGTCAAAAAAGAGGAGAACCGACCACTGCCAAAATAAAAAAGTGTCAATACCAATAACAGCGATGTAAAGGCAGGGCGTGTCAGAAACGCTGCCACAACGGACCAACCCTATCAGGTCTATGGAGACAAAATGTAAACAGCACATCTATCCGGTTGACTCGCCACTATGTCAGAAATGCGGAAGCTCTTGTCTGAATTTACATCAAAAACTGATGGAAAATGGCGTGCGGAAGCTCAACCTTGGGCCTAAAACTCTATCAGGTGCTCTGTGAAAGCTCGACAATGCATGCATGTATGGGCGGTTCGTGACGTCTGTATGCAGATTGGAAGGCAAAGAAAAAAAAAAATCCGTTTTTATCAGGAACACTTTTCTGTGACCTGTTTTCTGGGGGGGGGGGGGAGGGAGCTAAATAATGACGGTGATATATTTGATTTGACATAAATACTGTTGTGTCGTCAGCAAAGAGAACAAAATTCAAATTATTTGAGACATGTCGGATATCATCAATATAACAAAAAAAAAATTATCGGCCGAGGTAACTCCCTCGTGTTATTCCATATGTACTGCACTGCATTTTTGAATGAATATTATTAAATACTGTATTCTGTTGACGATAAGAAAGATCACCGGCGTAGCCAGGAATTTTCAACAGGGGGGCCAAGGCGAGGGAACGAAGCGACCGAGCGGGTGGGGTGTGGCAGGGGGTATCCCCCTCCCATGGTAGGGAGATTTTTTTTTAAATTCGTGCAGGAAAATTACATTTTTCTGCACACAAAATTCAATATTAGGGATAACTTATATGAAAAGTGGCGTATTTTACTTTCATTTCGCAGATTTGGGATGGGGTAAGTTATGTGAAGTGGACTTGAAGAAAGTTTTATTTTTTTCCATTTTTTTCTCGCCGATCAACAGGGGGCTTGGCCCCCTTGTGTCCCCCACCCCTCCTTAGCTACGCCAGTGAGAAAGATAACTCTGGAACCAGGGGCGGCGCCATGATATTTTAACAGGGGGCAAGATGATCCATAGGTGAGTTTATTTACGTTTTGAATGAACAAATAGGGGTGTTAGTCGCAGGTCCCAGCCCTCTCTTTCCCCATACTCTACTTTATTCTTCCTCCTCTTTTTCTTCTTTTTTCTTTTTTTATCACTTGAAAAATCATGGGGCGGTCAACTCCTTGCCCTCTGTATAGCGCTGCCCGTGTCTAGAACAAAAGTAACTGTGTACTTTTTATGCCACATTTATGCAATTTGCTCAACAAAATACTATAGTCTAAACAGTCGAAAACCTTGGACAAGTCAAAGAATAGTGGTAGTTTGTTTGGAATCAAGAGCTACCGATACCTTATGAACAAGTTCAATTAGCGCAGAAGATGTGGAATGATGTGGCCCAATACCAAACTGAAATGCAAGAGAGCAATTTAAATATCTCCACAAAGTTTAGGAGACGATTGAACATACATCTTTCAAGGATTTTAGAAAAGAATGGAAGCAGCGAAATTGGGCGACGATGGCTTGAAAAATTGTAGTTTGCCCCGAGTTATAGAGGGGGGATATTTTTTTGCAATATTTTTTTTTCTTGAACAATACCTGAAGATATGGATGAATTAAATATTGCACAGAGATAGAAGGTTGCAGATCAAATATATTATTTTTGTCTCGCCCACCGGAGGTGAAGGCGAGACTAAGGGATCCAAATGTCGTCCGTCCGTCGTCCGTCCGTCGTCCGTCCGTCGTCCGTCCGTCCGTCCGTCCGTCACAAACGTTATGAAAGATAACTTGGCAACCGTGACTCACTTTTCAACCAAACTTGGGTTGTAGATGCACTAAGGGGACCTGCATGTTATGGTCCAGTCAGAGGTCACATGGTAAGGTCAAAGGTCATTTCAGGTCAAACGTTAAAGTTTACGTGCAAGACTCTCTTATGACACAAAACTCTGCAACCGTGACTCACTTTTCAACCAAACTTGGGTTGTAGATGCCCTAAGCGGACCTGCATGTTATGCTCTAGTCAGAGGTCACATGGTAAGGTCAAAGGTCATTTTAGGTCAAACGTTAAAATTTACGTGCAAGACTCTCTTATGACACAAAACTCTGCAACTGTGTGACACTGTTCAATCAAACTTGGGTTGTAGATGCACTAAGGGGACCTGCATCTTATTGTCCAGTCAGAGGTCACATGGTAAGGTCAAAGGTCATTTCAGGTCAAATGTTAAAGTTGACGTGCAAGACTCTCTTATCACACATAACTTTGCAACCGTGACTCACTTTTCAACCAAACTTGGGTTGTAGATGCACTGAGGGGACCTGCATGTTATGGTCCAGTCAGAGGTCACATGGTAAGGTCAAAGGTCATTTCAGGTCAAACATTGAAGTTTACGTGCAAGACTCTCTTATGACTCAAAACTCTGCAACCGTGTGACACTTATCTATCAAACTTGGGTTGTCGATGCACTAAGGGGACCTGCATGTTATGGTCCAGTCATAGGTCACATGGTAAGGTCAAAGGTCATTTCAGGTCAAACATTAAAGTTTACGTGCAAGACTCTCTTATGACACAAAACTCTGCAACCATGTGACACTTATCTATCAAACTTGGGTTGTAGATGCACTAAGGGGACCTGCATGTTATGGTCCAGTCAAGAAGCAGGGAAAGTACATGCACGTGAAAATGCAGTACCATTTCATAAAAAACCCTTCTCATATTTTATCAAATGTTATTCCATCCCAGTTATTTCACAATGAGCTTTCGATACAGTTCTGTTGTGTGCCATCACAGATCGCGATATTTCTAGTTATTTTCACAAGTGGGCGAGACACAACATCGCAAACGCCTTGTTTACAGATACTTCTGTTCGATTAAACCCAGGGGCCTTGCCATTCTTCATTCCACAAACAATATCAATAATTTATTTTTCTGTTAATGGTTTGTTATTGGTTTAAAATAAAAACATAGAGGGTTGTTTGCAATATTGCACTGATAACCATCATTATAATTGTTCCTCACAGGATTGTTCGCCAACGAGTTTGGAGCGTTATTCACAAAAAATTGTTGACTCTATCAGCAACAATTGAACTTTCACAAGCGTTACCATTTAGTTCAGAGACTGAATCACTCTTCTTTTTTATAATGATGAATAATGATGATGATGATAATAACAATGATAACATCATCAACAACAACAATAATAATGATAATAATGATGACAATGATAATAATGCGATAATGATAATGAAAATTGTTTTAGCCCAGGGAATCCAATGCAACTGTAAATAAGAAAGCAGTTAATTCTTTGGATTCATGAAATCATGAACCGTTGTTTATATCCCTGGTACGTGCATAAATCTAGAACTGAAAATCTTTTGCGCATTGTACCCAAAGACTTCCTGAAATGCTGATTTCAGGGGGGGGGGGGGGGAATCCGTCCAAGCTTTAAAAGATCATACATTTGTGGCAAACATTTGACTCAAAATGAAAAGACGAAATATTTTTGTTGGTGATGGCTCATTGCCAATTAAGGAAAAACCTTTCATAACCGTCACCATGGTCACGCCTATCGCTCCAATTGAAAAGCAAAGGCAGGAACTGTGGAAACATTCATAACTATTGTTAAATTTGAAAAGAAGTCATTGCTATCATCTCCTATTCAAATTTGTTTTTCTCGAACTCCGTGTGGGAGTGATTGTTTTTCTAAAACTCGGTGGGGGATTTATCTCTTCAAATAGGATTTCATCAGTGCTTTTACTTTATTTCATGAGAAAAGCAATGCTTACGAATTATGCAGCAGATCAAATGAGCGATAGTTATGATGTCCATAAACACAGAATCCCCAAGCAACAATCTCAAAGTGTGCATTAAAAACGAAACTATCCATTCAGGTGCAAATAATACATGACAATATTTGAGGCCTATGAAAATAGCGAGTTAAAAAAAAACACTTATTGTTATTTTTTGTTGGGTGCATTGACAGCAACATCTTACATGTCTTATAAACTGCTAGTTTAGGAGGCTACAACTCAAGGCCTTCGTGATATGGAATTGATTCCTTGAAAAAAAAATAATGCTGCAGTCAGCTTAAAAGAAATTTCGGGCACAAAAATGCTTATGATTACAAGGTTGAAAAATCTGTGAAATTTACTGGTCTATCATGCTTATTTCCTCTGTCTGATAATGTGTCTTTTGTAAACTAAAACACAGTCTCTTCAAGACGAATGATAAATGACAAATTATAAGTTCTTTTTTGTTACCAACAACTTTTTTTTTTAACAAAACCACTTCAAATTATGCATACTATCTGTGATATGCGTCTGAATTGTTGGTTATCTTGCCTTAAACCATCGAGTCTAACATTGTCATGTACCAACATCGACACCACAAAAGATCCTCCGCTGGTGGAAACTGATTTAGACGTCGTCACATAAATTGATCCCTGTGCAGTCAAACGTAAAGATGTACCACACAAAATAGTACCAACATGCGCAAGGGAATGAATCTATACAGATAATGTGAATTATCATTGCTCCTTCACAAAACAACAGGCAATTAAAAAGTGAGTAATTTTCTGACTCACCTAGAGTAGAACCTAAATGCCCTAATAGTTTGTTCTTACCTTATTTATATGTAAACAGAAAAAAAAAATGTTGCTGTTTCCCATCGACTAATTCTACATTTATGTTCATAGCAGTCGGATAGCCCGAAGAGAGAAAAAGCAAGAGAAGGTGAAAAGGAGTGAGAGAGAGAGAGAGAAAAAAAAAAGCGGGAGGGGGTTGTTAAGAAACGTCAAATTCCGTTGCAACTATCGGCGAAGGATAGTCACGTGATAGAAAGTACTGGATATACATCTTTTGATGTCAAAGTTAGAAGTTATTAGCCTTTTCTGATAATTAGAACCATTAGTGCTGTTGGGGCACTTTCTACGAGCCTCAAAATGTATGTGTAGGCCTATTTCGGCTTACAAAGAAAAGGACGAAGTTAGGGAATCGATATTTATTATAATATTCCTTCAAAGTATAGATTTTTATTGTGTCTTG
>CM057160.1:30418745-30578745 GCA_029962745.1 Echinometra lucunter | reverse complement strand
AGCTGTGCGGTGCTCGCATGCCACAAGAATTGCAGAAAGTTTAAAAATTGGAAGCTAACTGAGTGCGAAATTCACTCGCTTTTGACTCATGAAGCCTGTTTGTGTGAGAAGCCGTACTCCCTACACAGGCTTGCGTAAGCAATGCGAAGGAATCCGTCGCCAGTGCGTAAAAATATCAACAGAAAGGACTTTGAAGTCAAGAAACATTATCACTTTGTAGTTTGGCGTAAAATTTAATGAGTGAAAACAGTCACGACTTTGAAAACAGGGTAAGAGCCTTCGTTTACTACGGCTTCTATGCTGCAATCGAACTTATACTGACAAAACTAAGTTGAAAAACTATCGAAAGTACAAAAATACATCATACCTTCATCTGTTAGATATGGCCATTGTGTTACCTCATGTACCCATGTATCCATGCTTTATTTCATTGATCTAGAATAAAGTAAATGGAACAATATAAGGGCATATCTCTATATCTTACATTCATTTTGTACACAGAGCCAATCGCGGTCAGCGCGCTTGCCCACCGCAGCAATGGCGTCGCCGATAGAGGGCCAAATACATAAACCGGAGGTGAAATTGGTCTATAGGATCTCTATGGTAAGATCTGATCCGGGCCTAGCAGGGCTAGGCTATATTATATGCATCGATACCCTGACATGACTGGCCCGTGCACATAATGACAATGAAGGTGGCAACAGAGGAGGCTTGATACAAGAAATTCTCTGTTTGGATGCTTGCTTGTTGCTTCTTCCCATCATCTGCACCCAAGGCAAGAGTACCTACATCCAAAACCTGGGTCAAACAGAGAAGGGAATCAAATAAAGACATGGTTGGCATTTCAACAAAGGGATATTCCATGTTTATCATTTTCTTTGCATGTAAAATTGTATAATTTTTTCTCTTCATAATGCCTTTAGGTATATATGTTAAAATACTCTATAAAGTATGCACCAAATCACACAATTTCACCTTGAAAAATAAAAAAAATCTCCACACCGTGGGAGAGGGGTCGCCCCCTCCCACACCCTCCCCCACTCCCTCGCTTCGCTCGGTCGGGCTCGGTCGCTTCGCTCCCTCGCACTTCGCTTCTCGTATAATCTCACTCTCAACTATTATCCAATGTTGGCAGCCCTGGCAAGGTGTTTTTAATTCGTACTAGGAAACCCATTTAATTATGTCAAATCAGTTGAGGATGGCAAATGACATTAGTCTCTCTTCTAGGACTAAACTCGTGAACCATTTGAACAACCATTAGGTGGTTATGTACTTGAGACCAATGACCTCTTTTTAAAGGAAACAGATTCGCGATATGCACGTACAGGCTTATCTTGAAGGTCTCTTTTAAATTTTTATATCTGACTTTTGGGGATGAGTATGTAACTACATGTTTATATTTCAAAGTACAAACTATCTAAAACAGATGAAATGGCAGTAAACATAAATTTCTTTTTTCAAGTTGTTTGTCCTCCTCAATTCTGGCTCGTAATTCTAGAATAATTTGAATGGTCATATGAAAGGTTACCCCTTGGGCAACATTAGCTATCTTTCATTGTATATTCTGGAAAGTGTTTTTACTTGTAACAATTCCCCGTCAAGTTACAAGTGGTAACCTTCGTTTTGTTGTGTATCATGTTTATCATATCTATGTAGAATAAGCATTACGCGTATGATGTTCTGCCTTATACTGCGTTAAGGGGAAATGTTCTGTACTGTAATATGTTTCTATGTTTTGCTTATCTTTTGTTATATTTGTATCATTATAAACGTGAGGCATTAGAATGCAGGCAGTTTGAGGGAAATCGGCCTTATTCTAGAAATTTTCACGTTATTGTATTTTGGATATTTTCTTGCAGTCTGATTTCTGTACAATATTTGGTTTTGTGTTATAATCATTGAGTCCTTAGTGCTTAAATGTTGATAACGGTGAATCAATCGAAAAATATCATATGAGTACAAGGAAGGCCCCCGATTGGTTGCATCGTGATTGTTCACTATCATATATTTTTTTCAATTTTCTACGATGTGTAGGAATGTGTTTTTCCTTCTCCCACAGCTAACATTGCCATTGGCGTAAATCCCGGGGGATTGGGGTATATCCCCCCCCCCCGCTTTTTTGAGAGGGTGGATGGCGTGTACAAATATCTTCCCAACACTTTTTAAGGAAGAAATGATATTTGAATTAATCAGTTAATAAAATGTTTGATAATCTATCATAAACAACCATCATATTTTAGAATTTCTATTTGAAAATGCAATTTAAAACCAGAAAAACGCTTATTTTTGGCTCACTCGCTTCGCTGATTCATCTTATTTTAAAAATTTTGTTTGAAAATGCGATTGAAAACCAGAAAAGTGGTAATTTTTGGCAGACTCGCTTCGCTCGCTCGCAAGATAAAAATTAAAATCCGTGTAAGGGGGTCTGTGCAGGTGGGTGAGGCGTGTGTTTATACTTAAGTGTGAGTTCGACAGAAAAAAAAATCGTCTAAAAGTCGATCATCCCCCCCCCTCCTCAAAGTGGATTTACGCAGGTGAACAGTGCTCACACGATACTTTCACTTGAATTCATTCTGTTAGGACATACATCTGTCATCCATTGGGTTCATTTAAACTGCTCAAAATAATAGTTATTTGCAATTTGTAAATTTCAAATTTGTGGTTGTGTTTCCAGTGAACCTCTAGTAAACGATGATTATTCGCCATTCACGGTTCAAGAACGATTATGTCAATATTAGGCGCGCACATCTTAAGTATATATATATTTGGTCGAATATGTACAACACAGTTTACCTTGTAATTAGGAAGGGTTAATGGAGATGCATAGTAGTACATTCCTATCAAACATGAAGACATAGACCTAGATAATCGCAAGCAGAGAATATTTTGTACATAACGATATGAATATGTCGTCGCTCAGCACTGCGTTTAAGCTTGCATATTTGAATTCTGCAGAATGGTACAGAGATATCATGAAATATTTTGAAGTGACAAACTGATGAGACGCAGAAAGTAATATACTGTACCTGTTCTTGGCATGCAGTGGAAGCATGCGTCGGTAGATCATGTATACTATTATCGTGATGTAACTGGCCCTGTAGACATGGTAGAAGGTCATCCTATCAATTTATACTTACCTAGAGGTATCATTAGCACGTGTATTTGCAAATATTTTTTTCCTTCATTCGGAATCCGATTTTATCATTACGTATTTATGCAAAAACAAACAAACAAACAACAAAACATTCGCTTCATATCTAGCATACATGTAAATCAATTTCGAGAAGTAAATGGTAACTAAAGAATATTTTGTTCATAACTATAATACATGTATCATGAATGTGTTGTCGCTAAGCGTGTTCAAACTTGCATGTTTGAATTCTGCAGAATGACACATTGATATTATGAAATTATGATATTATGATAAGATCTTTTTTTTTTTGCCATTATCGTGATTTGACTGGACCTGTAAAAAGTCACCCTATCAGTTTATACTTATCTGGAGGTACCATGTGTATTTGCAAGTAATTTTTACCTTCATTTGGAATTCGACTTTATCATTACATATGAAAAGAAAAATATGCGCTTCTTACAAAATTTCTCGAGATTTATATCATTTGGTTGAATCAAGAAGTGGATATGATATCGTGTAAATATTCAAAATGACAGCATAAGTATATATTTTTTCAAATATGCACAATACGGTTTACTTTGTAAATAGTTTAACAAGGGTTAATGGAGATACATACCGGTAAATGTGTTCATATCGAACGTGAAGGAATTTCAAGAACTTAACTGCAACGGAAGAATATTTTGTACATACGTGTATTCCAGGTATCATGAATATATCGTTGCTTGGCACTGTGTTTAAACTTGCATATTTGAATTCTGAATGGTACAGTGATATCATGAAATATTTTGATGCAATTACGTGATGAGACGCAGAAAATAATTTGTATCTATTCTTGACATGCAGTGGAAGTATGCGTCGAAAGGTCATTTTTACTATTATTGTGGTGTAACTGGATCTGTAAAAGGTCATCCTGTCAATTTGTACTTGTCTGGAGGTATCATATTAGCATGTGTATTTGCAAATAATTGTTACCTTCATTTTGGAGTCGGAATCATTACATATGAAGAAATCACTTCATATCTAACATACATGTAAATAGATTTCGAGGAGTTAACTGTCAACCAGAGAACATTTTGTACGTAACTATATTCCAGGTATCATGAATGTGTTGTCGCTTAGTACTGTGCTTAAACTTGCATATTTGAATTATGTAGAATGATACAGTGACATTATGAAATTATGATATTATGAAAAGATCATTTTTACCATTATCGCGATGTCACTTGACATGTGGAAGGTCACCCTATCAGTTTATACTTATCTGGAGGTATCATTAGCATGTGTATTTGCAAGTCATCGTCACTTTCATTTGGAGTCGGATTCGGTCATTGCATATGGAAAGAAAAATATTCTTACAAAATTTCTTGAATTTTACATCGTTTTGTTGAATGAAGAAGTGTAAACTTTTCATTTCAATTATATGAATAGAGTGGTGACGAACTGCTTTAACTAAGTTACTAGTTTCATCGTTTTTAATTGTAGTTAAAAGAAACTTGATATCTTGTTGACATACATTTTGAAAATGTATTTATTATCAATTGTTGTGCTTGCCCTCTGGTGTATTTCAAAATGTGTTGATCAAGTACTTACAAGCGAGCTGAAGAATACTGTAAACATGCTTTTACTTACCAGTTTTCACTTGGTTTTTTTTCCAGTTTGGTAATCAAGCAAGGGTGATATATAGAAATAAAGAGAAATGAATCTTGCATTGTAGTGGTATTAGCGATGGCCACACTTTTGTTTCGTATTAATTACAACTAATTTGTTTGTGCACATTTAATGTACATACATTCATTCTTGTACTGTTAATCAAAGCTTCATAATCATGAAAATGCTTGGTAAGTAGTCAATCATCGTTGCATATTATATCATTTGTTTATTTTATTGACGGTTGGAAAGTGTTGTTCACAGCAGAACTGACTTCTCTTTTTCTGAAATTTTGCTATGATAATGACGTATTTCATAAACGCCAATCTAAAGTTGATAATTACAGGATCAGTCACTACTTCAGGCTGTATATTTAACTGAATATACATGTAAACGAATACTGTTAAACCAGTTCAGTTTGAGGCTCTGGAGATAAGTGGTATTATTGTCAACACTGTTAAGTAGCCGGACGTGTATAGGTTTTACTACTGCTTTAGAAATCATTCAGTCCTAAAGGATCATCAGCTACTGTACATTCTGAAAAAACAATTTATTTTGGGCTTGCATTCCGGTTACCTACAAAAATACACTTTACGAAATGACTTGATTTGTACGTCATTTAGTTTAAGAATATATACTGTAGAAATGTGAATTGTGTACACAGACGTTTCTAAAAATCTACGTTACTTTTTAGGACTCTCTTTTCGTTAAAATTCTTCTTTGTTTATAGGTGTGGGCATAATGTTTTATGGTTTAATTTCACACTTTGTGATTAAAACTGAATCAATACAGAGAGGTTCTGCATCTCCTTTTAAAGAAAAAAATAGTTGTATATTATTTTCTATGCCACACGAAAGTTGTTTTTGTTTTATTGCATGTGAGGAAACCGAATTTCTCAGTATATGTTTTAAGGGTTAATTGCATTTTCATGAACAAATTGTGAAATGAATCAATACAAAGTGGTTTTGGATCTCCTGTAATGAAAAACATTATGTATATTAGTTGCTATGTGACACGAAATTTTTGGTTATGAGGAGGCCGTATTTCTCAGTATAT
This sequence comes from Echinometra lucunter, assembly GCA_029962745.1. Lineage (NCBI taxonomy): Eukaryota > Metazoa > Echinodermata > Echinoidea > Camarodonta > Echinometridae > Echinometra > Echinometra lucunter. The sequence goes on along the minus strand of CM057160.1, from coordinate 30,572,909 downwards.
GTAAGCCGTAGCTATACATTGTTTCATTCATAGCACTTGGCCTGGTTGCACTATTGCAATGAAGACACACGCTTAAGAAACATAATTATAATATTTTAATGACATTGTTACTAACTGGCATCGCATCGTTCACGTTTTGTATTACTCAAAAACATTTTCCTATATATAAAGTTAATGAGAGTGTTTCAAAACTTGTGCCTGAATTGATTGCTCTTTAGGATACGTCTTGTAATGAGTTCATTATTAGCAGCTATTTTTAAAGGCAGAATAACAGTTTTCATTGATCTTTATTTTGTTTCATTTATTATATTATCATAAAAATGACTGCATGATCGTTAATCTAGATACGTTGAACCTGCTTCTTACCATTAATAGGAGTGACTATGGATGAATCATAATTTGTTGGTTATTATTTCATTACCAATAAACTAGACAACAATACTCCATTGTCTACTAGTATCTTTGCTTGAGTATGGAGGCATCTGGATCTTCTATGTCCTACTCAGTTCTTACTATATACTCGGCCACCGTACACATGAATGAAGAGCTTGCTTCGAAAAGGGCTATATGCACTTTTTAAAAATCAAATTTGAATCACCCTCGTCATTGTGTTATTTAGCTGGAGAAATTTTCTATGGATAAAATTTTGAAGCAAAGTTATCGAGAAATAGGAAACAGATAGTGCTTTGTAATCTTACGTTTTCTTTGAACTTTGTACAAACTTGGACCGAAAAAGTGAATTTTTCTCTCAAAGTTACCAAAATGGATTCAGCGCCTATTGGAAGAAGGTTCTTCAAATACACACGCATGGAAAGTTTAAACATAATTCCAACTGTGAGAGCTTCTACATAAGTATGCTCAGGCGACATTTGCTCAAGGCTTTATTTTGTCGTCAGAAATATAGAGGTAGAGTTAGAGTTGGGGTTAGGGTCAGGTTTAGGGTTTGTGGGTAAGGTTTATTTATTTTTGATAATTCAGGGTTGAAGTTTGGAATCTGGTGAATGTATGAAATTGATGAGACGTAGTGTCAAGGACTAAAATGATTCGTACAAATAATATTGCAAACCTGAATCTATTATTATATAGCACACTTTAATCTCAAATGGTCATTGGCAGTACACAGGATGTTAGAGATCACCAATAAAATCATAACAGGCTGATATTCAATTAGAACTACAATGCTATGCATACAATTCCAAGATCATGATGACACACTGAAAAGCGATTTTCTAACAGGCACAAGGGGGGGGGGGGGGGTAACACTGAACCGAAATTATGTTTTTAAGCATGTTAGGAGGCATACTGAAATACAAACACATGGAAGGCTGACCATCACTACATAATGTTGTACGCACATGGAAGTGATCAAAAATGATAGTTGGTATTAGTTAATACTGGTTTTGATTGATATTTCCGAATACCTATACGCATTTATGTCATCATCTCCATCTCAACCCCCCCCCCCCCCCCCCCCCCCCACTGAACGCATCAGCAACGTTGGCTCACTGGTTTCCATCGTAAGGATCCAGCATCCTTTGTTTTGATATACAGGTGACGGCTTTAGATTCCATTTAAAGATGGGTGCCTTTCATCCATTAATCAAATGAGAGTTTTGCTCGCTCGATAGTATATTATGCATATCATCCGATTTTCAGATTTTCTAAAAATTTTCATAGTAACATTGCATGTTATTAAAATTCATTTAGTATGCAAAACAAATGAAAATGAAACATCCTCCATTATTTCGTCATAAAATATTTTGACCTGAAAAGGATTATTTACACATGCTACTTGACACACAGCATGCATTAACAGACCAGGAGATTGCCCTAAAATAGTCACCTCATTTAACAAAAACTGACAAAATGTTATGTTGCGAGGGGTTTTCAAATGGCCCCTAAAATATGGAGTAAGCTTTTCGCCTTTAGGTGCTTGGGCCGAAATTTGTCAGAAGAAAGCGCTATGGCCGCTGTTCTTTCTAAAATGTAAAGTAGGTCCTGCTGAAAAAAAAAAGTCTAACACTTCCCTGAAAAAAAGAACACACAATAGAGTGCCGTCTGACTATGCTTTACTGCCCAAAAATATTCTGGATGTAGAGAGAGAGAGAGAGAGAGAGAAAACACTTTCCAACCTTTTAGGTCCAATAATTGATACATAATAATTATTGTGATTATCTAAGTTTCTTGGGATAACTTATCAAACTATGAACCTGGTATTGCTTTTTCTAAAGTAGTGAATTGATATTATCAGTGGCATGTAAATGCACGTATGCTCCATATTCTGTTCGAAAAGACCAAGTAGAATATACGGGCTATGTGGCTGCCATGCTGAAATAATATTAAGCATTGTAGTTTTCTTGGTTGTAGTTTGATGTCAAATGATGATTTCATCAATGAAGGGGGAATATCGAAAGAACATTTTGATGAAAAATAATCAGTAAACCTTAAAATCAGGGCATTTTCTTTCTAATCCTTATAAAGGGAAATTATTATTCCTGGGCTATGAAGAAAAAAAAATCTCCTGGTTCAACTCAGTAATAATCTATCAGCGCCCCCTATCGGTGAATTACCGATAAAGGGTACGGTCATAGTCTAACTTATTTTATTCTGTGATGGTACTATCGACCAGTAATACTGTATACAATCCATATTTGATATTCTTCTGAAAAAAGGCAATTAGCGACCACTGCAGTTCTCTTTTTTACTATTATTATTGGGCCAATTAGCATAATCCATAGAAGAGCGCGATGAAAAAAAAAATAATAATCGTATTTTCAAATATGTTAATGTGGTTTAATTCATCTCTACGATCTACGGGCTCTTAGTGGAGCCTTACACAGCCTTGATTGGAGAATAACCATTATTCAGTAAAATCACTTATTAGACTATCAGGACGAAAGAACGAAAATAAAAACACTTTTAGAATTTAATATTGTTTTTTTAGCTTCCATCTTTTCATGAGGGTTAGATTTTCTCTGATCGATTAACAATATGAAGGGCGCCATGAGGAACGACGGTATCACGCAATTTGGAAGTGCTGAATAATTCGTTAAAATCCTACGAAATCCACGGAATGAACTGCAAATAATAACTGATTTTGACATGAAATGAGTGGAAACAAGGAAAAGAACAAAAGAGGACCATATTTGTTACGATCTAACAAGTTTACGAGAGATTTGAACATGTCTAATAATCAAGACACCACGGAAGAGGACCATGCATTAGAAGCTGGGAAGACATCAGACATGGTAACACGTGCAGATTTTCAAAAACTGTCTAACCAGATTCTACAACGTTTGGATACATTGGGCTCTCAGATGACTGCTATCAAGAAGGATATTTCAGGAATGCATACAACACTTGCTGATCTACAGGTTGCAGCAGCAGATTCGGCTTCAAGAATAAGCGCAATTGAAAATCAGGAAATTCCGAAGCTAAGAAAGGAGAAAAATGCTATGGAAGCACAAATTAAGGATTCTATCCTTGCTCTGGAGCTACACGATCGCAAACTCAACCTTCTGCTGTACGGAATAGAAAAGGAGAAAGATGAAAATATTGAAAGGAAAGTAAGGAGCAGCATACAGAAGTTAGGTTTTACCCAGGAGGAAACGAGTAAAATGAAGTTCGTAAACGCCCACAGGCTTCCAAGACGTCAGATTCAGGGGGAGCAACGCAGAGGTCCGGATCCAATCATCGTTCGATTTATGAGTATGTTCGATCGCGATGCAGTATTGAAAAAATATCAGCAAAGTCAGCTGAAGAAAAATCACCATGCTCAACCAAGTTCTGATAGTCCACGGCTTCGAGTTGTCACGGATCTTCCATTACAATTGAAAAAGCGACGGTTTGAGTTGGAAAATCACGCCTATCAATTGAGGAAAAATGAAAATAAATCAACAAGGATCCGTCTAAATGGAATCAAGCTAACCCTAGAGTGTCGAGTAAAGGGATCAACATCACCTTGGACAGCACTTGTAAACGCTTGAAAAGAAGTTGGTGAGCAAACCTCTGTACGATCACATATTTATCATGTTCATTGATTCAATGTAAAACATTCAACAAAATATTGTAAAAATGTGAGCACCTTTGAAAGAAAATATTGTATCATGAATATGTAACTTCACTGTGAAAGTGTTTTTTTTTTTTCTCGCAGTGAGTATGGATAAAAATTCCATTGGCTTGTTCTGATATTCTGAAAATACAGAATATATGGAATAACAATACTATGATTGTCCGAATCCAGGATAGTTTCTCAAAGAAAATACAGAACTAATTCAAAACAGTATATAAAGTAAAGAAAAATAAATAAAACATATTTATCATGTTCATTGATTCAATGTAAAACATTCAACAAAATGTTGTAAAAATGTGAGCACCTTTGAAAGAAAATATTGTATCATGAATATGTAATTTCACTGTAAAAGATTTTTTTTTTCACAGTGAGTATGGATACAAATTCCATTGGATTGTTCTGATATTCTGAAAATACTGAATATATGGAATAACAATACTATGATTGTCCGAATCCAGGATAGTTTCTCAAAGAAAATACAGAATTAATTCAAAACAGTATAAAGTAAAGAAAAATAAATAAAACAATTAAGTATTAATAACCTATAAAAATTGCTATCACAGATGGGAAACAACTATGATAAATAATTTCCACTTTATGTTTGAAGTAGCAGATATATAGATTCACTTAATAACAAAATGCCAAAAGAAGGTATAGACTAAGATGAATAGTATTTGCTATAAATGTATATTGGTTATATGCTATGATTTTTTTTTTTTTTAATATAAATATATTAAGTTGAAGTGTGGAACAACCAGTATTAATCTATGTATGCATACTATCTCATGTAAAAAGAAGAAGAAAGGTGACTTTTATATCAGTACATTGATGTATTTTTTGTATCATTCACTCAAACAGCACAGACCACAGATTATTTGCCATAGATATACGCATGGCTTGTGGTGATACAATTTTTAAGACATGAAATTTTAATTGACAGATTCTACAATGAATAATACTCAAACATTAAAAACATCCAATATATAGATAGTGAAGTAGCATAAGCTTGTGAAACTAGAAAAAGTGGAATATATAATGACTTCATAGCTTGTATAGAGAGAGTAGTCATTTTCAAGTTTAACAATTTTGGAATAGAATGATGATATAATTATATTAATACGAGAAAAAAAAAAACAAGTTGTGACATTAAAAATGTCCTAATTAAACGTAAAGAATATTTTTTTGAATTATATTCAGAACGAAATGGAAATAAAATACATGATTCCATTCATTCACTTTATACAATTCTTGCAGTCATTAATGCATAGTTTTAAGTGCTTGAGCGAGTATGTCCGCATACACTCTAAAAACAGGGGATGTTGACTTAGCATTTGGGGGGTTGGGGGGTGGCGACATTTTCTAAGTGTTGCATTTACCACTTTAAGTGGTTCTACCCAACACTTAAAATGTTGGATTCAGCTTTATACAAGTTTGGATTTGGCATTTGGGAAGGGTTGTCGCTCCTCCGGCCTTTCAGGTGTTGATTTGGTATTCGATTTTTTTTTTTTTTTTTTAGAGTGTAATCATGATAATTAGACGAGCAATCGAGTTGATCAATTATAGTTTTTACAGAGAGTCAAGATATTTTCTATTTTTCAAAAGGAAGATTTTTTTTTTTTTTTTTTTTTCTTCCTTGAATATTTACTTGATAAATACTGTAAACATTTTTCGGAATATTAATATGAAAAGAGCATTCATATGACTGTCAAATGAGAAGAGATCAATATTATTGTGTGTATTAAGCGAGAACATAAGAAATAGGCATGTTTATAATGCAATTTACATTAAGTATTTTCAAGATGTATTTTGACCTCGGTTATGTTTCTTTGAAAAACTAATACGAGGAGATCTGTAACTCAATTGATGAAAGTAGCATAACTATTAGCAATTTTCTTCAGCCTGATTTTCTTGGGAATTTTTAAAAGCTGATGGAAGAATGATCAGGAAGTAAACTGAAGAAACTTTGATTTATGTTTAAGTCATTTTAGATAATTTGGTTGAACACAGACATAAAAAAAAAAATTGAGAACTCAATAGGCCAAAGGTGCTGTAAATAGCAAATATATATATATTATTATCACTTCCATTACTTTTTTTTTTTTTTTTTTTTTTTCATTATTTACAATTGCATCTACTATAAAAACAAAATATTTTAGGGTTTCGAAGCTTTTACCCTTTTCATTTGGATAATTATAAACACATTCTACAGCACCGGAATCGCTGTTCGCCTATTCTCATTTCAATGACCTGTGTTCATCTTAATTTATTCCTACATTGCATTTACCTTGTTATGTTAAACGGTTGTAAATTCCCGGTCACACACTAGATATCTTTTTTTAGGAACGAATGACGGGAAAGAATGCTCTTTCATAAAATAAGGGCAAGGTTCAAGCTCTTTACAGATTTTACGCTCTTATGTAAGAAATGGATTTCGTAGGAGACCCCATGGGAAAGTCCTACTCTCCCTTGTTATGTGTGGTATTTATGTAGGGAAACGCAGTGCGAGTCTCTTGTCTTGTTCAGGTGTTGTTTCGGAGTCGTCTTTTATGTTTAGAGTGCTTGTTAGATTACTCTTATTTTTATTTATTTTTTCCTTCTTTCATTGTCGGAGGAGAGGGTTTCGCCTATGGTGGTCATGGACGTTCCCACCTTGCCTCTTGCTCATAGCAGGAAGCTTACTCTTCGGAGTTACCCTGGGTTTTTTGGGGGGTCTGGGATGGAGGGGGGACGGGGGCTTCAATTTTTGGGATCCCGTTGGTGGGGGATTGGCTCCGGTTTTCGGCTATTTGTTTTATATCGTTTTTTTTATGAGTCTCCAGATTAGTTGTAAATTGATCTCCCTCAATGTGAAAGGAATTAGAGATAGTGATAAAAGAGACCGTATCTTTTTTTGGTGTAAAGATAAAGGGGCCGATATTGTCTTTTTGCAAGAAACCTTTAGTACTAGGGAATGTGAGGATAGATGGGATTCATCGTGGGACGGCACCAGTTATTTTAGTCATGGTTCAGCTCATAGCAAGGGTGTATTAGTTTTAATTGCGCCAACGGTAGATATAGAGATATTACAAGTCTTAAGAGACAATGAGGGTAGATTTATATTCATAGATTGTAAGTTTCAAGGGGTTAGGTTGATTTTAGGAAATGTATATTTTCCTACAAGAAATTTTGAAAATGAACAATTGCAATTTCTAATAAAAATACGGAATACCCTTGCTAAGTTGAATAAAGATAGACACCCTGTTATAATAGGTGGTGATTTTAACATGATTAGGGACAATAATTTAGATTATAACGGACAATCTCTAAATAGGATTTCAAATAGATTTAATCGAGACTTCGGACAATTTATGGAAGACTTTCAATTTTTTGATGTTTGGAGAGTTAGACATCCCCTGAAAAGACAATTTACATATATGCAAAAGAACCCCTTCATGCAAAGCAGACTTGATTACTGGATAATTTCAGAATGTTTAGAGGAAATGGTTATAAAGTGCGATATAATTCCATCTGTGGCCCCTGATCATCATTCAATTTTTGTACACTTATTCGACAAAACAAAAAATAAAGTTATTGGTAGGAAGAGGTCATATTGGAAGTTTAATAACAGTTTATGTGAAAATGAAGATTATGTTAAAGAATTAAAGAAAGAAATTCGTGAATTGAGAAATGAATTGCAATCTGAAATAAAAGATAAAAGGTTGTTATGGGATTTTCTAAAAATGAAAATTCGAAGGTTTACACAAAAATTCTCGAAAAAATTGGCTGATAAAAGAAGGATAATGAAAACGGATTTAGAAAGAGAAATACAGTTTTTAGAAGAACAATTGAAAGATCGTACTGATGCAAATACTTTAGAAAAACTAGAAAATACAAAAGAGAAATTAAGGGAAATCTATAGTTATGTTAATGAAGGTCTTAAGGTTCGATCTCGTGCCTCCTGGTATGAATGTGGTGAAAGAGACTCGCGTTATTTCAACCAGTTGATGCAAAGTAATAAAAGAAAAACCACAATTAAAAAAATAAAAACCACAGATGGAAACATCTGCTGTGATGAAAAAAGAATAAGTGAAGAAATCAGGACATTTTACAGTAGGTTGTATGATAAAGTAGTGTGCGTGTGTTCGGATAACCTCTTTGATGAATTTTTTCAAGGATTACCTAAATTGGCGGAGACATCTCGAGAACTTTGTGAAGGAGTAATAACTAACAAAGAATGTCTAGAAATTTTAAAAGAATTGAAACATAACAAATCACCTGGAAATGACGGTCTTTCTTCGGAGTTCTACTATACTTTTTGGCCGGATATTGGAGATTTAGTTAAAGATGCTTTAAATGAGGCATATTGGTCCGGGGAACTGGCTTCGTCGCAAAAACAAGCAGTTATTACGTTAATCGCTAAAGATGGGAAAGATCCTCTTTTATTGAAAAATTATAGACCCATATCCCTTCTTAACGTAGATTATAAAATTTTAACAAAAATTTTGGCTAAGCGAATCAAGAAAATACTTAATGAAATCGTTGAGGGGGATCAGGTGGGTTACATACAAGGTAGAAATATTGGTGAAGCCATTCGTACTATAGATGATGTTATTTTTCATACATCCCATTTTAATCTACCTGGTTTTTTGTTAGCTATAGATTTTGAGAAGGCTTTTGACTCGTTATCACATCATTTTCTTCAAAAGGCTCTGACGGCTTTCGGTTTTGGTCCATCCTTTCAGAGATGGGTCAAAGTTTTGTATACTGACACTTTAAGTTGCGTTTTAAATGAAGGAAATTCCACCGGCTATTTTGAAATAAAAAGGGGGGTAAGGCAAGGGGATCCTCTTAGTCCTTACCTCTTTATTTTGTGTATTGAAGTAATGGCTCATAAATTACGAAAAGATAATCTGATTGAAGGAATTAAATTTGGAGATGAAGAAATTAAATTAGCTCTTTATGCAGATGACATGACAGTTTTTGCTCGTAATGTAAAATCAGTTGATAGACTAAAAGTTCTATTTGCAGATTTTGAAAAACTTTCTGGATTAAAAATCAATAATGACAAAACTAAAGTATTAAAATTAGGTTCAAGTCAACATTTAAATTATGACTTCTCCTTCGGCGAGATCGTGGATTTTCTTAAAGTTTTAGGAGTATTTTTCACCTTAGATGAACATAAGAAAGAAGATCTAAATTACAAAGAAATCTTAAGCAAAATTAAAACACTCTTGAACTTTTGGAAGCTAAGGGATATAACGCTTATGGGGAAAATTCAACTATTGAAGGTGCATATCTATTCTAAAATCCTCTTTCGAGCGTCTCTTACTCCTGTTCCTAAGTGGGTTTATGAATCATTGGATAAATTATCTTTTGATTTTTTATGGAAAGGTAAGAAAGACAAAATTAATAGGAATACAATGTCTTTAGACTATAAGCAAGGAGGATTAAAGATGTTAAACTTCCCTGTACAGGTAAAGGCACAGCGAATAATGTGGATTAAAAAACTTTTAAATAAAGATGAAGATATGAAATGGAAACAGTACTTTAATTTTGCCACTAAACATTTGGGTGGAGATTTGTTATTTTCATGTGACTATATACCAGGTTTATTAAAAGTAACAGCTTCCAAATTTTACATGGACTTATTAGAAGAGTGGGTAAATATAAGACATATTAGAAGTACAGAGTTTGGGAAAGTGGTGATTTTTAATAATAAGCTTATTCGATATAAAGGGAGTTGTATATTTGATAAGATTCTATACGATAAAGAGGTTTATAGATTGCATCATATTTTGGATAATAACGGTAAACTAAAATGTGATACACATTTTCTTAATTTGAATTTAGATGCAAATGATGTTGAAAAGATTAAGCATATTTATGCCTGTTTACCCGTTAGTTGGAAGAACAATATTGAAATAAATGCAAAGCATAACTCTGGAATCGATTTCAATTTGGGTAAGAAAACGACTAATTTAATGTTTTTAAAATCAAAAGAAATTTACGAACAGCTGTTGTATAAAAATGAAATTAAACCTTCTATTTTTGACAGAATTAGAACGAATTATGATCTTACCAATAAGGAAATAGAAAGTATATTTTTAAGACTAAGATATTGCACACTGAATAGTCGATTAAGGGAGTTCCAGTATAAACTCTTGCATAATATTATATACACTAACCACCACCTTTTCCGTTTTGGTCTTATTTCGACCAATTTATGCTCATTTTGTGAAAAGGAAGAAGAAACGTATGAACATCTATTTTATACTTGTGAATTTTCAAAATCACTTTGGGATCTGTGTGCAAGAAGTTTAAATTTCGAAATAAATCAATTTAGTTGGCAGGAAATTCTTTTTGGGAAGCAGGAAAAAAGTAAAGGTAAATATCAATTAATTAATCATGTCTTGATTTTAGTTAAATATCTTATTTACAAAAACCGAGAATTAAAAAAACCTCCTTCATTGATTGAAATAAAAAATAGTATTAACGGGGATCAAAGAGAAGAAAAGAAATTAGCAACAAAGAGGGGGACTCTTACAATCCATTTCTCTAAATGGGAAAACTTAAATATTAGACCATGTATTGGAGCCCAGAGCCAGTTCTCCACCGGATAGGGGATGGGGGTGCCTAAGGGAGGGTCGGGGGGGGGGGGGGGGGGGTAGGGACCAGGGCTGAGTTTTGTAGTTGAGTTTGAATTTATTTGGGTAAAGAGGCCGAGGTGATGGGTTTAAAAAAAAAAATATATGCTGATGGCTTCAATTCGTTTAGGGTTCATTAATGATTTATTTATTATTTTATGTTTTTTATTTGACAACTGAAAAGAAAATTCAATATGTTGAATTTACTGTAGAAGTTTCTTCTTGATGCATATAATTATCATCAATGTTATTTATAATTATGTATTGGAAAATGTCTGACATTGTGTTTTATTGTAACATTCATGAAAAAAAAAATGATGTTAAATTTATGAGTTGTCTAGGTATTTGTAAAGACATCAAAGTTCTATTTGTTATATATATTTTATTTTGTATATGAATTGAAGTTGTCAATAAAAACTACTCATTAAAAAAAAAAAGGTAAATGAGGATTGCCTCAGGAACTTGTAAGTTTTGAGGACTATAATAGTCAAGTCACTTGTTGGCCTTCAGCTAATATTCTCCACTTGTATGTCTATAAGTCCTGCCACGGGCCAGTGGACTTACTGATATAGTGAATCTGAATTGTAATTACTATTTTTATGGCCATAATGTTTTCAAATAGATTCTTAAGGCCTATTAGGTAATTTCTGTTATTGGGAAAAATGTCCCATTTCCTCTAATGATTAATAACGCACTATCTTTGAATTAATATTTTGAACTCGATGGCGTCTAATATCATTTCTTGTAATTCTCGATTTCATTCGCCGTAAGCGTTATCAATTATAAAGAGAGGAGAAAAAGTGGGAGGACAATATAAGTAAGAAAAGAGAAGGGGAAAGAGAGAGGGGAGAGAAAGAGTGAGAGAAAAGATTGTGAAGCGGGGGGGGGGGGGGTAAGAGAGAGAGAAAAAAAGGGGAAATGAGCATAGCCCTTTATTACATAGTTTTGCCAACCCGGTTTCAGTAGGTTACAACATGGAGCATATAGCTTTAAATGTTGGGCAAGCAAAAAACAAAAGAAATTTCGCCCTATTGTAACTTACTAAAACCGAATTGGCGAAACTCTGTAATCAACATGATCAAGGGTTCTGGAAATGAGTAGAGTCCCTGAATAGACAGAGTTGGGACATGTACGTTATTTATTTTTTTTTTGGAAAAAAAAAAGCATGGCGTTCGAATTCTTTCTGTTTAGAACACCCAGGTGATCATCACAATTAAACAGAAATATTGCGTAACAGTGGAAACAAAATGGCGTTCGAATAATGGGTTGTCGTAAATCTCTCTATTAAGGGACTCTAGAAATGAGGTAGTTATGAGCGCCCTCTTGTGATGATATCAGGTGCCAATAATACTTGATTATTCACGCAGAAAGAGTGTCATCGACAAATCTTCATCATTATTATCATTATCATCATCGAAAATAACAACAGTAGCAATGGTAAACATGGTAAATTATAAATGATATGATTTAGCTTATTCAACATTTACAGGTAAAATTAAAATAGTTAGAGCAATACAAACTGACAGTTTTAAAAATTGGCTACATGAATGTTGTATGTGTGTTATCTGAAAAACATGAATGCTGTCTGTGTGTTATCTGAAAAAAACAACAACAATGGACCGATGTTGGTGTAAAGAAAGAAACTGGGGAGACGGAGAGAGAGAGAGAGAGAGACAGACAGACAGACAGACAGACAGACAGAGACAGGGATAGAACAATAGAATGCTAGATGCACATAAATATTTTTTCGTGACGATATGTATTGCATTCTACGCTTTAAAAGAGACATGACAGTAATATCGTTGACAACATTGGAAAGTTATCTACTTTCTGTGTAAACTAAAAAATATTTGGTTTCTACTGAAACTAAAAAACTTTCTATAAACATATTCATTTCTTAACGTAATTCGCAATCTTTTTCACCATCTGAATTACATGATGGTTGTCTATCAATTTCGTTTGTTCACGGTCATGATCAGCCTACTAATTTACTCCTTTTAACATTAAAAAGTAAGACCTCAATCTATTCATTCATCTGTCTTTTCATCTATCTTTCCATCTGTTTATAATCTGTCTACATCTGTCCATCACTCTGTCTATCTGCACATATCCCTCTCTCTCTATCCATCCTTCTATCTTTTCATCTACCTATCTATCTACATTCATTGTATTTCTCTATCTCTACCTAAATCTATGTATGTGTTCTATTCTTCCACATATCTACACGTATCTTTCTGTTCATTCATCCATCTATCTATCTATTTACGTGTATCCCTCCATCTATCTATCAATTACTGGAATGATATGATATAAAGCTCTTTGGTAGGTTTGTCATTTATCATATATCATTTTATAGGGTTAATTTTGTATATTGTCTTGCATATTTTGTATTGTTTGTTTGCTTATATTTTTTTACATTTCATTTTTCAGTTTTATTCCTGTAAATTATGATTTGTAATTGTTTTTTAATGTTGTGGACCTTTATGAAAATCAACTTCTGTTGGAAGGGCTATTCACCATACTTGAGGAAATAACAACAAGACAACAACAATAACAAAAACCAGTGTTTCAATAACGTCACAGGTGTTTGAAATTAATTTAATTGGATTCTACTAGTATGATTGCCCACCACAAACTATACGATCAGTCTGCGATCCGCTATTGGAAATTTTTTTTAGCATTTGATATGAATATCAAACATGCATCAGTCTTCCCGATAGTCGTATGAATGTTAGAATTAAAAAAAAAAAAAAATATGTATGCGAGCCTGCCTGTAGGAACAAATCTCAATTCCGAATCGTAGAGACGTCATAACAATCTTGAGATCGGCTACGATTTGAAGCTGATGTGGCCTTTTCTCCAACCACATGGCTTGCACTTAATCAGAATTTCAATTGTAGTATTCCCATCATTATTCCGAATTACAGATAAGATAATTTTAAACTTTCATATTTAAGGCAAAATGCATACAGGCATAAGACCCATCATTTAAGCATAAATTTTGAGTAAAACCATGAAAACTGAGTGAATATATTTGTTTGTGCGTTCGTTTTGCTCTCGGGTCAAAGAGTAAAGGGAAAATTACCCCCCCCCCCCCCATCGGCTATGCTACAGTTAAAAATAAAACCTTTTCACAACCCTTCTTTGATGAAATCTGTACTATATCAACAGCGACAATAACACCACCATAATCACATCATCATCATCATCATTATCATCATCATCATCATCATCATCATCATCAATATCATCTCTGCCATTGTCATTCTATGTTTCGGTACATAGTAACTGGCGACAATTTGTGCAGTTATAGGTTTCAATTTCCCTGCACATATTATCGCCAATGGGGAGAAAAGTAGAATACAGCAAAAGCAACATAAATAGTCACCGGCGACAATATGTGCAGCATGGTTTTGAAAAATTCTGCACATATTTTCGCAGTCGACAATATGTGGAGGGGCGACAATACGTGTTGCAACACACGAGTATCCTATCTTACCCTCCTTACATATGAATATTCATATTCTATCTTACATCATCCAAGCTTGTTACATAAAATAGCTATTTGTATGCCAAAGAAATTACAAATCAAGGGCATTTGTGTATAAAATCTGTCAAACATGCCACAACAATGGTAAAACACATAATAAAGACATAAATATAAGAAAAAACAATGGTAAAACGCTGTAAAGGGTCGGCTGTTATTTATCACACTACTTAGAAACGAAAAACAGCCATAACAACATTAACAACATCATCAATGTAGGAATTGATCTGAAAAGCACAAAACGAGTGGATGATCGTGGTGATGAAAGATATTTAATTTCAATCGTCCTAAACATGCTAAACCTGCTTCGAGCATAGGCATCGTAGCATTATTTCGAGAGGGGGAGGGTTTGACGCCCCTTCCGAACATATAAACTATTGTATCAGAGAAAAAAATATGACTATGTCACCAAAATATATATTAAACAAGATTTCAAAATTCAAAGAAAACGGCCTCCCTGATTTGATACCAGGTCGGGCCGTTATTTTGGGAGTGGAAGGCCTCTTGCTGGAAGATGTGCTTTGGTTCTTTGGCATGAATATTCCCATCCTGATTTTGGAAGGGTAGCGTGGTACAATTCACTATAGATATAGTTTGGAAGGAAATGTGATAAAGCTTGAAGTTCGTATATTTATATTTCCATCACTAACTAGGTAAGCGTTTATACATTTTGAAAGTTAATAATCATATAAATCTTGATTAAGTTAGGGCTATAATTCAAATCCGAAGGTATTGTTGATTAGATCCCCTTACGTTTCGATGGGATATACTCATCATCGTTTGACGGTATAATGATACTGTGCCAAGGTTTGGTCGAGTCTGTGGAGCTAATATGGCGGGAAACATTTGGAGACTTTCAGAGACTGTCACGTGACTCCTTATCATGTGATGTTTGACATGATGGACGTCGTGACACACGGTGTAGACTAGAGATTTGTCCCAACTGTGCCAGAGATGGAAGCGCAATCCACATTTTTCGTGCTTACTTTATTAAACAAATTATATGCCAAATATGGTATACCACGTGACCAAACTGAGTGTGCATGACATGGGTGAAACATAACAGTCCTTGAATGCACGTATGAACAAACACAAAAAAGCCTAACCCTGTGTGTACCTCCAACAAACAAAGTGGTTTTGTTGAATAAGGAAAATACCCTGCGGCGACAAAAAAAAAAATGATGTGATATTTAGATCACATGACCCTAAGATGACAAAAAAGGCCCTCCCCGATATCGTTTACTTCGCGACATTTTGGTGGTTGATGCGCATTACCTTCGCCGCCATATTGGACGACAATTTCGGACTAGCAAACTATTTCAAGTTTGATTCTTACCAGGACATGCATGCTTATGTGTAGAAGTAGCCCATTTGGAGTAAGTATTATGAAATTTATGCTTAGTATCTAACATAACTTATATACATGGGTTTTTAAGTGTGTAGATTTCGATCGCCCTTTAAGAGTTGGAGAAAACATTATTTTTGCTGCGACAGCACTCTAAGCGGGGGATAAGATAAGTGTTGTTCTTACTGCCTTCACAAATGCTTTATAGTTAGAGCGAAAAGTATAGTAAGGCAAGGAAATTAGTGACCGAATAGATGATATAAAGCGTGTAGGCTGATCTTTATTTGACAAAAGTATGATTGGAGGTGTAGACGAACCCCAGCTTGAACTTTGGATTACTTTCCACAAACTAACCACTAACTAACCAGGAAACATGTTTGGAAGTGCAACAGAGTTAATCGTTGGTTTTGCCATAAATCCATTTTTAATTCATCAACATCTGTAGTGAAACATTAATTGTCTGTCATTTTATTCAACGAATATAAACATTTAAATGCTTTTCAATTCTTTGCTAGAAAAGTTGGTAAAATCCGCACCTCATGATGATGAAATGTCTACATTTTAGAGAATCAAATAAATAAAAAAGAAAGCCAAACAAAACAGACACACAGACATTCAAACCACCTAACTTCTAACACGCACAAAGGGGGGAAACAATGATGATGAGTGTAACAAAAGAATTTCTGCTTTCTAAGATTGAAATCAGCATTCACTTTTCCTATATTACAATGAAACTATGATGCAAACAAAACAAATTATTTTTTTTATTTATTTATTTATTTATTTTGTTTTATTTATTTTATACTGCAGGGTAGGCCTGTTCAGTTCTTAAAACTGCTTTACAAAGGCGCCCTGCAGTTTAAATTACATACATAGCATAGAAAAATGTCACCATATCGTATGATTTTGACATGATTTTGTTTTTTTTATCAGTAATCAAATAATTACTTGTAAATGTGCAGTGGGCAAAACATTTTAAACGTATTTTTTTTTTCATTTGTTTCAAACAAAACCATGGGGAAAAATACTACATTGACGGGATTACGAAATAAAGTGTGTTGATTCATGAAAAAGAATGCGTTGATTTAATTTGACAGAAGTATGACCCTGATGACTGAAGGTATTATTAGGGAACTCGAGCTTGTACTATGTATTAATTTCTTAACACTGATTTCATCGATTGTACCTAAAATATTTTTTTTTTTTAAATTCAGAGGCAGATCTCTTCTAAAAAGAAAACCATAAAAGTTAACGTATTTGGAAATTCAATGATGTTATGATATCTTAAATAATACGAAGCATAACACATTTGGTTTGGGGTGAACATGCGGACAGTCAACGGGAGCTTAACATGAATATCATAATTGTTTTAATTTGACGGATAAATGGTCAGCATGCTTAAACAATTCTCATATGAACCGGAACTTGAATTCAAATGAAGGGAATTAAAGGTAATGGTGATGTTGAATCTTGACAAGGTAGGACCATCTTCGTTAGAGTCATTTTAACAGGAGGGGGAGGCTAACGACTTTAGGAAGAATATTACCCTTCTACCTATTTGTTTAAGGAAGGAAAATGATCGAGCGCAGTATTTGTCTGTATCACCCTTTCATTTACATTAGGTGAATGGTGAAAAAAATGATAAAATCAATTTAGGCCTTGTGGTGTAATATCTGTGTCAAATATTTCATATCAGAGATTGCAAATTTATAAGGGATACATTCCCGGGTGTGAAAGGAAAGCTATCAAAACATTGATACATCATTATTACATATTGGTATAAGCGAAAAGCAAATGAGATGTCGGATGGTGTTTTTCAAGTTTGTTAAAGCTTTGAGTTTGTTGGTTGAACAGTTAAAATTGAACTTGAATGAATTTAGGTAAAACATGTTGAAAAATCATTTGTATTTCACTGTGATCAATGTTTTTCCTGAACAATGTGCCTGTAAAACCAATTCATCGATTGTAATAATCAATATGGCACAATGTAATCTCATGCAATAAAGCCCCAATTTAGTCCTCGAATGATAATCAATTTCCGTTTTATTCAGGAACAAGGGGCATTAGTAAATGTCTTCGTTCACAATGAAATGAAATAATGTGTTTTTGTGTGTATGGTTCGTGTGCGTTGATGTGGGTGGTTTGTGTGTGCGCGCGTGTGTGTGTGTCTCACATACCAACAAGTAAAATGTAAAACAATCATCCCTTATACACCATTAATGTAATAATTAGTGGACTCTAAGTCTTTTATTTATTTAAGTTATTTTCAGGTCCCTTGTTTACATATTTGCGATTTAAAAAATATAAAACTTCACATTTGCCGCCGCCACGTTTGCATATTTGCAGTTGATGTACTTTTTCCAGATTTGCAATATGCTGGCGTCATGTTTGCACACTGAAATTTAATTACTTTTAAAGTTATTTATCTTTGATACTTTATTACCAGTTAACTCGCTGTCTACCAGAGCCTAATGGTTCTTGTATTAAGTCTAGGTGATGACCATGAGAGAATACAGTAGTAAACGGGGAATTAGAATACGAGACTTTACGTTTTCATTCTTTTAGTTCGACTTAATGACTGAAAAATTTCAAGCAACAATAAAACAAACATGAATTACGGTATAGCTGTTCGGGAGAGGAGAAAAACAACCATCCATTACCATTTTTTTTTTCTTTTGTCATCTTACGGGTTCGACAATTAAGAAGTAAGTGACTGTATATTTTAAATCTATTCCTAGCATTAAAACGGAAACTATGCGACTTGTTTCGTTATAAAACTATGGCATTTCATGTGCACTGACAACAGGGGCGTAACAGGTACCTGTTATCAGGGGGGGGGGGGGGGCAGAGCCCAAAATTTCCCGGTAACTAGTCTATGTCTAGAATCTGTGGCGTAGCTAAGACTGCATTTTAGGAGGACGGTAGTGCTGCACCGGCGTAAATCCAATTTTAGGAGTGGGGGATGAAAAACTTTTAGAACGATTTTTTCCCCTCTCACACACATTTTGATATCTATTTTGCGAGCGAGCGAAGCGAGCGAGCAGAAAATAACCGCTTTTCCGGTTTTTAATCGCATTTTCGAATAAGAATTCTAAAATATGATGAAAGAGCGAAGAGAGCGAGCCAAAAATAACCACTTTTCTCGATTTTAATCGCATTTTCAGATGAAAATCCTAAGATTTTGACAAGCGAGCGAAGCGAGCGAACCAAAAATAACCACTTTTTTGTTTTCAGTGGCATTTTCAAATAGAAATTCTAAAATATGATGGTTGTTTATGATAGATATTCAGTAAGCTCCGACGTTTTTTCGCTGTCAGTTCCCGCTCTTCTTTCGCTTTCTGCCTGTTATGGTGGGGGGGGGGGCATAGGCATAGCCCAAAATTTCCCGGCAATTAAGTCTAGAATCAGTGGTGTAGCTAGGATTTCATTTTAGGAGGACGATAGTACAAAGCGCGCTTCCTGAGCATGCTAGGGGGAGGGTGCAGGGATGGTGATTTTCCCTTCCCGCACGAAGCGCGGAAGCTTTGACGTTTCTTTGAATATTGTTCGTTGACTGCTCCCGGCCTCTTACATTATCTGCCTGTTATCGGGGAGAGGGGCACAGCCGAAAATTTCCCGGTATCTAAGTCTAGAAATAGAATATGCGGAGGTGAGCCTGCACCGCGAGTTGCTTGTTGCGAAGCCCTTAGCGGGTTGGGCCCAGGGTTCTGGCTTAGGGCCCCCTGATGGGGGTCTACAGGGAAAGCCACTGCGGGGGTCCACGGAGTGGAGCACCCGGAATCCCCGGGGTTTTGGTACTAAATTTTTCCCTCATTTGTTTTGTTCCCTTTGCTTTTTTGTCCCCCTTTCCCTCTTTTCCCTCTCTCTCTTCTTCTTTCTCCCCTTTTTCCTTTTTTCTTTCCCGTTCTCCTTCTTCCTCTCCCTTTCTCCTTCTTTCTTTCCCTTTCTCCTTCTTTCTTTTCCTTTCTTCTTCTTTCTTTTCCTTTTTTCTTCTTCCTTTCCCTTTCTCCCTTTCTTTTTCTTCCTTTCCCTCCCTTTCATTTTTTCCCGGTGGTTTGGTGGATTTTCCCGCTGAAATCCTTCAGGGGGGCACTCTGCCCCCCCTGCCCCCCCCCCCGGCTGTTACGCCACTGACTGACAATTTTTTTTTTTTCGTCTTCATTTTTGCTTCCATATTCGCATACTTTATCAAATGAAAAAAATAACTTCCGAATATACAAGTGTCTAATGTTTTATGACGGAGCAATAAATGTGAAATAATTCAAATTATCTGAATAGATTCATTCCCTTGCTTATTTTGGTACCATTTCTGTGCGGTATATCGTCACCGTGACGTTTGACTCCACAGGTAATTTCCACCAACGCAGGATCCTTTGTGGACTCGATGTTGCTACATGACAGTGTTAGATTCGATGTTTTATGACAAGAGAACCGGCTATTTAGACGCACATCACAGATAAAATTCATAATTTGAAGCTTAAAGTGGTTTGTTACAAATAAGATTTTGTCATCAAATCAACTGACAGTTTTGTTTAATTTTTATCAGTTATCTTGAAAAGAGTATATTTTCGTTTACTGTAATGGGTCAAAACACCACCGGCGTAAATCCACTTTGAGGGGGGGGGGGGGGGGGGTGGGGGGGGGGAGATGATCGACTTTTTTGCCGATTTTTTTTTTTCTGTCGAACTGACACTTAAGTATAAACACACGCCCTCACCCTCCTGCACAGATCCCCTTACATTTTATTTGTTTCTGGTTTCAATCGCATTTTCAAATAGAAATTCTAAAATATGACGAGTAAGCGAAGCGAGCGAGCCAAAAATAATCATTTTTTCTGGTTTTAAATCGCATTTTCAAATGAAAATTCTAAAATATGATTGTTGTTTATGACAGATTATTAAACATTTCATTATCCAATTAATTCAAATATCATATCTTCCTTAAAAAGTTGCGGGGATATTTGTCCACGCCATCCCTCTTCTCAAAAAGTGAGGGATATTCCCCCCCCCCCCATCCCCCGGGATTTACGCCTATGCAAAACACATCATATTAACAAAGGAAACAACAAGTCGGCAAACCAGTCAGTTTCATAGATTTTTCTGTTTAGATAACTTATTTTGCAGGACGATTAAAAAAAAAAAACTAATCAGTTCCATAACCCGAACGCCTGGAGTTATGGCCTCCTTCATAGGATGTTGCTGTCAATGTACCCAACAAAAAATAACAATAAGTGTTGTTTTAGCTCATTATTTTATAGGTCTCATGTATGACTATGTTTTGTATGCATTTAGATTGATAGTTACCTTGTCTCTAAACATGAAAGCTATGATTTTTTTTTTTTTGGGGGGGGGATGCACACTGTGAGATAGTTGCTTGGGTATTATGTGTTTATGGACGTCATAACTATCGCTAATTTGATTTGCTGGATAGTTCGGAAACTTTGCTTTTCTCATAAAGTACAGGAAAAAGCATGATGAAATTCAGTTTGAAAGAATAATTCCCCTACGAAGTTCGAGAAAGAAAAACACTACCCACAGTGTTTGAGAAAGACAAATTTGAATAGGATGTGGTAAATGCTTTCACGGTTTCTGCGTTTGCTTTTCAATTTGAGCAAAAGGCATGACGGTTGGGGTTTTTCCACACACACACACACACACACACACTAATTGGCAATGAGCCAAGCTCACCAACAAAAACATTTCTTCTTTTCATTTCGAATCACATGCTGGCCAGAGATATATGATCTTTCATAGCTTGGAGGATTCCCCCCCCCCCCCCCCCTGAAATCAGCATTTCAGGAAGTCTTTGGGTACAATTCACGAAAGATTTGGGATTTATCATAACGGTTCACGATTTCATGTATCCAAATAGTCCCTAAACTGCTTTCTTAATTACGATTGCATTGACCTCCCGGGGCTTTTAACCCGTTGAGCCCTATGCCCGAGATAACTCGGGCTAGGGTCTATGGGAAATGTGTATCATACTGAAATCAAATCGTGTTCAACCGGTTAAAAGTACCATTATTGTCATTTTCATTATTATCATTATTATTCTTATCATTACTATCATTATCATCATTATTCATCATTGTTAAAAAAGAAAAATGATTCTCTTTTTGAAATTTAATGGTTATGCTTGCGAAAGTTCAGTTGTTGCTGATGGATTCAACTTTTTGTGTGTGTGTGAATATAATAGCTCCCAACTTGCTGGCGAACATTTCTGCGAAGAACAATTATAATCATGATAATGATAGCTATCAGTGCAATATTCCTAACAACCCTCACTCTTTTTATTGTAAATCAATAACAAACCAATAACTGAAAAAATAAGTTTCTGATATTGTTTGCAAAATGAAGAATGGCATGAGCCCTGGAATTAATGAAATAGAAGTATCTGTTAAAAATAATATATTTGATCTGCAAACTTCTATATCTGCGCAATCTTTAATTCATCCATAGCTTCCGGTATTGTTCAAGAAAAAATGAATATTGCAAAGGTTATCCCCCCTCTATAAATCGGGGCAAACAACAATTTTTCAAGCTATCGTCGCCCAATTTCTCTGCTTCCATTCTTTTCTAAAATCCTTGAAAGATGTATGTTCAATCGTCTCCCAAACTTTGTGGAGATATTAAACTTGCTCTCTTGCAATTCAGTTTGGTTTTGGGCCACATCATTCCACATCTTCTGCGCTAACTGAACTTGTTCATAAGGTATCGGTAGCTCTTGATTCCAAACTACCATTATTCCTTGACTTGTCCAAGGTTTTCGACTATTTGGACCATAGTATTTTGTTGAGCAAATTGCATAGATGTGGCATAAGAAATACACAGTTACTTTGGTTCTAGACATGGGCAGCGCTACAGAGGGCAAGGCGTTGACCGCCCCCATGATTTTTTAAGTGATAAAAAGAGGGAAAAGAAGAAAAGGAGGAGGAAGAATAGAGTATGGGGAAAGAGAGCACTGGGACATGCGACTAACACCCCTATTTGTTAATTTAAAAAGTAAATAAACTCACCTATCCTGCCTATGGATCATCTTGCCCCCTGTTAAAATATCCTGGCGCCGCCCCTGGTTCCAGAGTTATCTTTCTCACTGGCGTAGCTAAGGAGGGGGGGGGACACAAAGGGGCCAAGCCCCCTGTTGATCGGCGAGAAAAAATGAAAAAAATAAAAGAAATAAAACTTTCATCGAGTCCACTTCACATAACTTCCCCCATCCCACCCCTGCGAAATGAAAGTAAAACGTAAATACGCCACTTTTCATATAAGTTATCCCTAATACTGAATTTTTGTGTGCAGAAAAATGCCATTTTCCTGCACGAATTTTCAAAAAATCTCCCTACCGTGGGAGGGGGAAACCCCCTGCCACACCCCCCACCCGCTAGGTCGCTTCGCTCCGTCACCTTGGCCCCCCTGTTGAAAATTCCTGGCTACGCCGGTGATCTTTCTTATCGTCAACAGCATACAGTATTTAATAATATTCATTCAAAAATGCAGTGCGGTATGTATGGAATTTACACGAGGGAGTTACCTCGGCCCATAACTTTTTTGTTGTTGTGATATTGATTATATCCGACATGTCTCAAATAATTTGAATTTTGTTCTCTTTGCTGACGACACAACAATATTTATGTCAAATGAAATATATCACCATCATTATCATCACCATTACTAATTCCCCCCCCCCCCCCCCCCGAAAAAAACTGCATTGGAGTCACAGGTCACTGAAAAGTGTTACTGATAAAACGGGATTTTTTCATGCTTTTTTTTTTCTTTCCCTTCCAATCTGCATACAGACGTCACGAACCGCCCATATATGCATGCATTGTCGAACTTTCATAGAGCACCTGCTAGAGTTTTAGGCCCAAGGTTGAGCTTCACACGCCGTTTTCCATCATTTTTTTTAAAATGTAAATTCAGACAAGAGTTTCCGCTTTTCTGACATAGTGGCGAGTCAACCGGGTAGAGGTGCTGTTTACATTTTATCTCCATAGACCTGATAGAGCTGGTCCGTTGTGGCAGCGTTTCTGACACGCCCTACATTACATCGCTGTAATTGGTACTGAACCTTTTTTCCCCCCTTTTTTTTGGCAGTGGTCTGTTCTCCTCTTTTTTGACCGAAAATACCCTTTTCTGGGAGCGTAGATCGTAATGTGACTTGCTCATGATGATGATGAAAAATATACCGAGACAAATTACGGAGTACAGGTACAGTCTTTGATATATCCTATATCTCCTTAGTTCCCAAGTTTGTAGGAGCTAACTCACTCCATGCTTACTACTCGGCAGCCATGTTTTAATCAGTCTCATGAGTTGTCGGACTTGTGCATGGGCTTTCTGAAGAACTGACGAACTGACGACTTTTGGACAACCATGAGACTGACATTGCCGGTCTCCTGGGCTTTCACTCTCATGGGTAGTAGTCGTATGCCTGTAATCCCCACTTTGTAACATTTCAATGGGGGTAAACCATACCATACCACGTTCCATTCTTTTGAACTTAATCTTTGTATCTCACTTAATACAGGTGATTCCACAATGGGGGTAAACATAGATGGCGAGGAGATGAATCCAGGATCAACCGTCTCAAACGGACCAGAGGTAAGAACAATTTCTAGTTTCTAACCTACTTGAAGATTGATTATAGTATAGATGGAATAATAATATATGTTTTATGTTTAATGACTAGTTCGGTAATCCACGGATTTCAATATATCTGTCTTGTTGTTTGACACATATATCATTTCAATGAATAAGAAAATATTCATTCGCATAAAATTTGATTACGGTGCGGCCATCCGAAATAAAGGGGGCAAAAAAAAACCCCACAAAAAAACACGTTATCGTGAATAATATGAATAATACAGCTGTTCCCATTCTGATGTAAACAAGAATATTTTCATTGGTCACCGTACTGTTTATGCATTAATACAAACAAACACACAAAAATATCCTCCGTTAATTGTTTTTTTAAAGTAGTCACTCCCCCGAGTTGAATCAGCTCACGTTCCTCTTCAAATTTTACCCCAAAAACAAAAGGGAAAGTTTTGTACCTGCAAGTAAACATGGTAAAGGCGTTCCTGATTAGTTAATGCATATTTGAAGAAAAAAAAAATCCTTCTGCGACGAGAATTGCATCCTCTCCTGGGAACTTATTCTTTTATTTGCATGGACATGATGGATATGATCAGCATGATCAGTCGTTCATTTTGAATTTTGCACTACCAATGCTTTATTTTTGAAAAAGATAGATTGCTGATAATTTTCTTCCATAAAAGAAAAATTAATGGTAAAAGTTGATATTTCTTTCACCCAAAATCTAGTGTCAGATTTAAGAGCAGTAGGTCAAATCGCTTTCTACAGGCCGTTTAAAAGTGAACGCGGAGAAAAAGTTTTGAGAGTTCTTACCTTGGCATGCAAACCCCTTCTGAATGATTTTCTTGAATGCTCTTTGAGCTGGGTCCTGTAACATAAAAAAAAAAATCAATCTTACGATTGACTTGAATCGTAAACCTATGCCAAACCATGCATTAAAGAGTTACAATTAATCGTAATCGATTATATCTCTTTATGTTGCAGGCCCCTAATGTGGCAAATCACAACCTTGTAGTAATTTTTCAGAGACTTTTGATAGCAATACCACATACCTGACATAGCAAACCATATAAACCTCCTTCACACTATACGATCCTACTGCAATCAGATTTTCGAGTTGCTATTAGCATTTGATATAGCAATCTTAATAAAAGCATTAGGGTTCTGAATAATTATATGAATACTAAAAATCAGTAACCGGTCAATTTAAGTTTCATGTTATGGAGTAAAGGCTAAATCGGCTTAGAATCGTAGACAGTCGCACGACCATTCTTACGTCACGACGATTAGTTGCCAATTTGGTTTTCTTCCCTAGAGGAAGGCATCCTACCCCCTGAAAATGTGATTTTATCATTCATATAATATTTGGAACCAGATTTTTTTTAAATTTCACTTGTCTGAATGTTTTCATTAAAATGTTATTGTTTATTCTTCCCAATTAACTCGTATTTATTCATTTATTTATTTATGTATGTATGTATTCATTTATTTATTTATTTATTTATTTATGTATTTATTTATTTATTTATTTATTTATTTATTTATTCATTGACCATATAACACCTACACTTATTGCAATACACTGGCTACCTGTAAAGAGAAGGGTTAAATTCTGTTAAAATGGAAAGCAATGCATGGACCTGCCCCTGTCAAGAATTAAAAGAAGACACGAATGAGAAGTAGTGTAGCCCTTAGACATGTTACATAACAATAAATCTTACGACCCTACCTCAACATTTTACGAATGGAATTGGTAAAAAAAAAATCTGAAATGGTATACTTTTAAAAATGATGAAAATAATCTTATAGTGGTCGTAAGAAGAGAAGAAAGCTAAACGTTTTTTTTTTTCCTTTACAGTTACTCACATCTTTAAGATAAGCATGCGCTTAACTGCATTTTTGAAGGAATTTAGTCAACAAATTAAGAATGTCAGTAGGAAGCTAGGTAGAGATCGTATCCAGATCGTACAGTGTGTAGTGGGCTTTAGAAATATCATTCACCTGATAAACTATACTTAGAGTCCAAATAATGATAGCTGGAGATATTTGGAGCTCTTTGTGGAAGCATTAGCCTTTCCTCGATCGAGGTGCAGATCTCAGGCCGAGAAAAAGTTCGAGCCATTTTTATTTAGCATTAGCTTTATAGCGTCGCTGGGGTGACAATACCTTGTACCGTATACCTCAGTTTTAGATGAATTTGATTTTTTTTATAATGTTATTTCTAGGAACACTTAAAATGTATATTCAGACCCTTACCTTCAAAACACTTTTTATCCTTACATGCCAATCTGGAAAGAATAGGCCATTATTGTGAGAAGAAAAACAAAACCAACTTGACTGCCTTCACAAGCTGCAATGCTAAGGGAGCCCATTTGGGGTCTCTCCTGAAATTTCAATATTTTTAAGATACGAGGTTTTGTCGCCCCAGCTCTAACTTTTATGAAAGTACTTTTTTTTAATAGATAGGGCTCAATATCCCAGAACTTTGTCTTTCATAACTATCCTTGACTTCGGGTGGGTTGAGTGGCAGTTGGTATTAGACCCCGGGAGGTCAATCCATACGTGTTTCACTGAACATGCTGAAATGGTAAATGTTATAGGCGATTATTTACAGGCGATTATTCTTGCAATGATTCTGGAAAATATTCATGCTATTCTCGTGTCTGCCCGGCACCGTGACATGCTACCATAACAACGCCACCTACGCATTGGTCGCGTCTTAAGGAGCTCGTCGCTTTTAACCTTAAGACAAGAACTCAACTCTACAGTAATTCGACAATTCCATGCTTAGTAGGACTCCTGAATTCTTTATGACTTAATTTCTGCATGTGAATTCTTTACTTATTATGTCTGAACATCTTGTATGCAATATTTCTATTGTAACCTTTTACATGATCTCAATCATTATATTCTTACTTATTGGGCTCTTGGATTTTTTTCTTCCTTTTCTACATGTCTGAAACAGTCTAAGCGTGATTTTGCACCTGTATATTTTCAAATTGCTATTTCAGAATTTCAGTCTGTAACTTTGCTTTACAGTTCTTGTGATATATTTAATTTTCAATTCCTAAAACATCTCGATTATGATAACCTTTTAGCATGTTTAGGCTCTTTCTTTGTGTGGGTTATCCCCCCCCCCCCCCATGGACCGAAGTCTTTCAGTCTTACCTATAAGTCCTTTTTATGTTTTTCATTTATATTTTATATCTGATTGGAAATGAGTTTCAAACTGAATTTTCAGGAACCCTTATATTTCTCTCCCTCTTTCTCACGCTCTCTCTCTCTTTCTTTCTCTCTCCCCGCCGTCTTATTTTTCCTCCTTGCCTTCCTTCGTCACTTTCTTTTGATTCTCACTTTCTT
Source organism: Echinometra lucunter (assembly GCA_029962745.1). NCBI lineage: Eukaryota > Metazoa > Echinodermata > Echinoidea > Camarodonta > Echinometridae > Echinometra > Echinometra lucunter. The sequence goes on along the minus strand of CM057160.1, from coordinate 30,545,369 downwards.
TCCCTACCCCTCTCTCATTCCACCGATACCTTTTCCTCTTTCTTATATTGGTAAATTTATAATATGTTGTAATTTTTGCATGGCCATGTCGTGACTTAATCTCATTTTCTCCACCTTCCTTCCTGTGCTTTTTTCACTTCTTCTCTTTTACCTTCTCTTTTTTGTTCACCGCTCTCGTAGAACTTACCTTCCCCTCCCTTCCATTCAGTCTCTCTCTCTCTTTCTTTCCCCTTCTTACCTTCCATGCTTACGCTCATCTGTACTTCTTTTTTACCCTTATTTCTCTTGTCTTCTCTTTCTATATCTCATTCCCTTCTCAAAATTTTCGCTCACACATCTTTGCATAACATATTTCGAAGTCTGTTTTATAGTAATATTTTCAGGTACCTTCTGAGTCTGTTTTTGACAGATTTTTGTTTTTGCGAACATTGGTTGCTGAATTTTTAAATTGATTATTGTTGTTGATTGTAAATAACTTTGTAAGATCAACGATTTCAGCTTTCTAGGCACTTGTTCTTTTATTTAAATAAACCAATGAGTGAATTAAATGAATCAATGACCAGTTGTGGATTTTGTTTTATCTTGAGTGGCCAAAATGTTACCTCCTCTTCATTTTAGAAACTTGCCTTCAAATAGTTTGCCTTTTGTGACTACTGGGAGAGGTCGCTTTTCACTTGAGAAGAGTTCAAGAATTAAAAGGGATAGAGCAACGTCAATCTGGCGCTGCTCAGTGGCTGCCGGGCCCCCGATCATTTGCATGATTTGGGCATAAAGAAATTTCCTTTCGGACAATAAAATTTGGAGATTTGGAGATTTGGAGATCGAGAAAACCTCTTAGAATATATCTTGTAATGTTTTGTTTGATTTTGCTTAAGGTTATTCCATTTTTATTCAACTTTAGAGAATGTCCTCTATGGCTTTACTGAATAAAGCTCTTCCGGGGGATTATAATTCGTCAGTTTTAGCGTTCACACTTATTGCCAACCATAGTCTTATTTCCAAGTATTTGTTCGATTTTAATTTTTTTTCAAAAACTCCTTACATACCATTGTTTCAAGGGGAAACAATATGAGCAGATCCATCATATCCTGTTCTCTTTGACGTCTCATAACACGTAGTAATCGATTATTGTTAGATATAAATCTCTGTAAATCATTTCGATAATATTTATTTTCATCATTTTTTTTCCGTGTGTTTCTTATGTTTTACAGCCCACTGAGAAGGCCTGCGAATTTGTACAACAACCTGAAAATGAGAAAAAGCTTCCCGAAGAAGCTGTCTGTGACACCAGAATTCTGGATAAGAAACCGTAAGCCCAACTTTAAAAAAAAAAAATATCATTTTTATATCATGCTGTCGTTAATTATAAATCTTACTTGGGTTCTTCCACTAATGAAACACATTTCGCTCGTGTGTGAATTGGAAAGTGAGGGGTAAAAGTGCGATCGTTATCCTCAACATCATGACGTAATAATTTTTTTTTCTTTCATTTTAAAAATGTGAAGAATACTTTTCGAATTGAGAACGATGAAGAAGGGGAGAAGAGTGTTTGGCAAAAGAGAAGAGGAAAGAGAAAGAAAGATAGAAATAGATATGGAGAGGGTGAGATGGAAAGGAAAGGTGAGACAAATGAGATATCGATTTTATTGGTCAAATGCATAGTTTAACGAGCAGGAAATAAAGGAAAAGAGCTTTTATTGATAATGTACTTCTGCCCTGACATTTCATCGTTCTTTGGGCATATCGGATAAGGAAACCTTTACTCTTGAACCATCATTGATTATTCACTGCACCAAAATGACTGCACCTTAATTTCATACAACTTTTGTTATTCTGGTTTGATTACTTGAATCGTCCCTTATGTGCATGTATATATTTTTTCAGTTTTCATTCTTCTTAAAACTGCTTAATGTTTTCGGTTAGTGGAAAAGTATACCTCGTTTCGTGTAACGATCTTTACCAAATCAATATGAAATCTTACTGGACTTATGTAAATTCTCTTTTCGCCTGTAAGGACAATAGGCGTAAATTCTGGTCATTAGTACGTAATCGAAAGCATGCTGCACCATCTCTTAAATTCAAGTTCAATGATATGTATATATGTAAACCTAAAGATATTGCTAATGCATTCAGTTCTTTTTTCTCATCTGTCTTTGGTCCTTCCTTACCTTTGCCAGATGCTCCTTCTTCCTGCTCTTTGCCTATTCTTCCTCTCTCTCACCTGTCTGTCTCTGCCTTCGGCATCTATTCTGCTCTTCTTGGCCTATCCAAGGACAAACCTCCAGGTCCAGATGGTTTACTACCTAGCGTTCTCAGTCATGTTGCTTTTGAAATTTCACACCCTCTCTCAATCCTGTTTAATGTATCTCTAGACAGTGGAACTGTCCCGTCTTCTTGGAAACGGGCTTATATTACCCCCGTTTTTAAGACTGGTGAGACGTCCTCTATTGCCAATTATAGAACAGTAATTGCACTAACATCAGTGTTGTGTAGAGTACTTGAGAAAGTTATCGTGAAGGCAATTGATTCTCACGTCGATTCTTATGGTCTCCTTAGCAGGTACCAGCATGGGTTTACCAGAAGGAAGAGCTGTGTAACCTAACTTGTAAATGTGCTCCATAGGTGGGTGACTGTCTTAGATAAGCAGTCCCCTCGGCGAATCGATGCAGTGTGTTTGGATACGTCAAAGGCGTTTGAGAGAATGCCTCACAATGTCGTTCTTGCCAAATTATCTTCTCAGTTCATTATTCAGGGCAACCTCTAGAGACGGATTCACTCTTTTCTTTCTAACCGTTCTCAGTCTGTTCTCTTTCAGGGTTCTGCCTCACCTTGGATTCAGGTTCCTTCAGGTTCCTTCAGGTATTCCGCAAGGAAGTGCCCTCGGTCCTAAACTCTTTAACTTCTTCATTAATGATATTTCTATTTCACTTTCTTCTGAGGCTGTCCTCTTTGAAGATGATCTCCTGTTATTCCGTGCAATTTCTTCTGATGTCAACCAAATTCTACTTCAAAAAGACTTTTCCTCTCAATGTTACATTTTGCAAAATCTGTTTTTACAAATTCATGATCAAATTTTGTACGACCAATTACCGAGTTACATTGCTTCCACTGAGTTTTTTAAAAACCATTTCCAAGTACCTACAACCACCGGCATCCCAGTTGCCTTTATCAAAACAAAAAAATTCTCTTTAATGGTCCTGAACGATACATAATTGTCCATACCTACACTGTAAATTCCGTAAACATGGTAAAGGATACAGCAAAATAGTGTATCATTTACAGTTAAATACTCTATTTTACTGCTGTTTCCAGTTTTACCGTAGAATAAAACAGTAAAATATTTAAACAATACAGTGAATTACTGCCCACCCTGCTGCCAGTAATATACTGTAAATTTCTACAGTAATTTCTTTTAACCTTGTAGGCATATCGACAATAGAGAAATCCCATTTTATACCACCAACTTGATTTGAGTTTGATGGCGGGAAACTGTGATTAAATTATCGAGACAGATTACTAATCATAAAGTACCAACACGCAGGGAGGGCTTTGATAACTCACCAAGGTTTCCTCAGAACCCTCCCTTTCCTTTTGGTGAACTGTCTACCAAAAGATGAAATCATGCCATTTTATTATCTAGTATCCGCTTTTACCATTCTCGATTAAATTTGCTAATTTGCTAAAGAGTATTCAGATTCCACATTGATCATTTCCATTGAAGCCTCGTATGAGCTGGAATTTTAGGCAAATAGTTGCCAATGACAGAGTCATGACAGTACAAGGGGGACAACTGTTCTTCTTTCATTCTTATTTTTTAAATGATATATTGAGTACAACGATTGGAATGTGACTTTTTTATAGGGTCGACGGGACCGATACTCCACTGCATAACATGGCAAGATGTCGTAAATCCGATATTCTGAACTTCGATGATAAGGCATGTAAGGAAGCAAAGGCACAGGATAGAAATGCAGGAGATCACGGAGATATTCCACTCTTAGCCATATCGCAACGACCTCATTCGAATACAGTGGACGATACTTCGGAAACTTTGCAAGACGCATTGCGGACACCTAATACCGACATGCCTGTTAATCTGGAAGAAAGCGTATTTCCTCCTACTTCAGCAGAAATCATGGGGCCTGTGGATACCAAGAAGAACGACGACTGGGATGCGATGTATGAAACATTACAGGAAGAGATGCCGTTGAGCGATTCTGAGACGATAAAACTAGATCTACCCATCAACTCCGACATAGACCTGATGGATAAGGACGGATACACGCCTCTCTACAAGGCAGCTTTAAAAGGTCATCTTAAAGTTGTTGACGACCTTATTTCACAGGGAGCCAACCCTGATAAACCAGGTAAGGGTGGACTCACTCCTCTCCATGCAGCTGCTCGAAAAGGTCATGAAGAAATCGTTGACTTTCTCATCCAACAAGGAGCGGATGTAAATGTCAAGTGTGAGAAAGGTCGGATACCTCTTCACACAGCAGCTGAGAAAGGTCATACAAACATCATAGATAGCTTCTTCGCAGAGGGAACAGATGTGAGCAAGAAAGATAACACTGGTTGGACACCACTCAATGCTGCTGTTCACAGTGGTCATCTAGAAGCCGTCAAACATCTCCTTGCTAATGAAGCTAAGGAGAACAGATATGACGGAATGACCCCTCTCTACGTGGCAGCACAATCCGGTCATCTACACATAGTCAAATTCTTCATTTCTAAAGGGGCTGATGTGAATGAGGAAAATGATAACGGGAAGATTCCTCTCCATGGTGCTGCTGCAAGAGGTCACATGAATGTCATGGGATATCTCATTCAACATGGTTCTGATGTGACAAAATGTACTCCCCGGGGTTGGACACCATTCAATGCTGCTGTTCAATATGGTCATCTAGAAGCCGTTAGATATCTTATAAGTAAAGGAGCGGAGCAGAACAGATTTAAAGGAATTACACCATTGTATTCCGCAGTACGATACAACCATTTAGAACTCGTCAAATTCTTCACTTTGAGAGGAGCTGATGTTAACGAGGAATGTTACTCTGGGCTGACTCCTCTTCACAGCGCCGCTGGTAGAGGTCACATGAAAGTCTTGGAATATCTCATTCAAAATGGAGCTGATGTGAACCATGCAGATGCTGCAGGTGGCACACCATTAGAAGTTGCATTTGCAAATGGAGAAGTAGCAATTATCAAATATCTCATGGCTAATGGAACAAAGCAAAACAGATATCATGGAAAGACCCTACTCTATACTGCTGCTCTACGTGGTCATCTAGATCTCGTCAAATACTTCATTTCTGAAGGAGTTGATGTGAACGAAGATAATGACAATGGGAGGATTCCTCTTCATGGTGCGGCTATTCAGGGTCACATTGGGGTGATGAAATATCTCATTCAACAAGGATCTGATGTGAACAAAAGTGATGTCGATGGTTGGACACCATTCAATGCTGCTGTTCAACATGGTCATCTAGAAGCCGTCAAATATCTGATGGCTAATGAAGCAAAGCAGAACAGGTCTGATGGAATGAACCCACTCTATAGCGCAGCACAATACGGTCATCTGGATCTCGTCAAATTCTTCATTTCTGAAGGAGCTGATGTGAATAAGGAAGATGACGAAGGGAAGATTCCTCTCCATGGTGCTGCTGCAGGAGGTCACAAGGAAGTCATGGAATATCTCATTCAGCAAAGATCTGACTTGAACAAGTGTGATGTCGATGGACAGACACCATTCAATGCTGCTGTCCAATATGGTCATCTAGAAAATGTCAAACATCTCATTGCTAACGGAGCAAAGCAGAACGGATATGATGGAATGAGCACACTATATGCCGCTGCACAGTTTGGTCATCTAGATCTCGTCAAATTCTTCCTTTCTGAAGGAGCTGATGTGTATGAGGAAAATGAAAGTGGGAGGATTCCTCTCCATGGTGCTGCTATTCACGGTCACATTGGGGTGATGAAATATCTCATTCAACAAGGATCTGATGTGAACAAAAGTGATGTCGATGGTTGGACACCATTCAATGCTGCTGTTCAATATGGTCATCTTGAAGCCGTCAAATATCTTATAACTACAGGAGCGGAGCAGAACAGATTTGACGGAATTACTCCACTCTATTCTGCAGTACGGTACAACCATTTAGAACTCGTCAAATTCTTCATTTCAAGAGGAGTTGATGTTAACGAGGAATGTTACTCTGGGCTGACTCCACTTCACAGCGCCGCTGGTAGAGGTCACATGAAAGTCTTGGAATATCTCATTCAAAATGGAGCTGATGTGAACCATACAGATGCTGCAGGTGGCACACCATTAAAAGTTGCAATTGCAAATGGCCGCCTAGAAGCTGTCAAACATCTTATTGGAATGGGAGCAAAGAAAAACAAACATGATGGAATGACTCCACTCTATGCCTCAGCACTATTCGGTCATCTAGATCTCGTCAAATTCTTCATTTCTGAAGGAGCTGATGTGAACGAGGAAAATGACAATGGGAGGATCCCTCTTCATGGTGCAGCTATTCACGGTAGCATTGGAGTCATGGAATATCTCATTCAACAAGGTTCTGATGTGAAAAAGTGTACTTCTCGGGGTTGGACACCATTCAATGCTGCTGTTCAATATGGTCATCTAGAAGCCGTCAAATATCTTGTAAGTAAAGGAGCGGAGCAGAACAGATTTGAAGGAATTACCCCATTGTATTCCGCAGTACAATACAATCATTTAGATCTCGTCAACTTCTTCATTTTGAGAGGAGCTGATGTAAACGAGGAATGTTACTATGGGCTGACTCCTCTTCACAGCGCCGCTGGTAGAGGTCACATGAAAGTCTTGATATATCTCATTCAAAATGGAGCTGATGTGAACCATGCAGATGCTAAAGGTGGCACACCATTAACACTTGCATTTACACGTGGCCAACTAGATATCGTCAACTATCTCATGTCTAATGGAGCAAAGCAAAACAGATATCATGGAATGACCCCACTCTATGCTGCTGCTCGTCGTGGTCATCTAGATCTCGTCAAATTCTTCATTTCTGAAGGATCTGATGTGAATGAGGAAAATAACGATGGGAGGATTCCTCTTCATGGTGCCGCTGCAAGAGGTCACATCGAAGTCATTGAATATCTCATTCAACAAGGATCTGATGTGACAAAGTGTACTTCTCGGGGTTGGACACCACTGAATGCTGCTGTTCAGTATGGTCATCTAGAAGCTGTCAAATATCTCGTTGCTAACGGAGCTAAGCAGAACAGATATGATGGAATGGCTCCACTCTATGTTGCTGTACAATTAGGTCATCTAGAACTCGTTAAATTCCTCATTTCTGAAGGAGCTGGACCAGGTGTGGGTGACGAAAATGACAACGAGAGGATACCTCTCCATGGTGCTGCTACGAGAGGTCACATGGAAGTCATAGAATATCTCATTAAGCAAGGAGCTGATGTGAACAAAGGCGACTGCAAGGGTCTGACTCCATTCAATGCTGCCGTTCACAATGGCCATATAGAAGTCGTCAAATATCTCCTTGCTAAAGGAGCTAAGCAGAACAAATATGATGGAATGACCCCTCTCCACTTGGCAGCACAATCCGGTCATTTACAGATGGTCAAATTCTTCATTTCTGAAGGAGCTGCTGTGAATGAGGAAAATGACGATGAGAGGATTCCTCTCCATGGTGCTGCTGCAAGAGGTCACATGAAAGTCATAGAATATCTCATTCAACAAGGATCTAATGTGAACAAAGGTGATTACGAAGGCTGGACACCATTCAATGCTGCCGTTGGAAATGGTCATCTAGAAGCTGTTAAATATCTCATCTCTAAAGGAGCAATGCAGAATAGATGTGATGGAATGACCCCTCTCTCTGTAGCAGCCCAATGCGGTCACTTAGACATAGTCAAATACTTCATTTCAAATGGAGCTGATGTGAATGAGGAAGACGACGATGAGAGGATTCCTCTCCATGGTGCTGCTGCAAGAGGTCACATGAAAGTCATAGAATATCTCATTCAGCAAGGATCTTATGTGAACAAGGGTGATAAAGAAGGTTGGACACCATTCAATGCTGCCGTTGGAAATGGTCATCTAGAAGCCGTTAAAAATCTCATGTCTGATGGAGCAAAGCAGAATAGGTGCGATGGAATGACCCCTCTCTATTTAGCAGCACAGTCGGGTCACTTAGATATAGTCGAATTCTTCATTTTAAATGGAGCTGATGTGAATGAGGAAGATGACGAAGGGATGATACCTCTCCATGGTGCAGCTGGTAATGGGCATATCGAAGTCATGGAGTATCTCATTCAGCAAGGATCTGATGTAAGCAAGAAAGATCGCACTGGATGGATGCCTGTTAATGCCGCAGTTCAATACGGTCATTTACATGCCGTAGAATATCTCATGACGGCAAAAGCAGTGGACACTAGATACAAAGGAATTGTCCCCCTCTTTGTCGCAGCGCGATTTGGTCATTTAGATATCGTCAAATTCCTTGTTTCCAAAGGAGCTGATGTGAGAGAGGAAGATGACGAAGGGAAAATTCCTCTCCACGGTGCAGCTGCTGGAGGTCATATGGAAGTTATGGAATATCTTATTCAGCACGAATCTGATGTAAACAAGTGTGATAACGAGGGTGGAACACCATTAAATGCTTCCGTTCACAATGGTCATCTAGAAGCTGCCAAATACCTCATTGCTAAGGGAGCAAAGCAGAACAGATATGAAGGAATGACTCCACTCTATGCTGCGGCTCGATTCGGTCATTTAGATATTGTGAAATTCTTCATTTCTGAAGGAGCCGATGTGCATGACGAAAATGACAAAGGGATGACTCCCCTCTATGGTGCAGTTACTGGAGGTCACCTAGAAGTCATTGAATATCTCATCAAGCAGGGATCCGACGTGAACAAGAAAGATAATATTGGGTATACACCTTTCAATGCTGCCGTTCAAAATGGCCATTTGGAAGCCGTCAAAAATCTAATATCTAAAGGAGCAAAGCAGAACGGATACGACGGTATGACCCCTCTCCATGTCGCATCAAAGTTCGGCCATCTAGACATTGTCGAATTCTTCATTTCTGAAGGAGCTGATGTGAACGAGGAAGACGAAAAAGGGATGATTCCTCTCCATGATGCGGCTTCGAATGGTCATTTCAAAGTCATACAATGTCTCGTTGAACAAGGAGCGAATATTATCAAGAAAGACAACGCTGGCTTGACACCATTTGATGCCGCAGTTCAATATGGTCAGTTGGAAGTGATCATATATCTCATGACTCAAGGGGCGCAGGAGAACAGATATGGAGGAATGACCCCACTCCAGATCCCCCTGCATGCTGCTGCTACTATGGGTCAACAAGGATCTAATGTGAACAAGAAAGTTCAAGGATGTGATGTGAATGACGTGAAAACAAGCGAACATGGCAAAACCCATCTTCAAGCAGCATGGTACAGCGGTAACATCGATATTGCCGAATGTCCAGTTGGCCGCAACGCTAATATCAGTGAAAATGATAAAGATGAATGGACATCACTACATGCTGCTGCACAGGAAAGCCATTTAGATGTTGTAGAATACCTTATACAGAAAGGAGCAGACATCATGGCAAAAGACATGACACCACTTCAGGCAACAAAAAGCGGTGGTCACTCAAATGTTATCGACTACCTGGCTCAACGTGAAGATGACACCCTAAACGAAGATACAAGTGATCCCATATATGGGAGCTGTCAGGGAGATACCCAAAGACACGAGACAACTAGCAAGTTTGAGGGGATACTAAAGGAAGAAGAAGAAGACAGATATGGCAGTGAAGGAAAGACACGTGTCAAGTTTCCAGCCAAACACTTTGATCCTGAACAGTCATCCGGTGCACGATCCACGGAAAACATAGATGGATACTTTCTAGGTGATGCTGATGAAAACGACGTCAATGCAGTTCACAAAGAATGTCTACCCACAATACCTCCTCTTCTGGAAAATGGGGAAAAGGATGAATCAAATCCTTTCGTCAGTGCAAGGCTGAAATATCCGGAAAAGACTACCACAACCGCAGAACAAAAACACGTTATTGGTTCGATGCCAGTAGAAAAGGAATCATGTGCAGGTCGGAACCGTGCGCGAAACATCTGTCCAGCACAGTATGACAACTTTACCCATAGCCTAACTTACAAAACAGACCACAGTGCGTTCTCCTTACTGAATGGAACTCCCACACGGAAACGTGACGGTTTTGACCAATCCTCCCTTCATACAACAGAGACGAATTGCAGTCCATATGAGGAAACGGACCCTAGATGCCACACAGTATTAGGAGTGAGTGAATATTGACGATTTCATATTTACGGCAGTAAATTTTGACATTCAAAGCATCAGTTGGTATTGCAGTGATATTTACATGCAAAAATGATAGGCATATTATTTCTAAGTTAAGAAGTGACTGGAGTAGCAGTTCAGTCGTCACGAGGATGAAAATATATTTACCCGCCTTCATAAAAATAAACATTTAAGATCCCGTTTCCCCATTCTATTTGTTAAAAAAATCTTCGGCAACACAAATGTACGCATATTAGTCTATTCAACATGCATGATAAATGTTACTATTATGGCCTAGGTCACTCAAGGAATCGTGGGTGTAAGTCGTTCTCACTGTTCCTATAACGGTATGCTAATCAATCTTCTTTATTTTGTGTGTGTGATTACCTTCGACAGGAACCGTTCTCATCGATGAATGCTCGAAATGATCAACCAACTACGGAAAATGAAGAGAAATTCGAAAGGTAATAGTCAGTGTCTTTTCTTTTATCTTGGAATAACCGCAGTATTGCTAATTTGCATTTTCTTGATACTTCCTTTTCTAAAATATTTGCATAATTCTTATTGTATCAGTTTGTTCGTGCAAGGCTTCCCAAGCATATACATGATATACACGTATGTATATATGATTGATTCCTCATATAAGATCCTAACAAAGTGATTATTGCTTAACTCAAAACTGCTAATGATTAAGTCACTTACTTATCACCAATTACCTAATATCCTTCAGTGAAGCCTGTACATTATTAGCGTACTTTCTGAAAAGGATGATTGACAAACTGATTGAAGTAGGAGTGGTTTTAATACCCTAAACAGGTAAACCTGTCTAATATCTCCGTTGTTTATGACATTGACATGGATTTTATATATTCTGCATAGTATTTTTGACCATAAGCATTCAAGGACTGCCTTATCACCTCTAAATTTGATATCTTGTTCTTGATTGTTGCTGTTTTAGATACCCTACAATATAAAGCGGAACGCGTTACGTGCCTGATGCTTGAAAGTACCCTTATAGTCGATTTGACAGTCCTATCTAACTAACAGTGTAACTTAGAAAAGTTCTTTCCGTTGAAGTTTTTTGGCTGATTTATTATCCTAAGTGGTCTTTGAACATTTTTAGCTTGGTTGCCCAAAACAGCAACTTTGAGCAATTTGCATAAACCTGTATACATACAGGTTGTACAGCGCAAAGCCAACTTACACAGAATGTTCAAACTGAGCTACGTGCTAATTGTGTATGTGCGCTGATATGGATTTCTAATAGTGTTGCCTATCTCGTGAATTCAACCTGTGATGAAACGAAACAACCTTTATACACACAATCAGATATGGTCTGATGGTTGCACATCCAATTAGGGGTTTGTGGGACATGGAAATCATTTCAATGTTATTTTTACAATTAGAAATGATGCTTTTGCACTAAGAATCATGTTGATATCAACTTATTATCTATAAACAACTGTGAGCGTACATTTTTCGCACCTAGAATGAGAGTAGGCCCGCTCCTAATGAACAGGTATTAATGTGCGCTAGTATGTTGGCAGCCTTCTTGTATTGTTTTAGTTCTTTTGGGGGTACCTTTTCATGGAATGTTAGCCGTATGGATTAAATCAACGTTATTTGAACACCCTAACACCACAACTATGTTCCAGTTCAATTGTACATTTCAGAAAGATGTGTTTTTATGTACATATGTATCTATTCATTATAAGACTTTGTATTTGTTTTTAATGCTAGAGCCCAAATATTTTCAACCATTGATATGTGATTCTGTGCGTGAACACTACTTAAGTCCGACTATGGCTGCAGTAAACATTTTTTTTTTTAAAGATGGGTCAAAACGAAGGATATAATATATATGTTAGTACCATTCTAATGATTGTATGGCTAAGTTTTACATCATTTGGATAACAAAGTTGACATTTCCTTGATTTTCAGTACTAAACCCTGACCTGTAATTGAGTATATGAATATAAAAACTACCCAAGTCCAGGGGAGGTCATTTCGAGTAAATTGAAAAAAAAACTTAATATTTTTTTAATTTGTCCAATAACATTATGTTTGACTATGATACATAAGACAGCACCGTAAATAAAAAGTGAAATGTACATTTTTATTTTAATTAAGCTTAAATAATTTCGGGGGCGGCAAATGCTCCCCTCTATACTTCTACTTTGCGTACAGCCATGCCCTCGGCTACATGTGAGGTGATGCGAGCGAGCCCAAAATAACAAATAACATATTTCTTGATACGAGAGTAGTGTTATTATATTATCACAATGCAGTATGGTTACCTCAGATTTACTTCAGAAATTATTATTATTTTTTTTTTTTTGGGGGGGGGGAGGGCAACTGGACTAGAGGACTTGGGACAGGTTATCCAAAAAGAAATGTGTTATACATGTACAGTACTTACATGTAATTTTGCAAGGTTTTTATTCATTTTTTTTAATGTTGGCATAACACATATACTTGCCGCATCCCCGCTTTTAACATTTTTTGTTTTTCCAAAACATGTGCACGCACACACACATCCTCACACACCCACCCACAAACACCCCACACGCTCAAGTAAACATCTTTTTACTCTGGCATGTACTGCAAATATGCAAATACACACATAACTGTGATGTTAGACGAGGAGTGATGAGAGGGGGCTCTATAATATGAATATAAAAATGACCCAGGTCCTGGACTTGGGTCATTCTTCCATTCATACTAAGTTTCAGTCTTTTATTTCAGGCACTTCCGGGGTGAATTGGGGTTTATCATTTATACACAAGATGAGTCCATGTATAAGCAACACTTTCCCATGTTTGGCCAATTCTGCCAAAAATTGGACTTGGGTCGTTTTTATATTCATATACTCAATTGCAAAAATATGTTTGAACTTTATTCTACATCCCTACAAAACCCCTATTTTATGGAAGTATCACACATCAGTGTACCCCGTTTCGTCTCATTAAAGGTTGAATGATTCACAGGATTGACAACGCTATTAAAGTTCCGTATCACCGCACATACACAGTTAGTACGTAGTTCAGTATACACATTCTGTGTAAGTTATCTTGGGTGGCATATCCTGTATCCATACAGATTTATGCAAATTATGCAAATTGCTCAAGGTTGCTGTTTGGGCAACCCAGCTGAAAATATTCATAAACCACACTGGAACCTGAATCAATGTAAAAACTTCAACGGAAAGAACTTTTCTAGGCTTGTAAATTGTCTAACCGACTATTAAACGCGTTTTCATGGAAGCAGATGATATACAGTCCTCATTCAGACATACCTCCCCTGGGCTACTAAACCGTGCAGTTTACGCAAGTTAAAATTTCCCTTTTAGTTTCACGATATATCGATAATTACATTTCAGGACCATTCTGTCAAACCCACTGGTAGATCACTCGAAATCATATGAAGGCAATGCTTTCTTCACCAGGAGCTCTTCCTTGCACTCAGAACGGAAAAAGAAGGTAAGACAAGGATATTAATTCGCCATCTCAAAATTTCTTGCGTTGCAAGAGTGCATATGTCAAGTTGGAGAATAGTTTAGGTCAGATTCCCTTCACTGATGCAGCTATACAAAATGGTACTAATATCTATTCAGCAAGGATCTGATCTGACACATGACGTCAACGTTGGTTAAACATTGGTTAGACCTTATTTCAATGGGACAAATAGAAAACAGTCATAGAACTATATTAAAATGACCTTCTGCTGGCGGTAGTGCATCATTTTCTTTACCTGTTCTGTACATTCTTAGTTTACATTGTGTGAAGTGTACGCTGTTATACCCGAGGTACAGCGTCATTGCAGACTCTACTCCGAGATTCTCGGAATCTCAAAGGATGGGTATACGGTTTATGTTACCGGACAATTATTTGGGGTAAAGACATCCCAACTTTTTTCGTCGTTCAGATCATAGTTGTGAAAATTCTTATTTGAAATTTGATGAATCGTTCAATGGAATAATTCAAGTTACTTCTTTTGTAAGATGGAAGTAGAAGGGAGAGATTTAAAACAAATTTATATACTAGTTAGTAAAGCGAAGAGAATGACAATTGTCAACGGATTTAAGGCTGTGAATAGTTTTTCCTTTCCGTTGAATTTTCACTCTATCATGATAATCAAGTGTTTTGGGGAGTTAAAGACATTCTTTTGCTATGAGTTGATATTTTTCACTTTCTCTCCTTTCTATTTCTGATTTATCCTCATTTAGAAGAAAAATCGATCAGTGGATAGCCCCTGTCCTGCATTCCTCATCCTGGTAAAATCCTGGCTCCACATGATTATCGCCCTGGCCATTATTCTAGCAGAAAGTCCAGTTCTCGTAACAGGCAGTGTCAGCATTGAACGGGTAACGCTACAGGCGGGCCAACCTGCCGTGATCCCATTCGATATCACACGCTCCCCTGAAATCACATCCCAAGTCTCTCCGATTTTCACACTTCGCTTTAAGTCCAAGCTACGTCCCTTCTGCATAAACGGAGAGGGTGACATAGAAGGGTTCAAAACCCCATCACAGTTCCCCAGATTCACCACTTCAGTAGCTGAAATGGCATCGTCCTTCTGCGTCAGAGTGAACATAGATCCCGTTGACATGGTAGATGAGGATATGTACGTCCTACAAGCATATTTTCACGGTTATGGAGAAACTGTAATTGTAATGAAGGATATTCTGGTTCAAATACCTCCTGAACCTGCAAAATGCTTCATCACTATAAGTGAAAATAACACTTATCCATACGAAGTACACTGTCATGCCACTACTGGGAGTATGAAAACCACACTAACATGTTACCAGTACGGTCAAAGGGTTGAAGTCAAAGGTGATGTTACAGATGATGGTCAGGTTACCAGGGGGGTATTCTTACTTCCCGATCACTCTCCTTTCTCTTGCTGCTCACATGATGTTACTTCAGAAGTGAATGTAACAATGTGTAATGACTTTGAGTGGCCACCTAGATATCCTGCTGTCAATGATCCTACCCTTACTCCATCGGTTGCAAACACCAATGTTGGAATTGGGAGTACTGAACAAGCATCCCAGGTAGATTCGGGCACTTGTAAGCAGTACGTTGCTTCTTCAGTTTCTCTCGTCGTAGGTCTGATGATATACTTGATTTTGTGTTGTTAAGACGTAAACGCTTAGCTTTGCATCATGCATGAAATTGCACAGGTATGCGCGTAAAGATTTTGTACAAAGTCATGACTGAGAGAAATGATATACATCAAACCTTTGTTTCGGTTCAAATGTTCTTCTTTTTTTTTCAAAGAACACACCATTTCATTAAGAAGCCATGGCTTATGACGTTTAAAACGCATATATGCAGGGTTCATTCTTGATTACGTTTGACTCAGAATGCCCCATTCTGGTACAACATTTACATAACATGTATGAATAATTATTTTTTTCTACCCATTATACGATGATGGGATTACAATATAAAAGAATATTGTCATCACTGAAATTTACCATTGAAGTAAAAACTATTCTTTTTTTCTTTGCTTTCCTTTCTCTCCTGAACGTAATATTTGCCATCTCTGCAAATTCGGTGTAGACGAATCAATATACCTCTCACATTTCAAATTGATGAACGTACCGGGAAGAGGTGGACTGATTTTCAACCATTTTATTCAAGCCTAATACTAGTTATATGTTTCATAATGTTGGTGAATGTGTAATATGTCTCATGTTTCTGTGAAATTATGGGTGTATAATGCGTGGAGAACTGACCTCATTGTTATTATTTTATTAATAGACATATTATCATTTTACTACATGTATAATCATTGTAAATATCCTAATCAATATTAAGCACTCAACTTATCAATGACATGATTTGCGTTCAAAGAATCTGTTGTACCGTCAGAGATTGATTTAACATGTGAAGTAAAGGTGGAAGAGGCATTTATTTCAATTAAGTAATTTGTGTCATATCATATGAACCACTACGGTGTGTATTCGAGGCAAAAGGAATAAGCGGAAATACATGTAAAGTGGAATTTTTTCTCCTTCATTATGGTTAATTCTGGAAAGGAATATACACCGTCATTATATTCATTACCAGGGAAGTTCAATGCTTCTATGAAATGACTATCAAAATGGCATCATGAAGCTATATGCCATAAGGCGCTAAGCAAGGTGTTTTTAATTCATACTAGGAAACCCATTTACTTACGTCACCTAAGTTGAGGATGGCAAGTGACATTAGTCTTTCTGCTAGGACTAAAACTGTGAACAACCCTTAGGTGGTTATGAACTTGAGACCAAGAACCTCTTTTTAAAGGAAAACAGATTCATGATATGCATGTATAGGCTTATCTTGAAAGTCTCTTTTCAAATTTGATATTTGACTATTTGAGATGAGACTGTAACTAGTGCATGTTTATATTTCAATGTACACACTATCCCAAACGGTGACATTGCCTGACGGCAGTAAACATAGATTTTTTTTTTCAAGTTTTTTGTCCTTCTCAATTCTGACTCCTAATTAGAATTTGAACTAGAATAATTCGAATGGTGATATGTAAGGTTACTCTTTGGGCAACAGCTATATTTCATTGTATATTCTGAAAAGTGTTTTTACTTGTAACAATTCCCCGTCAAGTTACAAGTGGTAACCTTCGTTTTGTTGTGCATCATGTTTATGTAGAATAAGCATTACGCGTATGATGTTCTACCTTATACTGCGTTAAGGGGAAATGTTCTGTACTGTAATATATTTCACTATTTTGCTTTTCTTTTGTTATATTTTTATCATTATAAAGGTGATTTTATTAATTTTAGAATGCCGGCATTTTGAAGGAAATTGGCCCTATTCTAAAATGGTCACGTTATTGTATTTTGGATGTTTTTTTACAGTCTGATTTCTGTACAATTGGTATGTTTGGTTATGTGTTATTGAGTCCTTAATGCTTAAATGTTGATAACGGTGAATCAATCAGAAAATATCATTTGAGTACAAGGAAGGCTTCGATTGGTTGCATCATTGTTCACTGTTATATATATTTATTCAATTTTCTACGAGGTGTAGGAAAGTGTTCTTAACACGGGGTCTTCCTTCTCCCACAGCTAACAGTGCTCGTACGACACTTTCACTTGAATTTATTCTGTTAGGACATACGTCTGTCATCCATTGGGCTCATTTAAACTGCTCAACATAATAGTTATTTGCAATTTGTAAATTCAAAATTTGTGATTGTGTTCCCAATGAACCTCTAGTAAACGATGATTATTCACCATTCACGGTTCAAGAATGATTATGTCAGTAATAGGCGCGCACAGCTTAAGTATATTACATTTGGTGGAATATGTACAATACAGTTTATTTTGTAAATATGAAGGGTTAGTGAAGATGCATAGTACTAAATATATTCCAATCTAACTTGAAGATATAGACCTAGCTAATCGCAAGCAGAGAATATTTTGTATATATCAATATTCCTGGTGTCATGAATATGGTGTTGCCTAGCACTGTGTTTAAACTTGCATATTTGAATTCTGAATTATACAGTGATATCATGAAATAGCTGATGAGACGCAGAAAGTAATGTACTGTACCTGTTCTTAGCATGCAGTGGAAGCATGCGTCGGTAGATCATGTATACCATTATCGTGATGTAAATGGACCTGTAGACATGGTAGAAGGTCAACCTATCAATTTATACTTATCTCGAGGTACCAGTAGTATGTGTATTTGCAAATAATTGTTACCTTCATTCGGAATCCGATTTTATCATTACATAATTATGAAAAAACCAACAAACAAAATATTCGCTTCATATCTAACATACGTGGAAATCAATTTCGAGAAGTTAACCGCAACCAGAGAATATTCTGTACAAAACTTTATGACAGGTATCATGGATTTATTAGTACTGTTTAAACTTGCATTATTGAATTTTGCAGAATAGAAAGATCATTTTTACCATTATCGTCATGTAACTGGACCTGAGAAGGTCACCTTATCAGTTTATACTTATCTGGAGGTATTATCAACATGTGTATTTGCAAGACATTTTACCTTCATTTGGAATCAGATGTTGTTATTGGAAAGAAAAACATTCGCTTCTTACAAAATTTCTCGAGTTTTATATATATCCTTAGGTTGAATGAGGTAGTGGATATGATATCGTGTAAATTTTCAAAATGACAGCATAAGTATTTGGTCAAATATGTACAATACGGTTTACTCTGTAAATAATTTAACAAGGGTTTATGGAGATGCATACTAATAAATGTGTTGATATCTAACATGAAGGAATTTCAAGTAGTTAACCCCAACAAAGAATATTTTGTACATAACTATATTACAGGTATCATGAATAAGTTGCTGCTTAGCACTGTGTTTAAACTTTCATATCTAAATTCTGCAGAATGGTACAGTGATATTATGAAATATTTTGATGTTATTAATTGATGAGACGCAGAAAGTAATGTGCTTGTTCGTCGCATGCAGTGGAAGCATGCATCAAAAGATCGTTTTTACTTTTATTGTGATGTAATTGGACCTGTAGAAGATCACCCTATCAATTTATACTTATCTGCAGGTATCATTAGCATGTGCGTTTGCCAGACATTTTTATCTCCATTTGGAATCGGATTCTTTCATTACATATAAAAAAAAAAAAAAAAAAACATTCGCTTCTACAGAATTTCTGACATTTTATACAATTTGGTTGAATGAAGAAGTTGATATTATATCGTGTAAATTTTCAAAATGACAACATAAGTATATATTTGGTCAAATATGTACAATACGGTTTACTTTGTAAAAATTTTAACATTGGTTATGTGTTTATATTTAACATGGAGGCATAAGAAGTTAACTCCAACAAAGAATATTTTGTACATAACTACATTACAGGTATCATAAGTATGCTACCACTGTGTTTAAACTTGCATATTTGAATTTTGAATGTTACAGTATTGTTTTGAAAATAATATTTAGATGTAATAAACTGATGAGACGCAGAAAGTATTGTGGCTGTTCTTGGCATGCAGTGGAAAGAAGCGTCGAAAGATCACTTACCATTATCGTGATGTAACTGGACCTATAGAAGGTCACCCTATCAATTCATACTTATCTGGAGGTATCATTAGCATGTGTATTTGCAAGACATTTTAATCTTCATTTGGAATCCAGTTTTATCATTACATATGAAAACAAAAAATTCGCTTCATATCTAACATACATGTTAATAAATCTCGAGAAGATAACCGCAACCAGAGAATATTTTGTACATAACTGTATTACAGGTATCGTGAATGTGTTGTCGCTTAGCACTGTGCTTAAACTTGCTTTTTTTAATTGTGCAGAATGATACAGTGATATTATGAAATTATGATATTATGAAAAGATAATTTTTACCATTATCGCGATGTCACTGGACATGTAGAAGGTCAGCCTATCAGTTTATACTTATCTGGAGGTATCATAAGCATGTGTATTTGCAAGACATTGTCACTTTCATTTGGAGTCGGATTCGGTCATTGCATATGAAAAGAAAAATATTCGCTTCTTACAAAATTTCTTGAATTTTACATCGTTTTGTTGAATGAGGAAGTGGATATAACTTAGTGTAAACTTTCAAAATCTGCAGGATTTTATCTGTTTTCCCCCTAATTGCTTTTCATTTCATTTATATGAATAAAGTGGTGGCGAACTGTTTTAACCAAGTTACTAGTTTCATCGTTTTTAATTGTAGTTGAAAGAAAATTGATATCTTGTTGACATAAATTTTGAAAATGTATTGATATCAATGTTTTGTGCTTGAGCACCGGTGTATTTCGATATGTTTTGATCAAGTATTTACAAGCGAACTGAAGAATACTGTAAACATGCTTTTACTTATCAGTTTTCTATTTTTTTTTTCAAGTTTAGTAATCAAGCAGGGTTGGTATATAGAAATCAAGAGAAAATGGATCTTGCATTGTAGTGGTATTAGCGATGGGCACACTTTTGTTTCGTATTAATCACAACTAATTTGTTTGTGCACATTTTAATGTACATACATTCATTCTTGTACTGTTAATCAAAGCTTCATAATCATGAAAATGTTTGGTAAGTAGTCAATCATCGTTGCATATTATATCATTTGTTTATTTCATTGACGGTAGGAAAGTGATGTTCACAGGAGAAATGACTTCTCTTTTTTTCTGAAATTTTTCTATGACAATGACGTATTTCATAAACGCCAATATAAAGTTGATAATTAGAGGATCATTCACTACTTCAGGCTATATATTTAGCTGAATGTATATACGAATACTGTTTAATCAGTTTAGTTTGAGGCTCTGGAGATAAGTGGTATTATGGTCAACATTGTTATGTAGCCAGACGTGTATAGGTTTTACCATTGCTTTAGAAATCATTCAGTCCTAAAGGATCATCAGCTACTGTACATTCTGAAAAACAATTTATTTTGGGCTTGCATTCTGGTTACCTCCAAAAACACACTTTACGAAACGACTTGATTTGTACGTCATTTTGTTTAAGAATATATACTGTAGAAATGTGAATTGTGTACGCAGACGTTTATAAAAATCTACGTTACTTTTTAGGACTCTCTTTTCGTTAAAATTCTTCTTTGTTTATAGGTGTGGGCATAGTGTTTTATGGTTTCATTTCACATTTTGTGATTAGAACTGAATCAATACAGAGAGGTTCTGCATCTCCTTTTAAAGAAAAAATAGTTGTATATTATTTTCTATGCTACACGAAAGTTTTTTTTTATTACATGTGAGGAGACCGAATTTCTCAGTATATGTTTTAAGGTTTAATTGCACATTTTATGAACAAATCGTGAAATGAATCAATACAAAGTGGTTTGGGATCTCCTGTAAAGAAAAACATTATGTATATTAGTTGCTATGTGACACGAAATTTTTGGTTATGAGGAGGCCGTATTTCTCAGTATATGTAAGCCGTAGCTATGCATTGTTTCATTCATAGCACTTGGCCTGGTTTCACTATTGCAATGCAGACACGCGCTTAAGAATCATAATTATAATATTTTGATGACATTATTACTAACTGGCATCGCATCGTTCACGTTTTGTATTACTCAAAAACATTTTCCTATATATAAAGTTAATGAGAGTGTTTCAAGACTTGTGCCTGAATTGATTGCTCTTTAGCATGTGTCTTGTAATGAGTTCATTATTAGCAGCTATTTTTAAAGGCAGAATAACAGTTTTCATTGATCTTTATTTTGTTTTGTTTATTATATTATCATAGAAATGACTGCATGATCGTTAATCTAGATGCATTAAACCTGCTTCTTACCTTTAATAGGAGTGACTATGAATGAATCATAATTTGTTGGTTATCATCTCATCACCAATAAACTAGACAACAATACTTCATTGTCTACTAGTATCTTTGCTTGAGTATGGAGGCATTTGGCTCTCCTATGTCCTACTCCAAGTTCTTACTATATACTCAGCCACCTTACACACAAATGAACAGCTTGCTTCCAAAAGGGCTATATCCACTTTAAAAAAAAAATCAAATTTGAATCATTTTCGTCATTGTGTTATTTAGCTGGAGAAATTTTCCATGGATAAAATTTTGAAGCCAAGTTATCGAGAAATAGGAAAGAGATAGTGCTTTGTAATCTTCAGTGTTCTTTGAACCTTGTACAAACTCAGACCAAGAAAGTGATTTTTTTCTCTCAAAGTTACCAAAATGGATTCAGCGCCTATTGGAAGAAAGTTCTTCAAATACACACGCATGAAAAGTTTAACATAATTCCAACTGTGAGAGCTTCTACATAAGTATGCTCCGGCGACATTTGCTCAAGGCTTTATTTTGTTGTCAGAAATATAGAGGTAGAGTTAGGGTTGGGGTTAGGGTCAGGTTTAGGGTTTGTGGGAAGGTTTATTTATTTTCGATAATTCAGGGTTGAATTTTGGAATCTGGTGAATGTATGAAATTGATGAGATGTAGTGTCAAGGACTAAAATGATTCGTACAACTAATATTGTAAACCTGAATCTATTATTATATAGCACACTTTAATCTGAAATGGTCATTTGCAGTACACAAGCTGTTAGAGAACACCAATAAAATCATAACAGGCTGATATTCAATTAGAACTGCAATACTATACATACAATTCCAAGATCATGATGACACACTGAAAAGCGATTTTCTAACAGGCACAAGGGGGGGGGGGTAACACTGAACCGAAATTACGTTTTTAAGCATGTTAGCAGGCATACTGAAATACAAGCACATGGAAGGCTGACATATAGACCATCATTACATAATTTTATACGCACATGTACGACCAAAAATGGATGTAGAATAGCTGTGATTAAGTAATACTGGTTTTGACCGATATTACCTATACGCATTGATCTCATCATCTCCATCTCAACCTCATCACCCCCCCCCCCCCCCTCCCACTCTTGAACGCATCAACAACGTTCCAGCCCTGGCTTCTATCGTAGCGATCGAGCATCCTTTTTTTTTCGATATACAGTTGACGGCTTTGGATTCCATTTCAGCTGTGTACAACATTAAAAGGATTTTACTGCATTGCAAGTTTAGTCGTCAACGCAGCAGACTTCAGTGATACACTCGGAGCACGGCTTAGATGACACCAGTCAATTTCAGGAAGTCGGGCATTTTTTTATTTACTGAAATGGTGAGTACTCTTAATAGCAGTAAGTTTTATTTACATTTCTACCTTGAAATCTTTTATTTAAATAGAAACATGAAATACATGCTTCAGTGAATCTGAATTAATTCTGATTTCAAATTTAGAGTCTCTTATTCATCGAAAGAAATCGATCGATAGAAAGACGAAGTCAGTAAATAAGAGAGGGAGGGAGAGAAGTAAAATATTTCATGATATTTCATAAACACCCTATTTTACTCATGAATGATGATTCTTGATGTAGTCATAGAATTTTAAATTCCGAAGTATTTTTTAATCTAGTCATTTGTGAATTTTCATGGACTATAATCATGAACTACTGAAAAATGAGTTTTTAGTTTGATGTTTTGTTTTTGACCATAGGAGAAGTACCGGAATCTACATCAGATGGTCATATTGAGCATCGCAATATGTTTGTTCTTTGGTATGTATGGTATTGATACTCAGTATCTTACTTAACTCCTTCTGCAAAGGCTTTATGATTTCACTTTGATAAACAAATGATAAAGCACAACAGAAATAGATCCCATAAGCATACACAATCTACAATTCCTTTATCGCAGGGCGCTTGAGAAACTATATCGTTCCTGCTAGACTCCCTTGTAAACGGATAAATCAACGCTGTACATGCTATACAACCCATGGAAGGCAGACTTCCAATTAAATCATGCAGAATAGACCAATTTCACGGCCGGTTTATGTATTTGGCCCTCTATCGGCGACGCCATTGCTGCTGTGGGCAAGCGCGCTGACCGCGATTGGCTCTGTGTACAAAATGAATGTAAGATATGAGATATGCCCCGATATTGTTCCATTTACTTTATTCTACATCAATAAAATAAAGCATGGATACATGGGTAGATGAAGTAAGACAATGGTCATATCTGACGGATGAAGGTATGATGTATTTTTGTAATTTCGATGGTTTTTCAACTTAGTTTTGTCAGTAAAAGTTCGATTGCAGCATAGAAGCCGTAGTACACGGGAGCCCTAAATCTTACCCTGTTTACAAAGTCAAGTTTTCACTCATTAAATTTTACGCCAAAGTACATAATGATAATGTTTCTTGACTTAAAAGTCCCTTCTGTTGATGTTTTTACCCACTGGCGACGAATTCCTTCACATTGCTTACGGAAACCTGTGTAGGGAGTACGGCTTCTCACACATACAGGCTTCATGAGTCAAAAGCGAGTGAATTTCGCACTCAGTTAGCTTCCATTTTTCAAACTTTCTCTAATCCTTGTGGCATTTGAGCACCGCACAGCTGCGACCTGAACTTCCCTGATAATTTCTCATTGCAAATATTAAAATAATTCTGCATATACTGGTCAAAATAGACAAAAAATCAAACGAATGTACATAACGCGCTATTGACTTGTGTACTATAAAAGTTGGAGCGCCCACCCCAGTATGTCGAACTGTGTCGAACAGTCTGCTGCCCTCTTGCGTCGTGAAATTGGTCTATAGTATTGTCATGTAATTACGAGTGATCCCAGTCAAGCTTCTTAATTCACTGATGTTTTTGCAGAGTGATTCAGTTTAGGAAGATTCGAAACTGATATAGAGATAATAGTTTAAAAGCAGACTTACGCAGTAATTAGCACAGACTGTGAACTACATGTATCTTTTCATTAGCATATCAGGTCTCGTTGAAAAATTCAAATGTTACCGATTCTCATAAATATTTCAATTGTACGTGTACTTGAATTTGCATTTGCATTTGTATTCGTATTTTTATAAATATATATATAAACACGTTTAACTGCATTGGTGATTTGATTTGTTTTGATCTGTTCTATTCACAGCTTTCATGCAACCACTGGATGTCAGTGAGGCATCTTCTTGTACGGATGGGCTAGGCTTGAATTACGCCTTACCAATGTTCCATGAGTGTAAGGAGAAACTACATCCCAATGGTAGCATGGTACAGACCATCCCGAAACTCATCCCATATTCATCAAAGCAAGCTGCTTGCCCAACAAGGAAGAGCAAACTAGGAATACCACCTGGATACAGAGTGTGCGGATTTCGTGGTAATCCATTGATCTCAACAAAATATGTTTGCTTTTTTATCATTTGTTTTTATGTTTGTTGTTGTTGTTTGTTCTGTTGTTGTTGTTTTTTTTTGTCGTTGTTGTTTCCTGTAGATTTACCATGGTTCAGAAATGTTTCATTAATATTTTTCGGTTGAGTTACATGGGCTATAGGAAAACACCGCGGCGCGCCTAAAATATTTAAAAGAATTGAAAGTCAAAGAAGACTGATTGATGGCTATACCGTGACTTTTAGGTTGTTGTCATAGCTACAAGTCATACAAGGTATAGCCCATTCAGCGATAGTCATTATGAAATTATTAATGATTAAAATTTTCTCTCAAAGATGGAGAATTGTCAACTATTTTATCACTCATTATTTGATTATATTTTTATAAACTTCAATGCACGATCTTTATATTGCTTAGCGGCAAGTCATACAAGGTATAGCCCATTCAACGATAGTCTTATGAAATTATTAATGATTCAGATTTTTTCTCAGAGACGTAGAATAGTCAATTATTTCATCATCCATTCATTGATTTCAATCTTTTGTAGAAATTTTAATGGACGATCATATGCTCACGTTCAACCAAAAAATCGATGTCCAGTCGACGTTGCTAATAATAACAGGGACAGCGACATTAAAGTTCGAATAAATTGCACCAGATTATGGCATGGGAATAATCAATATTAATGTCGATTCTTGGCTCATTTTTCCATTCTACTTTGGTAACCTTTCCTTATTCAAAATCAATTTTCCTTATTTATAAGAATACCGCAAAAGTTTACATAATTCAAAATATATAGGGAGCTACGTGCATCTAAATGGATGTGAAGTTTTACCACTAAAAATATATGACGAAGTGTTTACTTTCTTGTGGTTACCACGCAGGCGATGAGTTGATTATTCATTACAAAACAGACGTATCATGAGCTTGTCATTATTGATATCATTATATGTATCATTATTATTATTGTCATCATAATCATCATCATTATTATCCTTATTATTTTATGATTCTATTTCATTATCATTATTTCCGTTGATAAAATTACCGTTATTTTTTCTTCTTTTTATAATTCGGTGTGCAATTTTTTCTTAAAACATTAATACAGTTGTCTATAGGAAATATTAAAACTGCACTCAACATGTTGATTAATTACTGCAATCTGTCACTTGCTTTCTCTTTCTCTCTCTCTCTCTCTCTCTCTCCGTCTGTCTTTCTTTCGTTTCTTTCTTTTATTTTTTTTTTTTGGTTTTTTTCTCTTTCTATCATTTCAATTTTCTCTCCGAATATATCCTTTCCCTATTTGATCACTTTAATCACTTATTACTTATTTACCAGGTACCCTCTTTCCCACATGTATTCATGTTTATGAAATTAATTTCATCCTTGAAAGTATATTGGTTGTAGGCACTCACGCTATCTTAAAGCCCTAGCCCGATAGAGTAGATATTTATGGTATTGCTGGAATGAATACGTGAGTAAGTGAATCTGTGAAAAGAATCAATGAATTTCTATGCAATCAATGAGCGAGTAATGATTGAATTTATTAATAAATTACTTATTTAATATTTGCGTGTCAGCCCGTACGCTGAATTGCATTTACAATTAGTATTAATAACAAAGAAAAACTTGCAAGATGGCTTATAATTCAGTGATTAAAGCAATATACGCCATGTCGTGCCCTACTGGAGCCGAATTGGCAAAACTCTGTAATAAAGGGCTCTTGCTTACAGTGCTGAAGAGCGCCACCAACTGAGACAACTGCTAACAACAGTTTCCACATTTGCGTCACTGATTAAAAGCTTTTTGGAGGAGGATAGGATTTGCAAAAGTTCCAAAACATTGAAAAATAATGAACGTCCACATTTGGTCGTTTGTAGGTATTCGTGAGCACTTTAGAAGTGCACTTTAGGACCCTTTTTTCTTGTCTTACATAAACAATCATATTTTAATTTTTTTCCTGCACATATCCTTCATTTGCAGAATCAGCTGCAACCGGTGATTCATTCACCTCATCTACTTCAGAATCAAAGTCAACGATGTCTTTAACGTCACCGACATCGACATCCTACCTAACGGGCACGACTGGTAAGGAGCTATTTGATCGTCAAGCTGCACAATCTTTTTCCTCTATTCCTTGCCATTTCTAACGCGCACCCCCCTCTCTCTTTCTCTATCCCTCCCCCCTGACGCTCCCCATTTCACTCTTCCCCTCTTTCTTTTGAGAATGCTTCCATAAATTCTATTTTGCCGAAAATACTTGTACAAGGGCTGAGAAAAAAAAAAAAAAAACCTGAGATCAGTAATGAGATTCTTTCGCCATTATTTCAGGCTATACTTCCTTTTACTCATTTCAACATAAAGAATCAGTCGCCCAAAGTACACCTGAAGGTGGTGATACGTCAGTCTTGTCTATCACGAATCAGATGTCGACGACCACTGTAGGACGTACAGAGCGAATGACAGTGTATCCTACGACCACTCTCGGTAAGTATTCTTGCACAGAATCCCCCCCCCCCCCTCTATAATTCTTTTCTCTGCCATTTCTTCGTTCCCTCTCTTTTCCATCTTTTGCTATTCACTTTATTTCAATTTTCTCGTTCGTGTACATATATGTATTTCTGCTAATCCATCTTTTACCTTGTTCTTTACCTTGATTCAAATAAGTAAGATAAATGGTTCTGTTACTGTTAAGGTGCGTACACTGTTGTAAAACGTGTAACACCCACTGAAACATACTACTTTAATCTCGGTCAGATTACAGATGCATCAAACTTACGGCAACCCCCATCAACAACAAGCTGCAAACACTAACGCCAAGGTCAAGATATCTTGTTTTGGGGATCAGCTGCTGATCGGCTGTTTAACAGGATGCTGAATGTCTTGCAAATCAGCTAAAGTTTTGGAAATATTCCCTACATGTTTTTCAAAAGTTCGATTTATTTGCTATTAAAACTGGTTGCGAATAAGCGGCTAATTTCATTCACAAGGCTACAAATGAGGCCTTTGATGGGAGTTCATTTTCTGATGGCACTTTCAGCTCAAGGTTGTTATGTGTGTCGGTTCAATGACATAGGATGGAGCGACTGCAAGCCTACTAATATTAAGCTAAGCTATGTAGTCCATTCCTGAAGGTTTTGGTAGTTTCTTGCACTTCACTTTGTGTATCAAATTTGATTCTCATGATTTTTGTAAATTTCTTGGGAGTCAGATATTGACAATTTCTAAAATTTTGTATGTAACGTATATTGCTTACTTTTTACTTTAATAAAGCTTACTACTCGTTTGAGGGGAACGCTACGGACATTTCCGGTAACAACCGTGACGGAACCCCGGTCGGCAGCGTTTCTTACTCCGAAGGCATGTGCGGTCAGGCCGCGTCCTTCAAAGGCAATTCCAAAATCAGTGTCGAGGCCTTTTCCCATTATGAGTGGGGCATGGAGTTCACTGTCAGTGTCTGGTTTAATCGCACCGGCCAGTGGGGGAATTACCAAGGCATCGTCAATAATGGATATCACACTATTGGGAGCTGGGAGATCAGGATGGGTAGGGAGGATAACGGTCAGATGCTCGGTGGTGGCGTTATTACAACCACTTCTGCAGAAACCTGGGACTACATACATCTTGTCGCTCCGCAGAACACATGGAACCACGTGGCAATGACCTACGATGGGTCTGCATTGCTCTACTACCTAAACGGGCACCAGCAGACATTGACCAACCAGAACTGTTGTACCGGTCCCATCCGGATACGTGACACACCGGTTACAATTGGCCAGTCAGGAGAGGGGAAGGATAATGAGTATTTCTATGGCTTGATTGACGAGGTCAAGATATTTGGCCGAGTCCTCAGTGCTGCTGAGGTTCAGAATATGGCTTACAATCCATGCCTTTAAAACACATAGGTCGATATGATTGAAGTGCTTGTTACTGTCGAAGTGTAGAATAGGAAGTCTCCTCAAAGGGATTTTCTCACTTAGTCTTTCATTTTTTTCAGATTTTCTAAAAATTTTCATAGTGACATTGCATTTTATGAAAATTCATTTAGTATGCAAAACAAATAAAAATGAAACATCCTCAAATATTTCGTCATAAAATATTTAGACCTGAAAAAGGATTATTTACACATGCTGCTTGACAAACAGTATGCCTTAACGGACCAGGAGCTTGTCCCAAAATAGTCACCTCATTTAACAAAAACTGACAAAATGTTAGGTTGCGAGGGGGTACCACATGGCCCCTAAAATATGAGGTAAGATTTTCTCCTTTATGTGCTTGGGCCGAAATTTATCAAAAGGCAGCGCTATGGCCGCTGTTCATTCTAAAAGTATAAAATAGGTCCTGCTGAAAAAAGCGCGCTAAGATATTCTGGATGTAGAGAGAGAGAGAAAAAAAAAACAACTTTCCAATCTAAGTTTCTTGGGATAACTTATCAAACTATGAACCTGGTATTGCTTTTTCTAAAGTAGTGAATTGATATTATCAGTGACATGTAAATGCACGTATGGTCCATATTCTGTTCGAAAAGACCACTTAGAATATTCGGGCTGTGTGGTTGCCATGCTGAAATAATATTAAACATTGTAGTTTTCTTGGTTGCAGTTTGGTGTCAAATGATTATTTCACCAATGAAGGGGGAATATCGAAAGAACATTTTAATGAAAAACAATCAATAAACCTTAAAATCAAGGCATTTTCTTTCTAATCCTTATAAGGGCAAATTATTATTCCTGGCCTATGAAGAAAAAAGAATCTCCTGGTTCAACTCAGTAATAATCTATCAGCGCCACCTATCGTCGAAACACCGACAAGGGGTACTGTCATAGTCTAAATTATTTCATTCTGTGATGGAGCCATCGACCAGTAATACTGTATACAATCCATATTTGATATTCTTCTGCAAAAGGCAATTAGCGACCAATACAGTTCTTTTTTTACTATTATTATTGCGCCAATTAGCATAATCCATAGAAGAGCCCGATAAAAAAATAATAATCGTATTTTCAATTATATTAATGTGGTTAAATTCATCTCTACGATCTACGGGCTCTTAGTGGAGCCTAACACAGCCTTGATTGGAGAATAAGCATTATTCACTAATATCACTCAGTATTAGACTATCGGGATGAAAGAACGAAAATAAAAACATTTTTAGAATTTAATATTGTTTTTAGCTTCCATCTTTTCATGAGGGTTAGATTTTCTCTGATCGATTAACAATATGAAGGTAAACGAGGATTGCCTCAGGAACTTGTAAGTTTTGAGGATTATAATAGTCGAGTCACATGATGGCCTCCAGCTAATATTCTTCACTTGTAAGTCTATAAGTCCTGCCACGGGCCAGTGGACTTACTGATATAGTGAATCTGAATTGTAATTACTATTTTTATGGCCATAATGTTTTCAAATAGATTCTTAAGGCCTATGAGGTAATTTTTTTATTGGGAAAAATGTCCCGTTTCTTCTAATGATTAATAACGCACTATCTTTGAATTAATATTTTGAACTCGATGGCGTCTAATATCATTTCTTGTAATTCTCGATTTCATTCGCCATTAGCGTTATCGATTATAAAGAGAGGAGAAAAAGTGGGAAGACAATATAAGTAAGAAAAGATAAGGGGAAAGAGAGAGGGGAGAAAAAGAGTGAGAGAAAAAGATTGAGAAGCGGGGGGGGGGAGGTAAGAGAGAAAAAAGGGAAATGAGCATAGCCCTTCATTACATAGTTTGGCCTACTCGGTTTCAGTAGGTTACAACATGGAGCATATAGCTTAAAATGTTGGGCAAGCAAAAAACAAAAAACAAAATTTCGCCATATTTTAATTTACTAAAACCGAGTTGGCCAAACTCTGTAATCAATGGCTCTGGAAATGAGTAGAGTCCCTGAATAGACAGAGTTGGGACATGGACGTCTGATTTTTTGGGAAAAAAAAACATGGCGTTCGAATTACACCCAGGTGATCATCACAATTAAATAGAAATATTGCTTAACAGTGGAAACAAAATGGCGTTCAAATAATGGGTTGTCGTAAATCTCTCTATTAAGGGGCTCTAGAAATGACGGAATATGAGCGCCCTCTTTTGATGAGATCAGGTGCCAGTAATACCTGATTATTCACGCAGAAAGAGTGTCATTGACAAATTAAAAATTACATTATCTTCATCATTATTATCATTATCATCATCGAAAATAACAACAGTAGCAATGTCATACTACAATGGTAAACATGGTAAATGATAAATGATAGGATTTAGCTTATTCAACATTTACAGGTAATATTAAAATCGTTAGAGCAATACAAACTGACAGTTTTAAAAATTGGCTGTATGAATGTTGTATGTGTGTTATCTTAAAAACATGAATGCTGTATGTGTGTTATCTGAAAAACAACAACAATGGACCGATGTTGGTGTAAAGAAAGAAACTGGGGAGAGGGATAGAGAGAGAGACAGATAGACAGACAGACAGACTGAGACAGGGATAGAGCCAATAGAATGCTAGATGCACATTAATATTGTTCGTGACGATAGGTATTGCATTGTAGGCTTAAAGAGAGACATCCATGATAGTAATAACGTTGGCATCATTGAAAAGTTATTCAGTTTCGGTGTAAACCGAATAGTATTTGGTTTATACTGAAACTTAAAAAACTTTCTATAAATATATAAATTTCTTAACGTAACTTGCAATCTGTTTTCACCATCTGAATTACATAATGGTTGTCCGATTCAATTTCGTTAGTTCATGGCCATGACCATTATATTAATTTACTTATTGTAACACTAAAAAGTAAGAGCTCAATCTATTTATTCATCTGTCTATTCATCTATCTTTCCATTTACCTATCCGTTTATATATCTGTCTACATCTGCCCATCACTCTTTCTATCTGCATGTATCCCTCTATCTATCCATCATTCTATCTTTTCATCTATCTATCTATCTACACGTATCTCTCTATCTATTTCTCCATCTATCTATCTATATTAATTGTATTTCTCTATCTCTACCTAAATCTTTGTATGTGTTCTATTCTTCCACATATCTACACAAATCATTC
This sequence comes from Echinometra lucunter, assembly GCA_029962745.1. Taxonomy (NCBI): domain Eukaryota; kingdom Metazoa; phylum Echinodermata; class Echinoidea; order Camarodonta; family Echinometridae; genus Echinometra; species Echinometra lucunter. The sequence continues at coordinate 30,513,253 of CM057160.1, read as the reverse complement.
TGTTCATCCATCCATCTGTCTAACTATGTACATGTATCCCTCCATCTATCTATCAATTACTGGAATGATATACTATAAAGCGTGTTGTAGGTTTGTGATTTATAATTTATCATTTTATAAGTTACTTTTGTATATTTTCTTGCATTCTGTGTACTGTTTGTTTGTTTCCTTATATATTTTTTCATTTCATTTTTCTAGTTTTATTCCTGTAAATTTTGATTGGTAATTGTTTCTCAATGTTATGGACCCTTATGAAAATTAACTTCTGTTGAAATGGCTATTCACCACACTTGAGGAAACAACAAACATCAGTGTTTCAGTAACGTCACAGGTGTTTGAAATTAATTTCATTGGATTCTACTAGTCCGTTTGCCCTAAAGCACACCGCACAATATAAGATCAGTCTGCAATCCAATATTGGAAAACTTTTAAAGCATTTAATATGAACAGTCAAACATGTAAAATCTTAATGATCAATGTTCCCGATAGTCGTATTAATGCTAAAATCGAAATTACGGGGTATTGCGAGCCTGCCTATATAGGAACAAAACTAAATTCCGAATCGTAGAAACGTCATAGCAGTCTTGTGATCGGCTACGATTTGAAGCCGATTTGGCCTTAACTCCCACCACATGGCTTGCAGTTAACCAAAATTTCGGTTTTAGTATTCCCATCGTTATTCCGAACTACAAATAAGATAATTTTACTTGTTTATACTTTCATATTTAAGGCAAAATGCCATTTATTCGAAAATCGGGTCACAGTCGGATCGTATAGTTTAGGGTGGGCAGACAGGCATAAGACCCATCTTTTAAGCATAAATTTTGAGTAAAACTGAGTGAATATGTTTGTTTGTGCGTTTGTTTTGCTCTCGGGTCAAAGAGTAAGGGGAAAATACGCTTCCCCCCCCCCCCCCCCAGTTGAAAATAAAACCTTTTTCACAACCCTTCTTCGATAAAAATCGGCACTATATCAACAAGAACAACACCACAATCACATCATCATCATCATTACCATCATCATCATCATCATCATCATCAATATCATCATCATCATCATCATCATCATCATCATCATCAATATCATCATCATCATCATCATCATCATCATCAATATCATCTCTGTCATTGTCATTCTATGTTTCGGAACATAGTAACTGGAGACAGTTTGTGCAGTTATAGGTTTTCATTTCCCTGCACATAGTATCGCCAATGGGGAGAAAAGTAGGATACAGCAAAAGCAGCACAAATAGTCGCCGGCGACAATATGTGCATCTCGGTTTTGCAAAATTCTACACATATTTTCGCAGTCGACAATATGTGGAGGGGAGACAATACGTGCTGCAACACACGAGTATCCTATCTGACCCTCCTTACATATAAATATTCATATTCTATCTTACATCATCCAAGCTTGTTACATAAAATAGATATTTGTATGCCAAAGAAATTACAGGTCAAGGGAATTTGTGTATAAAATCTGTCAAACATGCCACAACAATGGTAAAACACTGTAAAGGGTCGGCTATTATTTATCACACTACTTAGAAACGAAAAACAGCCATAACAACATTAACCACATCATCAATATAGGAATTGATCTGAAAAGCACAAAACGAGTGGATGCTCGTGTTGATGAAAGATACTTAATTTCAATCGTCCTAAACATGCTAAACCTGCTCCGAGCACAGGCATCGTATCAATATTTCGCGAGGGGGAGGGTTCGACGCCCCTTCCGAACATATAAACTATTGTATCAGAGAAATAAATATGACTTTGTCCCCAAAATATACTAAAAAAGATTTCAAAATTCAAAGTAAACGGCCTCCCTAATTTGCTACTAGGTCGGAATGTTATTTTGGGAGGGGATCGCTTTTTGCTGGAAGGTGTGCTTTGGTTCTTTGGCATGAATATTCCCATGCTGATTTTGGAAGGGTAGCGTGGTACAATTCACTATAAATATAGTTTGGAAGGAAATGTGATAAAGCTTGAAGTTCATATATTTACATTTCAGTCACTAACTAGGTAGGCGTTAATACATTTTGAAGAGTTAAAAATCATATAAATCTTGATTGAGTTAGGGCTATAATTCAAATCCGAACGTATTGTTGATTAGATCCCCTTACGTTTCGATGGGATATACTCATCATCGTTTGACGGTATAATAATACTGTGCTAAGGTTTGGTCGAGTCTGTGGAGCTAATATGGCGGGAAACATTTGGAGTCTTTCAGAGTGATGTTTGACATGATGGACGTCGTGACACACGGTGTAGACTAGAGATTTGTCCCAACTGTGCCAGAGATGGAAGCGCAATCCACATTTTTCGTGCTTACTTTATTAAACAAATTATATGCCAAATATGGCATACCACGTGACCAAACTGAGTGTGCATGACATGGGTGAAACATAACATTCCTTGAATGCACGTTGAACAAACACAAAAAAGCCTAACCCTGTGTGTACCCTCCAACAAGCAAAGTGGTTTTGTTGGATAAGGAAAATACCCTGCGGCGACAAAAAAAATGATGTGATATTTAGATCACATGACCCTATGGTGACAAAAGAAGCCCTCCCTCATATCGTTCCCAGGAAAGGTAATTTACCTTGCGACAGTTTGGTGGTTGATGCGCATTAGCTCCGTCGCTGAATATTGGAAGACAATTTCTGACTAGCAAATTATTTCAAGTTTGATTCCTACCACGACATGGATACTTATGTGTAGAAGTGGCCCATTTGAAGTAAGTATTATGAAATTTGTGCTTAGTATCTAACATAATCTATACATGGGATATCAGGTTTGTAGATTTTGATCGTCCTTTAAAGAGTTGGAGAAAACATTATTCTGCCCTTGTTGTTGGGACAGCACTCTAAAAGGGTGGGATAAGATAAGTGATGTTCTTACTGCGGGCAAAAACTGCTACATTATCTTCATAGTTGGAAGTATAGTAAGGTTCAATGAGGCAAGGAAATGATTAGCCGAATGGATGATATAAAGTGTGTTGGCTGGTCTTAATTTGACAAAAGTATGATTGGAGGTGTTATTAGACAAATTCGAGCTTGAACTTTGGATTACTTTCCACGAATTAACTTCACCCTACTCGTGTAAAGATATTCAGGGACAGATCTCTTCTAAAAAGGAAACCAGGATACCAGAACACGTGTTTGGAAATCCAACAGTGTTAATTAAATAATACGGAGTATTGAATCGTTGGTTTTGTAATAAATCCCTTTTTGAATTCCTTAACATCTAGAGTGAAATATTAATTGTCTGTCATTTTATTCAACGAATATAAACGTTTAAATGCTTTTTAATTTTCTACTAGAATGTTGATAAAATCCGCACCCTTTGATGATGAACTATCTACATTTTAAAGAATCAAATAAAGAAAACGAAACAAAATAAACATTCAAACAATCAAACCACAGTAACTTACAAAGGGGAAACAATGATGTTGAGTATAGCAAAAGAATTTCTGCCTTTCTATGTTAAAATCAGCATTCACTTTTCACCTACATACCAATAATAATAAATTGTAAACAAAACAAATTACAAATATAGCACAGAAAAAAATGTTATCATATCTCGTATGATTTTGACATGATTTTTGTTTCGTTATCAATTTAATAAAATAAAATACCTGTAGGTGCCCAATGGGCAAAACTTTTTACACGTGATTTTTTTTTTCATTTATTGTAAACAAAATTACCTATTGGGGCAAAAGATGGAGAAAATACTACGTTGACGGGATTATGAAATGAAATGTGTTGATTGGTGAAATAGAGTGCGTTGATTGAATTTGACAGAAGTATGACTGGATGTATTATTAGGGAACTCGAGCTTGTAATTTGCATTAATTTCTTACTACTGATTTCATCGAGTGTATAACTAAATATTTTTAAAATATTCAGAGACAGATCTCTCCTTAAAAGAAAACCATAAGATTTAACGTATTTGGAAATTCCATGATGTTATGCCATCTGAAATAATAAGGTGCATAAAATTTTAGGGTTTGGTTGAATATGCGGACAGTCAACGGGAGCTAAACATAAATATAATAAAATTTAAGTGTAATGGATAAATGGTCAGCATGCTAATAGAATTCTCTTATCAAGCTAAACTTGAATTCCAATAAAGGGAATTAATGGTAATGATGATGTTGATTCTTGCCAACGTAGGACCATCTTCGTTATAGTCATTTTAACAGGAGAGGGGGGGGGGCGTCATGTTTGCACATATTTTGGTGGCTCTACAGGGGTGTCGTCATAGGACACGCACGCTTGCTAACGACCTTTCAGAAGCCCCATTAAACTAGCTCTCTCGGTCTCCTAGGTTGTCTTTTCTGAGCTGCAGGCGAATATATGTTTGCCAATTCCATGTTACTTTTCTCTGGTATAATGCACGCATGTTACTTTATTAACCCGTTAAGCCCTATGCCCGAGATAACTCGGGCTAGGGTCTATGGGAAATGCGTATTATGCTAAAAATCAATTCGTGTTCAACGGGTTAAAGACAATCATTATATTTTACTTGATACAGGTGATTACACCAAAGCCGTGAGGACCGACGGTGAAGTCCAAGGTCAACCTTCCCAGAACTTTAGGTAATCACACCTTTTAAACCTACAAAGCGGCTTACCTGTAAGAACATGGATGAAACAATTTTTTAAAAAGTGTTTATCTTTAATACTTTGTCACCAGTTAACCCATTGCCTATCAGAACATCATATTTCTTGTATTATATGCAGGGGATCAGCATTAGAGAATTCAGTGGTTAAAGGGAAAATAGAATAATAGACTTTACATTTTTATTCTTGTATAGTTGAACATGATGACTGAAAATTCTATGTAACAATAAAACAAACAGGAATTACGGTATAGCAATTAGGGGTATGGAGAAAGACATACTCCATTGCCATAAATAGCTTGAACAATATAGCTGCTCATGTTTTGATGCGATACATACATTTTTCGTTTGTCATCGTACGAGTTCGACAATTACTTCTAAGACTGTTTGTTGATAAGTGAATGTATATTTGAAATATATTTCTAGAATGACATGATTATGTGAGAACAGCTGGGTACAATGATTCTTATTCTGTAAGACAGTGCATCGAAAGAGTGAAGGTAAAGACAAGTGTTAGAAATAAAAGTATAGCAGTGATGTTAAGACATTATAATAAAAAGCAGTCAGAAGCCGAAACAATAATCTCTCAGTAGAGGCATACAGCAGACAGTATTAGTTGGTGAGCGGATGACAAAAAGTAGGTTATTTCTTATTCCTCGTCTGGATAAGACCTATACATAAACCTCATTTTAAGAGATAACTTCTAAACTTTTTGAAAATGAAAATGGAATTATTGCATCTTGTAGCATCACCATGGAAACTGCCTATAAAATAGGCTACGCTAATTTTCCTGACTTATCGCATAAGGGTTTTGTAATTGGTGACATGCATGTAAAACATACAGTGACAATGGCTAGATATTGGTAGATTTTCAGGACGGTTTGCAGTGTATTTGCCATGTTAACGGGTAACCAAGCAATGGTAACTTTGGCTCATTGCCATTTTTTTTCAAAGTGGAATCAATACATTCAGCCAGTGCGTGTGGAAAAACCCAAACCATCATGCACTGAGCATAAATTTAAACGCAACCAGTGGCAAAGGCAGTTCTAAGCTTTGTGAAGCATTCATGAATCATTTTACGGTTCAAAAGATTCATTGTTACAATCTCCTGCTCAAAGTTGTTTTACTGCCCAAGTCTGTTAAGCAGAGCCCTAAAGTTATGTGAGGGAATTACCTTTTTAAACGAATTTCGTCAAGCCTGTTCCGGATCGAAAGATCATCCAGAAACATGGAAATCTCACAGTGTGTTCAGGAAGTTACATTTAAATGCAATTCCAAGGCAAAATCTGACTCCTGAGAACTGTATGCAGAGCTGAAACTTAAAAGCCCTTAAAATTCGTTCATTCAAAGCGAAAGAAGAATTGCTGATTTTATTGCCTTGACTATTTTTTGCCATTGCTTGCTTATGTCCATAGCAGTCTTTGGAAGGTCTGATGCCACACTGGCTCATCGTCTCCTCATTGGATGGCCGAAAAGGTGACAGAAGAATGAAGAGATGAAGGAAAGAGAGAAAGAGAAAGAGAGAGAGACAGAGAGAGGAGGAGGAGGATAAAAAACGGGATAAGAATATGAGCCGAACCATCCCTCATCTAAATAAGACAAACAAAAAAATGTAAACTATAAAGGAATATCATAATAAATATCGATTCCCTAACTTCGTCCTTTCTTCGTAAGCTGAAATAGGCCTACACATACATTGTGAGGCTCGTAGAAAGTGCCGCCACAGCACAAATGGTTGTAATTATCCGAAAAGGCTAATAACTTCTAACTTTGACATCAAAAGATGTATATCCAGTACTTTTCATCACGTGACTATCCTTCGCCGATAGTTGCAACGGAATTTGACGTTTCTTAACGACCTTCTCCCGCTCTTTCTATCTCTCTCCTTTTCACCTTTTCTTGCTTTGTCTCTCTTCGGGCTATCCGACTGCTATGAACAGAAATGTTGAATTAGTCGATGGGAAACAGCAACATTTTTTTCTGTGTACATATAGTTAAGGTAAGAACAAACTATTAGGGCATTTAGGTTCTACTTTAGGCGAGTCAGAAAATTACTCTCTTTTTAATTACCTGTTGTTTTGTGAAGGAGCAATGATAATTCACATTATCTGTATAGATTCATTCCCTTGCGCATGTTGGTACTATTTTGTGTGGTACATCTTTACGTTTGACTGCACAGGGATCAATTTATGTGACGACGTCTAAATCAGTTTCCACTAACGGAGGATCTTTTGTGGTGTCGATGTTGATAAATGACAATGTTAGACTCGATGGTTTAAGGCAGGATAACCATCAATTCAAACGATTATCACAGATAATATGCATACTTTGAAGCCTAAAGTGGTTTTGTTACAAAAAAAGTTGTTGGTAACAAAAACCAACATATAATTTGTCATTTATCATTCGTCTTGAAAAGACACATTATCAGACAAAGGAAATAAGCATGATAGACCAGTAAGTTTCAAAGATTTTTTTCAACCTTCTAATTATAAGAATTTTTGTGCCCTGAATTTCTTTTAAGCTGAGTGCAGCATTTTTTTTTTCAATGAATCAATTCTATATCACGAATTCCTTGAGTTGTAGCCTCCTAAACTAGCAGTTTATAAGACATGTAAGATGTTGCTGTCAATGCACCCTACAAAAAATAACAATAAGTGGTTTTTTTAACTCGCTATTTTCATAGGCCTCAAATATTACTATGTCTTTTTTGCACCTGAATGGATAGTTTCGTTTTTATGCACACTTTGAGATAGTTGCGTGGGGATTCTGTGTTGATGGACATCATAACTATCGCTCATTTGATCTTGATGCACAATTCGTAAGCATTGCTTTTCTCATGAAATAACGGACTAATGAAATCCTATTTGAAGAGATAAATCCCCCACCGAGTTTGAGAAAAACGAACACTCCCACACGGAGTTTGAGAAAAACAAATTTGAATAGGAGATGATAACAATGACTTCTTTTCAAATTTAAAAATAGTTATGAATGCTTCCACAGTTCCTGCCTTTGCTTTTCAATTTGAGCGAAAGGCGTGACCATGATATCGGTTATGAAAGATTTTTCCTTAATTGGCAAGGAGCCATCACCAACAAAAAATATTTCGTCTTTTCATTTTGAGTCGAATGTTTGCCACAAATGTATGATCTTTTAAAGCTTGGACGGATTTTTTCCCCTGAAATCAGCATTTCAGGAAGTCTTTGGGTACAATGCGCGAAAGATTTTCAGTTCTAGATTTATGCACGTACCAGGAATATATCACAACGGTTCATGATTTCATGAATCCAAAGAGTTAACTGCTTTCTTAATTACAATTGCATTGGATTCCCTGGGGTAAAACAATTTTCATTATTATTATCGCATTATGATTATTGTCATCATTATTATCATTATTATTGTTGTTGCTGATGATGTTATTATTGTTATTATTATTATCATCATCATTATTCATAATTATAAAAAGAAGACGGATGATTCAGTCTTTGAACTTCATGGTAATCCTTGTGAAAGCTCAATTGTTGCTGATAGAGTCAACAATTTTTTTGTGAATAACGCTCCAAACTCGTTGGCGAACATTCCTGTGAGGAACAATTATAATGATTGCTATCAGTGCAATATTGCAAACAACCCTTTCTGTTTTTATTTTAAACCAATAACAAACCATTAACTGAAAAATAAATTACTGATATTGTTTGTGAATTGAAGAATGGCAAGGGCCCTGGGTTTAATCGAACAGAAGTATCTGTAAAAAATACTATATTTGATCTGCAAACTTCTATCTCTGTGCAATATTTAATTCATCCTTATCTTCAGGTATTGTTCAAGAAAAAAAAATAATATTGCAAAGGTTATCCCCCCCCCCCCCCCCTCTATAACTCGGGGCAAACTACAATTGTTCAAGTTATCGTCGCCCAATTTCTCTGCTTCCATTCTTTTCTAAAATCCTTGAAAGATATATGTTCAATCGTCTCCTAAACTTTGTGGAGATATTTAAATTGCTCTCTTGCATTTCAGTTTGGTATTGGGCCACATCATTCCACATCTGCTGCGCTAACTGAACTTGTTTATAAGGTATCGGTAGCTCTTGATTCCAAACACACTACCATTATTCCTTGACTTGTCCAAGGTTTTCGACTATTTGGACCATAGTATTCTGTTGAGCAAATTGCATAGATGTGGCATAAGAAGTACATAGTTACTTTTGTTCTAGACATGGGCAGCGCTATACAGAGGGCAAGGGAGTGACCGCCCCATGATTTTTTAAGTGATAAAAAATGGGAAAATTAGAAAAAGAGGAGGAAGAATAAAGTTAGAGTATGGGGAAAGAGAGCGCTGGTACATGCAACTAACACCCCTATTTGTTCATTTAAAACGTAAATAAACTCACCTATCCTGCCTATGGATCATCTTGCCCCCCCCCCTGTTAAAATATCCTGGCGCCGCCCCTGGTTCCAGAGTTATTTTTCTCACTGGCGTAGATAAGGAGGGGGGGGGGGGGGGAAGGGGGCCAAGCCCCCTGTTGATCGGCGAGAAAAAAAATGGAAAAAAAAAACAATAAAACTTTCATCGAGTCCACTTCACATAACTTACCCCATCCCAACCCTGCGAAATGAAAGTAAAACGTAAATACGCCACTTTTCATATATACGTTATCCCTAATGCTGAATTTTAGTGTGCACAAAATGCCATTTTCATGCACGAATTTTCAAAAATCCCCTTACCCTGGGAGGGAGATACCCCCTCCCGCACCCTCGCCTTGGCCCCCCCCCCCCCCCCCCCATGCCACTTCTCACATAATTTACCCCTAATACTGAATTTTTGTGTGCAGAAAATGTCATTTTCCTGCACGAATTTTCAAAAAATCTCCCTAACGTAAGAGGGGAATACCCCCTGCCACACCCCCCGCTCGGTCGCTTCGCTCCCTCGCCTTGCCCCCCCCCCCCCCTGTTGAAAATTCCTGGCTATGCCGGCGATCTTTCTTATCGTCAACAGCATACATTATTTGATAATATTCATTCAAAAATGCAGTGCAGTATGTATGGAATTACCCGAGGGAGTTACCTCGGCCCACAATTTTTATTTTTATATTGATGATATCCGACATGTCTCACATAATTTGAATTTTGCTCTCTTTGCTGACGACACAACAGTATTTATTTCAAATGAAATATATCACCATCATTATTTAGCTCCCCTCCCCCTCCCCCCGAAAAAAATTGTATTGGAGTAACAGGTCACTGAAAAGTGTTGCTGATAAAACGGATTCTTTTTCTTTCCCTTCCAATCTGTATACAGACGTCACGAACCGCCCATACATGCATGCATTGTCGAACTTTCACAGTGCACCTGATAGAGTTTTAGGCCCAAGGTTGAGCTTCCACATGCCGTTTTCCATCAGTTTTTTTATGTAAATTCAGACAAGAGTTTCCGCATTTCTGACATAGTGGCGAGTCAACCGGGTAGATGTGCTGTTTACATTTTGTCTCCATAGACCTGAAATAATAGAGCTGGTCCGTTGTGGCAGCGTTTCTGACACGCCCTGCCTTTACATCGCTGTAATTGGTATTGACACTTTTTCTTTTTTGGCAGTGGTCGGTTCTCCTCTTTTTTGACCGAAATTACCCTTCTCTGGGAGCGTTGATCGTAATGTGAGTTGCTCATGATGATGATGAAAAATATATCGAGACAAATTACGGACTACAGGTACAGACGTTGATATATCCTATATCTCCTTAGAGCCCAAGTTTGTAGGAGCCAACTCACCCCGTGCTTACTACTCGGCAGCCATGATTTAATCAGTCTCATGAGTTGTCGGACTTGTGCATGGGCTTTCTGAAGAATTGACGACTTTTGGACAACCATAAGGCTGACACTGCCGGTCTCCTGGGCTTTTACTCTCATGGGTAGTAGTCGTATGCCGGTAATCCCCACTTCGTAACATTTCAGTGGGGATAAACCGTACCATACCACGTTCCATTCTTTTGAACTTAATCTTTGCATCTCACTTTATACAGGTGATTCCACCATGGGGGTAAACACCGATGGCGAGGAGATGAGTCCAGGATTAACTGTCTCAGACGGACCAGAGGTAAAAACAATATCCAGTTTCTAGCCTACATGGCGACTGATAATAGTATAGATGGAATAATAATAAAGGTATATATGATCATGAAAGTTCATCTGTGTTGGTAGATAGATATCCCAAAAAATCAACTTTTGATCACAACACAAGTATGAAAATCACCTCAAAATTTTCGGCTGTCAACTGCAGCCTTCATCAACGATGACGTGACCCGATTTGACCTTGGTGACGTAATGATCGATGATCGGATCGTAGACATTCGGAAGCTTGTAACGATCGACTAATGTTAAGTTTCATGCTATGTAGTAACGGCTAAATCGGCTTAGAATCGTAGACAGTCGCACGACTATTCTTACGTCACGACCATTAGTTGCCAATTTGGTTTTCTTTTCTAGTAGAGGGAGGCATCCTCTCCCCTGAAAGTGTGATTTTATCACTCATATGAATATTCGGAACCAGATTCTTTTTTATTTCACTAATACTAACTGAAGTGACTAGCAGTGGCGTAACAGCCGAAGGGGGTGGGGAGGATTTCAGAGGGAAAATTCACCAAACCACTCGGGAAAAATGAAAGGAAGGGAAAGGAAGAAAAAGAAGGGAGAAAGGCAAAGAAAGAAGAAAAGGGAGAAGGAAGAAGAGAGAGGAAAAGAAAAGAGGAAAGGGAAAAAAGAAGAAACAAAAGGGAAACAAAAGAAATGACGAAGAATTTAGTACCAAAACCCCGGGGCTTCTGGAGCTCCATTCCCTGGATTCCCGCAGGGGCTTTGCCTATGGACCCCATCAGAGGCCCTAAGGCGGGCCCCTGGGCCCAACCCGCTACGGACTTCACGACAAACTACTCGCGGTGCTGGCTCTGCCCCACATATTCTAGTCTAGACTTAGTTAGCGGGTAATTCTTGGCTATGCCCCCCCCCCCCATAACACGCAGAGAAAGTAAGAAGAGTGTGAGCAACATGGAACAATTCAAAGAAACGTCGGAGCTTCCCCTTCCCTGCACCCACCCCCTAGGCAGCACTCTTCGCATGCTCACCACCGTCCCCTAAAATGAAATCCTAGCTACGCCACTGATTCTAGACTTAGTTACCGGGAAATTTTTGGCTCTGCCCCCTTGATAACAGGCACCTGTTACGCCGTGGTGACTAGACTAAAAAAAGAATAACTAAGACATGAGGTTATTCCTAACAGATAAACAATAAAGTGTTATATACAACTGAGAAATAGTGGTAGCCCTTACATAACTTGATAAATTCTCCGATGCTAATTTAGCTCAAAATTGCAGAAATGAACATGTAAAACAAAAAGGAAACGGTCTACTTTTAGAACTGATGAAAATAATTTATCAGTGGTAGTAACAAGATGAAACAAAACTGATGGTTTTACAGTAATTCACAGCTTCAAGGTATAAGCATCACTTAACTGCACTTTTAAAGCAAAGTAGAGTCAACAATACTAGTTCAATACTAATTTGAAATATTTGAAACATTTTGAGCGCTTTTTGGAACCTTTAGCCCTCTCCTCGATTGAGCTGTATAGATTTTAGGCCGAGCGAATGATCACTTTCGCATTTTATTGAGGATAAGCTTTATCTAGGTAGCTATAATTTTCAACGCAGTGCTTAAAAAAAAGGGGGGGGGCTCACTGTCCCTATTGTCTTTCGTAACTAGTCCTTGACTTCGGGCAGGGTGGGATGGTAGTTGGCATTTAACCTCGGAAGCCAATTTATGTGTTTCACTAAAATAGTTTTTATAGGTCATTACTGTTTGCAATTAATCTACTTTGCGATATTCCGTTGAGATTTATTTTTCTTGTTATGAATGATATTATAGAATCGTTATGGATTTTTGACCTTCTTGTTTTACCATGAGCGGCCAGAATGTTAACTTCTCTTCAATTTAGAAACTTACCTTCAAATATTTTGCCTTTCCTGACTCCTCGGCGAGGTCGCTTTGCAAGTGAGAAGATAAAACCACAACGAAAATATCCTGTAATGTTTTGTTTAATTTTCAAAATGGGTTATTCCATTTATATGAGTTAACATCAATCAAATGTTTATTCAACTAACTTGAAAGAATGTCCTCATGTTATTCAAAAAAGCCTTTCTCTTCTTCAATAGCCGGGCGAATATGGTATGGTTATACCGGGTGTCCCAGAAAAAGCGGAACGGTTGATTTTCAGTACTTTACCTTTAAAAAGTAGACAATCTTTTTACATCAGTGGGTAAAACATCGTCTACCGAAGAAAATGATACCACGATCATAGAATTTAGTAAAGTAATCTGTATTCTATGCCAGTTTTTTAAAAATACAGTCATTTTCAATTTTTTGGCGACTGATGAGAGTAGCTTTGTGTCGGGATGGCATTTCATAATACAATCTTTGAGGGAAGCCCATTGATGCATGTCTGCAACAAAACGTGCCATACACATGCCATATGAAAGGCCATTCCGAACACAATTATGCACTCCACTGTCAACAAAAGCATGCGACATTCGAAAATTACTGTATTTTAAGAAACGGGCATAGAATCAAAATTACTTCACCAAATTTAGTGATATTGGTATCATTCTCTTTGGCAGAAGATGCTTTACCTACTAAAGTAAAAAGATTATCTACTTTCTGAAGGTAAAGTACTGAAAATCCACCGATTGGCTTTTTCTGGGACACCCGGTATACTCAGTTCGTCAATTTTAGAGTTCACGCTTATTGCTAACTATAGTCTTATTTCATGTATTTGTTCTATGATTTTTCTAAAAGACTATACATGTATGTGCATTCCATTGTTTTAAGGGGAAAATGAATTAGCAGATCCATCATATCCCATTTTTCTTTTACGTCCCATAGCACAGATCAGTTGTTAGGTATATAAATCTTAGTAAAAAAAAATAAAAATATTTACTTTCATCATTTATTGTTTTTGTTATTTTTTACAGCCCATTGGAAAGGCCTGCGAGTTTGAACAGCAATCTGGAAAAGGGAAGAAGCTTTCAAAAGAAGCTGTTTGTGACAACAGAATTCGTGATCAGAAACCGTAAGTTCAGTATTGCTTTGTTTGTTTGTTTTTAACATCATTTTATATCACGCTGTCTTTAACCAGAGATATATTTATCATCATGAATTGTACTTGGGTTTTTTCCACCAATGTGACACATATTGCTCACGTGTAAATTGGAAATTGGGGCTAATAGGTTAGTACATTTGTTATCTGCGACATGGAAGAATTCATCTTCTTCCTTCATTATAAAAACGTGAAGAATCCTTTTCGAAATGAGAACGATGGAGAAGGGGAGAAGAATTCCCGGCAGGAGAGAAGGGGAAAGAAAATGATAGTTATATAGATATATATATATAGAGAGAGAGGGAGGGAGAAAGGGATGGAGGGGGAAGGGGAGACAAATGAGATATGGGTTCAGTGGCGGCACCAAGGGGGGGGGGGCATGGGGGGCATTTGCCACCCCACTCAGAAGCTTTGCCCCCCCAGTTGCCCCCCCCCCCAGAAATTTTGAGGACTGAAAAGAAAAATTATACTGTAATTTGTAAATAAGTAGATGTTGTCATAAACATCATATTCAAGCTGTGAAGTGCTCTAAAATACCATTTTCCGCTCTTCAAAACTTTGATGAAAACAGAAAAGTGGTTATTTTTTGGCTCGCTCGCTTCGCTCGCTCGTCATATAATAAAATTTCTTTTCTAAAATGCAATTAAAAACAAGAAAAGTAGCCATTTTGGGCTCGCTCGCTTCGCTCGCTCGTCATATTTCAAAATATTTATTCAAAAATGCGATTAAAAACCGAAAAAGCGGTTATTTTTTGTTCGCTCGCTTCGCTCGCTCACAAAATTGATGTTAAAATGTGTGTAAGAAGACGCAAAAAAAAATTGACTGCCCAGCCCTGCCCCCCACCATTTTCTTTTGCCCTCCATTTGCCCCCCCCCCCCCACTTTAACAATCCTGGTGCCGCCACTGTGGGTTGCAATAAAGGTAGATTTAGCGAGCAGAAAATAAAACCAAATAATTTAATCATGTTTATGGATTATGTAATTCTGCACCGACATTTCATCGATTTCTACGCATACCTTTTCTCTTCAACCATAGTTTATTATTCAATCCACCCAAATGACTGCACCTTAATTTCATACCAATTTTGTTATTCCGTTTTGACGACTTGAATCATCTCTCATGTATATTTATGTTTTCAATTTCTTTCCTCTTAACAATGCTGAATGGTTTCCATTGGTAGATCAACACTATACGTACCTACCTCGTTCTGCGTAATGACCTCTACCAAATCAATTTCTTTTAATTTTCTTCTCTCCTCTTTGATGAAGCTGGGGAAAATCGTTGCAATACTTTTCTGCCATCTCCTCTCATTGTTACATTTTTTGCATCTTAAGGATTAAATTTTTGGCACGACCAATTACTGCAATTAGATTTGCTTCCATATCGGTTTTGTGCCCCGTTCCAAGTTCCTACAATTAACAGCATCCTGTTTGCGTTTATCATAACACAAAATTCTGTTTATTAATGTTCCTTAACGATACATAATTCTCCCATATCTAGGCATATTGACAATAAAGAAATCCCACTATGCTCCCCACTACATTGTAGGAAAATTATGATCAAATTAGCAAGATAGATCACTAATCATGAAGAATCAACAAGCAGGGAGGGGGCTTTGATAACTCACA
Source organism: Echinometra lucunter (assembly GCA_029962745.1). Classification (NCBI taxonomy): domain Eukaryota; kingdom Metazoa; phylum Echinodermata; class Echinoidea; order Camarodonta; family Echinometridae; genus Echinometra; species Echinometra lucunter. Next base: position 30,497,864 of record CM057160.1, on the reverse strand, counting down.
AGGTTTTCTCCGTCCCCACCTCACCCTCCTCCAGTGTATCCTGTCTATTAAAAGATGAAGTCATGAAATTTTACTGTTTAGTGTTCTCATTTACTATGATCGATTAAATTTACTTATATATTTGTATTATATTTATCAGGAGAAGTATTCAGATTTCACATTGATCATTTTTAGTAAGGTCTCGTTTGATCTTGAATTTAGCCAAATAGTATCCAATGACACAACAGGGCACATAGCTGTTTCCTTCATTATTACTTTATTGAATAATGTCTTCAGTACAACGATAGAAACGTGACTTTTGTTACAGAGCCGACATCCTTGATATGCCACAACATCCTACATCAAATACTCTAAACACTGATCATAAGGAAGCAGAGGAACAGCATGGAAATGCAGATTATGGAGATAGTGCATTCTCAGCTATATCGCAACAACCTTATTCGGATACGATAGACGACACGTCCAAGCCCATGCAGGGCGCTCTGGTGACACCATTTAATGCTGCTGTTCAAGGTGGCAATCTAGAAGCCGTCAAATGTCTCATTGCTAAAGGAGCTAAGCAGAACAGATATGGCGGAATGACCCCACTCTATGCCGCTTCAAAATTTGGTCATCTACATCTCGTCAAATTCTTCATTTCTGAAGGAGCTGATGTTAATGAAGAGGATGGCGAAGGGATGATTCCTCTTCATGGCGCTGCTACTCACGGTAGCATTGAAGTCATGGAATATCTCATTCAACAGGGATCTGATGTGAACAAGAGTAATCAATCTGGTAAGACACCGTTCTATGCTGCTGTTCAATATGGCCATCTAGAAGCCGTCAAATATCTTGTGGCCAATGGAGCAAAGCAGAACAGATATGGCGGAATGACTCCACTCTATGCCGCTTCACAATTTGGTCATCTACATCTCGTCAAATTCTTCATTTCCAAAGGAGCTGATGTTAATGAAGAGCATGACGAAGGGATGATTCCTCTTCATGGTGTTGCTACTCACGGTAGCATTGAAGTCATGGAATATCTCATTCAACAAGGAGCTGATGTGAACAAGAGTAATAAATCTGGTTTGACACCATTCAATGCTGCTGTTAAATATGGCCATCTAGAAGCCGTCAAATATCTTGTGGCCAATGGAGCAAAGCAGAACAGATGTGGCGGGATGACTCCACTCTATGCCGCTTCACAATTTGGTCATCTAGATCTCGTCAAATTCTTCATTTCCAAAGGAGCTGATGTTAATGAAGAGCATGACGAAGGGATGATTCCTCTTCATGGTGCTGCTACTCACGGTAGCACTGAAGTCATGGAATATCTCATTCAACATGGATCTGATGTGAACAAGAGTGATAAATCTGGTTGGACACCATTCAATGCTGCTGTTCAAAGTGGCAATCTAGAAGCCGTCAAATATCTTTTGGCCAATGGAGCAAAGCAGAACAGATGTGGCGGGATGACTCCACTCTATGCCGCTTCACAATTTGGTCATCTAGATCTCGTCAAATTCTTCATTTCTGAAGGAGCTGATGTTAATGAAGAGGATGACGACGGGAGGATTCCTCTTCATGGTGTTGCTACTCACGGTAGCACTGAAGTCATGGAATATCTCATTCAACATGGATCTGATGTGAACAAGAGTAATAAATCTGGTTGGACACCATTCAATGCTGCTGTTCAAAGTGGCCATCTAGAAGCCGTCAAATATCTTGTGGCTAATGGATCAAAGCAGAACAGATTTGGCGGAATGACCCCACTCTATGCCGCTTCACAATTTGGTCATCTAGATCTCGTCAAATTCTTCATTTCTGAAGGAGCTGATGTTAATGAAGAGGATGACGACGGGAGGATTCCTCTTCATGGTGTTGCTACTCACGGTAGCATTGAAGTCATGGAATATCTCATTCAACAAGGATCTGATGTGAACAAGAGTAATAAATCTGGTTGGACACCATTCAATGCTGCTGTTCAAAGTGGCAATCTAGAAGCCGTCAAATATCTTTTGGCCAATGGAGCAAAGCAGAACAGATGTGGCGGGATGACTCCACTCTATGCCGCTTCACAATTTGGTCATCTAGATCTCGTCAAATTCTTCATTTCTGAAGGAGCTGATGTTAATGAAGAGCATGACGACGGGAGGATTCCTCTTCATGGTGTTGCTACTCACGGTAGCATTGAAGTCATGGAATATCTCATTCAACAAGGATCTGATGTGAACAAGAGTAATAAATCTGGTTTGACACCATTCAATGCTGCTGTTAAATATGGCCATCTAGAAGCCGTCAAATATCTTGTGGCCAATGGAGCAAAGCAGAACAGATGTGGCGGGATGACTCCACTCTATGCCGCTTCACAATTTGGTCATCTAGATCTCGTCAAATTCTTCATTTCTGAAGGAGCTGATGTGAATGAGGAAGATGACGAAGGGATGATTCCCCTCCATGGTGCAGCTTTCAGTGGTCACATGGAAGTCTTGGAATATCTCGTTCAGCAAGGATCTGATGTGAACAAGAAAGATCACAATGGGGGGACACCATTCCTTGATTCAGTACGAAAAGGTCATATAGAAGCTGTCAAACTTATGGTGAATGGAGCTCAGGGTACCAGTATTCACGGCATGACCCCACTTTATATTGCAACACAACATGGTCATATTGATGTTGCAAAACACCTAGTCTCCGAAGGCTTCAATGTGAATGAAAGAAATGAATGTGGCAAATCTCCTCTCCATGCAGCATGTTATAATGGTAACACAGATGCAGTCAGGTACCTAGTTGACCACAATGGTAATGTCAACGAACAAGATAGAGATGGATGGACACCACTCCATGCTGCTGCACAAGAAGGACACCGGGGCGTAGTTGAATTCCTAACACTGAATGGAGCCGACATCACATCAAAAGACATTGTTGGATACACACCACTTCATGCAGCTGCACAAGGAGGACATCGGGACGTACTTGAATTCCTTGCATCGAATGGAGCAGACATCACGTCCAATGACATCGATGGATTCACACCACTTCATATTGCTGCACGAGAGGGACATCCGGACGTAGTTGATTTCCTTACGCTGAACGGAGCAGACATCACCTCAAAGGACAACGATGGCATGACATCGCTTCAGGCAGCAAAAAAAGGAGGTCATGCAAAAGTCATTGAATACCTGACTCAACGTGGGGGTGATTATGACACGCTCAGCGAAGATACTGGTGATCCTAGATATGGAAGATATCACGGAGATACGCCAAGATATCATACTTCAAACAAATTCGGGGCACTACTAGAGGATGAAAACAGGTACGACAGTGAAGAAATGATATGTACCAAGTGTCCAGCCGAACGCTTTGATCGTGGACAATTATCTGATGCACTCTCGTTGGACACCATGGATGGCTACTCTCTAGCTGATGCTTGTGAAATTAAGGACATCGCAACAATCCACAGTGATTTCATACCCTCAATGCCTGCTCTTGTGGAAAACGGGGAAAAGGATGAATTAAATCCTTTCGTTAGTGCAACGCTGAAATATCCTGAGAAAACTGCCACAACCACAGAACAAACAAAACTTATTGGAAGTAAAGGTTCAGTGCCAGTAGGAGGAGAATCATGTGCAGGCCGGGACCGTGCGGAAAATATCTGTCCAGCACAACATGACAGATCAACCCATGGCTTCACTAACAGTACAGACCACAATGCGTTCTCCTTACCTCGGCCTCCCAGATGGAAACGTGGCGGTTTCGACCATTCCTGTCTACATACAACAGAGACGACTTGCCATCCTCTTGAAGAAACGGAGCCCAGATGCCAAACAGTATTGGGAGTGAGTGAATATTGACGATTCCATATTTACTGCAATACATTTTGACATTGATAGAATCAGTACTGCAATGATATTTACATGCCAAAATAAAGAGTATAATAATGATTTTTTTTTTCTAAAGGAGTAATTGGAGTAGCCGTTCATTGGAGTAGCCTTTGTTTCGTCTTGAGAAATATATTTCCTGTCGTCAAAAAAAAAAATCCTAAAGATTACATTTCCCATTTATTAAAAAAAAAAATTGGGCAAAAAAATTCCCGCCTTTTATTCTATTCTAATTGAAAAATGTTACTATTACCTTGTCATTAATTGAATAAGAAGTAAATGACTTAAGGAGTTGTGGCTGTAAGAATTATCCATGTTCCTAACACAGTATACTAATTAATTCTTTTCTTTATTTTGTGTGTATTCACCTTTGCCAGGAGCCGTTCTCATCGATGAATGCTCGAAATGATCAACCAGCTACGGAAAATGAAGAGAAATTAGAGAGGTAATAATCAGGATTTTTTTTTCTTTTATCTTGAATCCGTTGACTGCTGAATTCTTATATTCGCATAGACTTTATACAGGGGTTACCCGGTTCCAGTACCCAATGGGTTAAGTAACTGCAGTAATGTTAATTCGAATAATGATATCACGATACTGTCTCGTAGGCTTTTGCATAAACGTTATGATTTTTTTTTGTGCAAGGCATCCCGAGTATATCATGAGATGTATGTAATTTATGTAAGAAGATTGATTTTGAAAAAAAATAATTAATTCAAACCTACCACTGTTTATCACCAACTAACTACTGTCCCGTACAACTGAGCCAATTAAAGTTTCCTATTCAGCTAAGCACAATACTAATAATTGCATTTTAGGACCATTCTGACAAACTCACTGGCTGTGGATCACCCGAATTCGTACGAAGACAATCCTTTCTCAACCAAAAGAACTTCTTTGTACTCACAATGGAAAACGAAGGTAAGAAAAGGAATGTTCTTATTATGTTACTTTCTTATGATTCTGTTATCTCGACATATCCAAATACCTCCCTTTCCATGAAAGCGGAAGTCAAGGAGAAGAATAGTTTAGGTCTACATGCTCAATGGCGCATTTACAAAAAACTGTACAACACACGACAAAGAGGAAGACAACAAGGGTAAGACGCCATTAAATGCTGCAATTCAATGGGCAATCAGAAAACAGTCAATAACGATAAGCAGTGACTTCCTGCCGGAGGTAGTGCATAACCGTATCACTTTATACTCGTGCTGTACATTCCCCGCGTACATGAATGAATGAGTTTAACTTTACATGAGTCACATCGCCAAACCAACTGTATACGGAGATTCTCGGTATTTCAAAAGATGGGGATATGTTAACCGTGGCATTTATTAGGGATTTCAAAAAAGTAAAAATTTCGACTTCTGGTGTTTCACAGTGATAAAAATTTTGATTTGCAATTTGATGAATCTTTCAACTGAATAATTTGAATTTCTTCTTTTGTAAGATGAAGTTGACGGGAAAGATTTTAAAGAAATTCATATACAAGTTGAAGTGAATGACGATTGTCGACGGGTGTAAGGCTGTAAACAGATTTTCCTTTCCGTTGAATCTTCAGTCTGTTTTGACTGTTAAGTTTTATAGAAATCATTTTATAGAAATCATTTTGCTAAGAGTAAAATCTACTGTATACACGACCACTTTAGCAATGACGCAAGCATGTGCAAATTATGCTACAGTTAGGGGGAATTAATGCAATTTTATTATTTTTCCTTTCTCTCCTTTCTATTTATAATTTACCTCCATTTAGAAGAAACGTCAATCAATGGACAGACCGTGTTCTTCGTTCCTTGTCCTTGTGAAATACTTGCTCAACTTGATTATTGGCCTGGCCATTATTCTAGTAGGAAGTCCGGTTCTCGTAGCAGGCAGTGTCAACACTGAACGGGTAACGCTACAAGCGGGCCAACCTGCCGTGATTCCATTCGATATCCCACGCTCCCACGATAACATATCCCAAGTTTTTCCGCACTTCATGCTTAGGTTTGACTCCAAGCAACGTCCCTTCTGCATAAACGGAGAGGGTGACATAGAAGGGTTCAAAACCCCATCACAGTTCATCAGATTCACCACTTCTGTAGCTGAAATGGCATCGTCCTTCTGCGTCAAAGTAAACATAGATCCTGTTGATATGGTTGATGAGGATAGGTACGTCCTACGAGCATATTTTCACGCTTATCGAGAAACTGTAATTGTAACGAAGGAAATTCTGGTTCAAATACCTCCTGGGCGTGCAAAATGCTTCATCACTATAAGTGAAAATAACACTTATCCATACGAATTGCACTGTCAGGCCACCACCGGCAGTATTGTGACCACACTAACATGTTACCAGTACGGTCAAAGAGTTGAAGTCAAAGGTGATGTTACAGATGATGGTCAGGTTACCAGGGGGGTATTCTTGCTTCCCGATCACTCTCCTTTCTCTTGCTGCTCACATGATGTTACATCAGAAGTGAATGTAACAATGTGTAATGACTTTGAGTGGCCATCTAGATCTCCTACTGTCAATGATCCTACCCTTACTCCATCGGTTGCAAACACCATTGCTGGGAAAAGGAATACTGAACAAGCGCCTGACACCTTTGTAGAATCCCAGGTAGATTCGAGCACTTGTAAGCAGTACACTGCTTCTTCAGTTTCTCTCGCCGTAGGTCTGATGATATACTTGATTTTGTGTTGTTAAGATGCCGTTAAACGCTTAGCTTTGCAACATGCATAAAATTGCACAGGTATACGTGTAAAGAATTGTACATAAGTCATGACTGTGAGAAATGATAACCTTGGTTTCGCTTCCATTTTTTTTTTCAAAGGACACACCATTTCATTATTAAGAAGCCATGGCTTATCACGTTTATAGCAGACATCCGCAGGGTTCATTCTTGACTCCGTTTAAGTCAGAATACTGGTACAACATTTACATAACATGTATGGACAATCATTTTTTTCTCTACCCATTTTACGATGATGGGATTGCAATATAAAATATTATTGTCATCATTGAAATTTACCATCGGAGTAAAAGCTATTTTTTCTTTGTTTTCCTTTCTCTTCTGAATGCAATATTTACCATCTGCAAATTTGGTGTAGAGGAATCATTATACCTCTTGAATTTCAAATTGACGAACATGTCGGGAAGAGATGGACAGATTTTCAACCATTTTGCTCAAGCCTAATGCTACTTATGTTATTTACAGTATAATGTTGATTATTAATGTAGGAATATATAATATGTTTCATGTTTATATGAAATTATGGGTGTATAATGTGTGGAGAACTGAGCTCATTGTTATTATGTTATTGATGGACATATGTGACCTGCCGCCTCAAAACCACCAATAAGTCGCCAAAATTCATTTTTCTGTTTTATAGCTCATCTGAAAGAAGAGATTCTCAGCTTTCCAATGGTATATGACTCATCCGAATTATGTGTTTATATTTACCATGGAGGCATAAGAAGTTAACTCCAACAGAGAATATTTTGTACATAACTACATTACAGGTATCATAAGTGTGCTACCACTGTGTTTTAACTTGCATATTTGAATTTTGAATGTTACAGTATTGTTTTGAAAATAATATTTTGATGTAATTAAGTGATGAGACGCAGAAAGTATTGTGTCTATTCTTGGCATGCAGTGGAAACATGCGTCGGAAGATCATTCACTATTATCATGATGTAACTGGACCTTTAGAAGATCACCCTATCAGTTTTTACTTACTTGGAGGTATCATTAGCATTTGTATTTGCAAGACATTTTAATCTTCATTTGGAATCCGATTTTATCATTGCATATGAAAAAAACGAAACTTTCGCTTCATATCTAACATACATGTAAATAAATTTCGAGAAGTTAACCGCAACCAGAAAATATTTTGTACACAACTATATTACAGGTATCATGAATGTGTTATACTGTTTAAACTTTCATATCTGAATTCTGCAGAATGGTACAGTGATATTATGAAATAGTTTGATGTTATTAAGTGATAAGACGCAGAAAGTAATGTGCTTGTTCGTCGCATGCAGTGGAAGCAAGCATCAAAAGATCGTTTTTACTTTTATTGTGATGTAATTGGACCTGTAGAAAATCACCCTATCAATTTATACTTATCTGGAGGTATCATTAGCATGTGCGTTTGCAAGACATTTTTATCTCCATTTGGAATCGGATTCTTTCATTACATATAAAAACAAAAAAACATTCGCTTCTACAGAATTTCTCACATTTTATATAATTTGGTTGAATGAAGAAGTTGATATTATATCGTGTCAGTTTTCAAAATAACAACACAAGTATATATTTGGTCAAATATGTACAATAAGGTTTACTTTGTAAATATTTTAACATAGGTTATGTGTTTATATTTACCATGGAGGCATAAGAAGTTAACTCCAACAGAGAATATTTTGTACATAACTACATTACAGGTATCATAAGTGTGCTACCACTGTGTTTTAACTTGCATATTTGAATTTTGAATGCTACAGTATTGTTTTGAAAATAATATTTTGATGTAATTAAGTGATGAGACGCAGAAAGTATTGTGTCTATTCTTGGCATGCAGTGGAAACATGCGTCGGAAGATCATTCACTATTATCATGATGTAACTGGACCTTTAGAAGATCACCCTATCAGTCTTTACTTATTTGGAGGTATCATTAGCATTTGTATTTGCAAGACATTTTAATCTTCATTTGGAATCCGATTTTATCATTGCATATGAAAAAAACGAAACTTTCGCTTCATATCTGACATACATGTAAATAAATTTCGAGAAGTTAACCGCAACCAGAAAATATTTTGTACGCAACTATATCACTGGTATCATGAATGTGCTATACTGTTTAAACTTTCATATCTGAATTCTGCAGAATGGTACAGTGATATTATGAAATAGTTTGATGTTATTAAGTGATAAGACGCAGAAAGTAATGTGCTTGTTCGTCGCATGCAGTGGAAGCAAGCATCAAAAGATCGTTTTTACTTTTATTGTGATGTAATTGGACCTGTAGAAAATCACCCTATCAATTTATACTTCTCTGGAGGTATCATTAGCATGTGCGTTTGCAAGACATTTTTATCTCCATTTGGAATCGGATTCTTTCATTACATATAAAAACACACAAAAAAAAACATTCGCTTCTACAGAATTTCTCACATTTTATATAATTTGGTTGAATGAAGAAGTTGATATTATATCGTATCAATTTTCAAAATAACAACACAAGTATATATTTGGTCAAATATGTACAATACGGTTTACTTTGTAAATATTTTAACATGGGTTTATGTGTTTATATTTAACCTGGAGGCATAAGAAGTTAACTCCAACGGAGAATATTTTGTACATAACTACATTACAGGTATCATAAGTATGCTACCACTGTGTTTAAACTTGCATATTTGAATTTTGAATGTTACAGTATTGTTTTGAAAATAATATTTTGATGTAAGTAAGTGATGAGACGCAGAAAGTATTGTGCCTGTTCTTGGCATGCAGTGGAAACATGCCTCAATAGATCATTTTTACCATCATCGTGATGTAACTGGACCTGTAGAAGGTCACCCTATCAGTTTATAATTATCTGGAGGTATCATTAGTATGTGTATTTGCAAATAATAATTTGTTACCTTTATTTGGAATCCGATTTTATCATTTGCATATGAAAAAAATAATTTCGCTTCATATCTAACATACATGTAAATAAACTTCGAGAAGTTAACCGCGACCAGAAAATATTTTGTACACAACTATATTACAGGTATCATGAATGTGTTGTCGCTCAGCACTGTGTTAAAACTTGCATGTTTGAATACTGCAGAATGATACAGTGATATGAAATTATCAATATCTTATAAATATATTATTTTTTTACCATTATCGTGATGTAAATGGACCTGTAGAAGGTCATCCTATCAGTGTATGCTTATCAGGGGCCCTTTGCATAAAACTTACTATAATAGTAACTTTGCTATTATAGTAACTCTTCAAGGGATACTGAATTTTGATTGGCTGTTGAGCATGGCATGTTATGCAACGGGTCCCTGGAGGTATCGTTAGCACGTGTATTTGCAAGTCATGTCCACCTTCATTTGGAATCGGATTTCATCATTGCTAATGAGAAGAAAAATATTCGCTTCTTACAAAATATCTTGAGTTTTATATCATTTAGTTGAATGACGAAGTGGATATAATCTAGTGTAAACTTTCAAAATCTGCATGATTTTATCATATTTTTCCCTGTTAATGCTCTTCATTTCATATATATGTACAGAGTGGTGGCGATCTGTTTTACTAAGTTACTAGTTTCATCGTTTTTAATTGTAGTTGAAAAAATTGAAATCTCGTTGACATAGATTTTGATAATGTATTGATATCAATTTTTGTGCGTTCCCAGTGGTGTATTTCGATATGTATTGATCAAGCATATATAAAAGCGAACTGAAGAATACTGTAAACATGCTTTTACTTATCAGTTTTCACTTGGTTTTTTTTTTTCCAGTTTGGTAATCAAGCAAGGTTGATATATAGAAATATAGAGAAAATGGATCTTGCATTGTAGTGGTATTAGCGATAGCCACATTTTTGTTTCGTATTAATCACAACTAATTTGTGTCTGCACATTTCATGCACATATATTCATTCTTGTACTGTTAATTAAAGCTTCATAATCATGATAATATTTGGTAAGCAGTCAATCATCGTTGCATATTATATCATTTGTTTATTTCATTGACGGTAGGAAAAGGTTGTTCACAGGAGAACTGACCCCTTTTTTTCTGATGTTTTGCTTTGATAATAATGTATTTCATAAACGCCAATCTAAAGTTGATAATTACAGGATCAGCCACTACTTCAGGCTTTATATTTAGCTGAATATACATGGAAACGAATGCTGTTTAATCAGTTTACTTTGAGGCTCTGGAGATAAGTGGTATCATTGTCAACACTGTTAAGTAGCCGGACGTGTATAAGTTTTACCATTGTTTTTTTTAAAAATTAGAAATCTTTCAGTCCTAAAGGATCATCAGCTACTGTACATTCTGTAAAACAATTTATTTTGGGCTTGGATTCCGGTTACCTACAAAAATACACTTTACGAAATGACTTGATTTGTACGTCATTTTGTTTAAGAATATATACTGTAGAAATGTGAATTGTTTACACAGACGTTTATAAAAAAATCTACGTTACTTTTTAGGACTCTCTTTTCGTTAAATTTCTTCTTTGTTTATAGGTGTGGGCATAGTGTTTTATGGTTTAATTTCACATTTTGTGATTAGAACTGAATCAATACAGAGAGGTTCTGCATCTCCTTTTAAAGAAAAAATAGTTGTACATTATTTTCTATGCCACACGAAAGTTTTTTTTTATTACATGTGAGGAGACCGAATTTATCAGTATATGTTTTAAGGTTTAATTGCACATTTTATGAACAAATTGTGAAATAAATCAATACAAAGTGGTTTTGGATCTCCTGTAAAGAAAAACATTATGTATATTAGTTGCTATGTGACACGAAATTTTTGGTTATGAGGAGGCCGTATTTCTCAGTATATGTAAGCCGTAGCTATACATTGTTTCATTCATAGCACTTGGCCTGGTTTCACTATTGCAATGAAGACACACGCTTAAGAATCATAATTATAATATTTTGATGACATTATTACTAACTGGCGTCGCATCGTTCACGTTTTGTATTACTCAAAAACATTTTCCTATATAAAGTTAATGAGAGTGTTTCAAGACTTGTGCCTGAATTGATTACTCTTTAGCATACGTCTTGTAATTAGTTCATTATTAGCAGCTATTTTTAAAGGTAGAATAACAGTTTTCATTGACCTTTATTTTGTTTCATTTATTATATTATCATAAAAAATGACTGCATGATCGTTAATCTAGATACATTGAACCTGCTTCTTACCCATAATAGGAGTGACTATGGATGAATCATAATTTGTTGGTTATCATCTCATCACCAATAAACTAGACAACAATACTCCATTGTCTACTAGTATCTTTGTTTGAGTATGGAGGCATCTGGATCTCCTATGTCCTACTCCAAGTTCTTAGTATATACTCGGCCACCTTACACACAAATGAAGAGCTTGCTTCCAAAAGGGCTATATGCAGTTTTTTAAAAATCAAATTTGAATCACTTTTGTCATTGTGTTATTTAGCTAGAGAAATTTTCTATGGATAAATTTTTGAAGCAAAGTTATCGAGAAATAGAAAGGAGATAGTGCTTTGTAATCTTAAGTTTTATTTGAACCTTGTACAAACTCAGACCAAAAAAGTGATTTTTTTTCTCTCAAAGCTACCAAAATGGATTCAGCGCCTTTTGGAAGAAAGTTCTTCAAAGTTTAACATAATTCCACCTGTGAGAACTTCTACATAATACGCTCAGGCGACATTTGCTCAAGGCTTTATTTTGTCGTCAGAAATATAGAGGTAGAGTTAGAGTTGGGGTTAGGGTCGGGTTTAGGGTTTGTGGGTAAGGTTTATTTATTTTTGATAATTCAGGGTTGAAGTTTGGAATCTGGTGAATGTATGAAATTGATGAGATGTAGTGTCAAGGAGTAAAATGATTCGTACAAATAATATTGCAAACCTGAATCTATAATTATATAGCACACTTTAATCTGAAATGGTCATCTGCAGTACACAGGATGTTACAGATCACCAATAAAATCATAACAGGCTGATATTCAATTAGAACTACAATACTATACATACATGATGACACACTGAAAAGAGATTTTCTAACAGGCACAAGGGGGGGGGGGGGGAACACTGAACCGAAATTATGTTTTTAAGCATGTTAGGAGGCATACTGAAATACAAGCACATGGAAGGCTAACATATAGAACATCATTACATAATTTTATACGCACATGTACGACCAAAAATGGATGTACAATAGCTGTGATTAAGTGATACTGGTTTTGACCGATATTACCTATATGCATTGATCTCATCATCTCCATCTCAACCTAATCACCCCCCCCCCCCTCTCTCTCTCTCTTGAACGCATCAACAACGTTCGAGCCCTGGCTTCTGTCGTAGCGATCGAGCATGCTTTGTTTTGATATACAGTTGACGGCTTTGGATTCCATTTAAAACTGGGTGTCTTTCATCCATTAATTAAATGAGAGTTTTGCTCGCGTATTTGCACATTATCCAGATCCAGAATAAAAGGCAGCAGCTTCTTTTTTCAAGTCTCTTAAACCGAATAAAGATATTGGAAATCAAATTTTGTACATTGTTGCTTTTGCGAAATCACAGTTCTTGAGACATTAATGGGAGGTTCTCTTTTTTCAGCTGTGTACAGCATTGAAAGGCTTTTACTGCATTACAAGTTTAGTCGTCAACGCGGCAGACTTCAGTGATACACTCGGGACACGGCTTAGATGACACCAGTCAATTTCAGGAAGTCGGGCATTTCTTTCTTTATTGAAATGGTGAGTACTCTCAATAGCAGTAAGTTTTATTTACATTTCTACCTTGAACTATTTTATTCAAATAGAAACATGAATACATGCTTCAGTGAATCTGAATTAATTCTGATTTTACATTTAGAGTCTCTTATTCATCGAAAGAAATCGATCGATAGAAAGACGAAGTCAGTAAAAAAAGAGAGGGAGTGAGAGAAGTAAAATATTTCATGCTATTTCATAAACACCCTATTTTACTTATGAAAAATGCATAGATTATGATTCTTGATGTAGTCATAGAATATTAAATTCTGAAGTATTTTTAATCTAGTCATTTATGAATTACCATGGACTATAATCATGAACTACTGAAAAATGAGTTTTTAGTTTGATGTTTTGTTTTTTGACCATAGGAGAAGCACCGGAATCTACATCAGATGTTCATATTGAGCATCGTAATATATTTGTTCTTTGGTATGTACGGTATTAATACTTAGTATCTTACTTAACTCCTTCTGCAAAGGCTTTATGATTTCACTTTGATAAACAAATGATAAAACACATCAGAAATAGATCCCATAAGTATACACAATCTACAATTCCTTTACCGCAGGGTGCTTGAGAAACTACATCGTTCCTGCTAGACTCCCTTGTAAACGGATAAATGAACGCTGTGCATGCTATAAACCAATTTCACAACGCAAGAGGGCAGCAGACTGTCCGACACAGTTCGACATACTGGGGTGGGCGCTCCAACTTTTATAGCACACAGCGCGTTATGTACATTCGTTCGATTTTTTGTCTATTTTGACCAGTATATGCAGATTTATTTTAATATTTGCAATGAGAAATTATCAGGGAAGTTCAGATCGCAGCTGTGCGGCGCTCAAATGCCACATGGATTAGAGAAAGTTTAAAAAATGGAAGCTAACTGAGTGCGAAATTCACTCGCTTTTGACTCGTGAAGCCTGTTTGTGTGAGAAGCCGTACTCCCTACACAGGTTTCTTTAAGCAATGTGAAGGAATTCGTCGCCAGTGGGTAAAAACATCAACAGAAGGGACTTTTAAGTCAAGAAACATCATTATGTACTTTGGCGTAAAATTTAATGAGTGAAAACTTGACTTTGTAAACAGGGTAAGATTTAGGGCTCCCGTTTACTACGGCTTCTATGCTGCAATCGAACTTTTACTGACAAAACTAAGTTGAAAAACCATCGAAATTACAAAAATACATCATACCTTCATCCGTCAGATATGACCATTGTCTTACCTCATCTACCCATGTATCCATGCTTTATTTTATTGATCTAGAATAAAGTAAATGGAACAATATCGGGGTACACAGAGCCAATCGCGGTCAGCGCGCTTGCCCACAGCAGCAATGGCGTCGCCGATAGAGGGCCAAATACATAAACCGGCCGTGAAATTGGTCTGTACAACCCATGCAAGGCAGACTTCCAATTAAATCATGCAGAATAGTATTGTCATGTAATCACGAGTGATCCCAGTCAAGCTTCTTAATTCACTGATGTTTTTGCAGAGTGATTCAGTTTAGGAAGATTCAAAACTGATATAGAGATAATAGCTTAAAAGCAGACTTATGCAGTAATTAGCACAGACTGTGAACTACATGTATCTTTTCATTAGCATATTAGGTCTCGTTGAAAACTTCAAATTTTAACGATTCTCATAAATGTTTCATTTGTATATGTACTTGAATTTGCATTTGCATTTGTATTCGTATTTTTATAGATATATGTAAACATGTTGTAACTGCATTGGTGATTTGATTTGTTTTGATCTGTTCTATTCACAGCCTTCATGCAGTCATTGGATGTCAGTGAGGCATCTTCTTGTACGGATGGGCTAGGCTTGAATTACGCCTTACCAATGTTCCATGAGTGTAAGGAGAAACTACATCCTAATGGTAGCATGGTACAGACCATCCCGAAACTCATCCCATATTCATCAAAGCAAGCTGCTTGCCCAACAAGGAAGCGCAAACTAGGAATACCGCTTGGATACAGAGTGTGCGGATTTCGTGGTAATCCATTGATCTCAACAAAATATGTTTGCTTTTTTTATCATTTGGTTTTTTGTTTGTTGTTGTTGTTTTTTTTTGTCGTTGTTGTTTCCTGTAGATTTACAATGGTTCAGAAATGTTTCATTAATATTTTTCGGTTGAGTTACATGGGCTATAGGAAAACACCGCGGTGCGCCGAAAATATTTAAAAGAATTGAAAGGCAAAGAAGACTGATTGATGGCTATACCGTGACTTTTAGGTTGTTGTTATAGCTACAAGTCATGCAAGGTATAGCCCATTCAACGATAGTCATTATGAAATTATTAATGATTAAGATTTTCTGTCAAAGACGGAGAATTGTCAATTATTTCATCACTCATTATTTAATTACATTTATAGAAACTTTAATGGACGATCTTTATACTACTTAGCGACAAGTCATACAAGGTATAGCCCATTCAACGATAGTCATTATGAAATTATTAATGATTCAGATTTTTTTCTCAAAGACGTAGAATAGTCAATTTTTGCATCATCCATTCATTGATTTCAGTCTTTTGTAGACATTTTAATGGACGATCATATGCTCACGTTCAACCAAAAAATCGATGTCCAGTCGACGTTGCTAATAATAACAGGGACAGTGACATTAAAGTTCGAATAAATTGCACCAAATTATGGCATGAGAATAGTCAATATTAATGTCGATTCTTGGCTCATTTTTCCATTCTACTTTGGTAACCTTTCCTTATTCAAAATCGATTTTCCTAATTTATAAGAATACCGCAAAAGTTTACATAATTCGAAATATATAGGGAACTACGTGCATCTAAATGGATGTGAAGTTTTACCTCTAAAAATATATGACGAAGTGTTTAATTTCTTGTGGTTATGGCGATGAGTTGATTATTCATTACAAAACAGACATATCGTCAGCTTTAAAATATTATTTTGTCATTATTGATATCATTATATTTATCATTATTATTATTATCATCATAATCATCATCATTATTATCATTATTATTTTATTATTCTATTTCATTATCATTATTTTCGTTGATAAAATTATCGTTATTTCTTTTTCTTTCTATAATTCGGTGTGCAATTTTTTCTTAAATTAGTTAATATGGGTTGTCAATAGGAAATATTAAAACTGCACTCAACATGTTGATTAATTACTGCCATCTGTCACTTGCTTTCTCTTTCTTTCTCTCTCTCACCGTCTGTCTTTCTTTCTATTCTTTCTTTCTGTTTTTTGGTTGTTTCTCTGTCTATCATCTCAATTTTCTCTCCAAATATATCCTCTCCATATTCATGCTATTTGATCCCTAATCACTTATTACGTATTTACCAGGTACCCTCTTTCCGACATGTGTTCATGTTTGTGAAATTAATTTCATCCTTGAAAGTATATTGGTTGTAGGCACTCACGCTTTCTTACAGCCACAGCCCAATAGAGTAGATATTTATGGTATTGCTGGAATGAATACGTGAGTAAGTGAATCTGTGAAAAGAATCAATGAATGTCTATGCAATCAATGAGCGAGTAATGATTGAATTTATTAATAAATTACTTATTTAATATTTGCGTGTCAGCCCTTATGCTGAATTGCATTTACAATTAGTATTAATAACAAAGAAAAACAACTGATTGCAAGATGGCTTATAATTCAGTGATTAAACGTTTGAATCACAAGCAAAATGTTACATTACCTGGACCTACATCCAAGATATTATTTGCAATGGAATTGTTAGGTTTGATTATCCTGAACATCCCGGCTCGGTAAGAAAAGCAACTAAACTTAAGAGATCAGTGGTTTACAGCAGAGCCTTTTATAACAGAGTTTCGCCAAGAACTCGTGGCGGAATTCCTAGACCCTTCGGCAGGCTAGCCTTGTATCCAATTAAGTCTACTACTAATGTGTATTGCGCTTGCCGAACAAAGCAATATACGCCATGTCGTGCCCTACTGGAGCCGAATTGGCAAAACTCAGTAATAAAGGGCTCTTGCTTACAGTGCTGAAGAGCGCCACCAACTGAGACAACTGCTAACAACAGTTTCCACATTTGTGTCACTGATTAAAAGCTTTTTAGAGGAGGATAGGGTTTGCAAAAGTTCCAAAACACTGAAAAACAATGAATGTCCACATTTGGTCGTTTTTTAGGTAGTCGTAAGCACTTTAGAATTGCACATTAGACCCTTCTTTCTTGTCTTACATAAACAGTCATATTTTTAAATTTCTCCTGCACATATCCTTTATTTGCAGAATCAGCTGCAACCGGGGATTCATTCCCCTCATCTACTTTAGAATCAAAGTCAACGATGTCGTTAACGTCACCGACATCGACATCCTACCTAACGGGCATGACTGGTAAGGAGCTATTTGATTGTCAAGCTGCATAATCCTTTACCTCTGTTCCTGTTCCTTGCCCTCTCTAATGTCATAATGCTGTATACATTCTAAAATATTTCATAAACCAGTTTTGAAGCTTTACGTCTTTAAGACGATTTTTTGCACAAGCACACGACGTAAAATAAGACGTATCCCCCCCCCCCTCTCTCTCTCTATCTCTCCCTCCTGACGTTTCACCTTTCTCTCTTCCCCTCTTTCTTTTGAGAATGCTTCCATAAATTCTTCTTTTCGGAAAATGCAAGTGCATGGGTTGAGAAAAAAAAACTAACATCAGTGATGGGATTATTTGGTCATTATTTTAGGCTAATATTTTCGTTTACTCGTTTTGACATGAGGACTCAAGTGCCCCAAGTACCATGAGTACACCTGAAGGTGGTGAACGATCAGTCTTGTTTACCACGGATCATATGTCGACGACATTTTTTTTTTGTTTTTGGCCATTCCTTCTATCTTACTTTTTTCCAGTCTTTGCTCTTTTGCTCTTGGCCACCCTTCTCTCTATATCTTTTCACTTGTTCTTTACATTGACTTAAATAATCAAGAGAAATGCTTCGGGGAGTCATAAAAACGAAAATGACAGAGGGGCCGAGGTAAGGTCATATTCTGTTACTGTTATAGGTGTGTCACACTGCTGTAGAACATGTACCATACTACTTTAGTCTCGTTCAGATTACAATTGCAACCAACTTAGGGCAACCCCATGCAACAACTGTCTGAACACTGACGCCACCAAAACCCCCAACTGCCCCCCCCCCCGAAAAAAAATACAAAATCGAGAAATCTTGTGTTTGGGATCATCTGCTGATCGGCTATTTAACAGGATACCGAATGTCTTACAAATCATCTAAAGTTCTGGAAACACCCCCTGCACATTTTTAAAAGTTCTATTTAATGGCTATTAAAAACTGGTTGCGAATAAGTGCTAATTTTATTTCCCAGGCTGATGAGAGTTCATCATTTGATGGCACATGCAGCTCAAGTTTGTTATGTGTGTCTGTTCAAAAAACTAGGATGAAACGATTGCAAGCCTAATATTATTAAGTTGAGCTATGTAGTCCATTCCTGAAGGTTTGGGTAGTTTCTGGCACTTCACTTTGTGTATCAAACTTGATTTTTCATAATTTTTCTAAATTTCTTGGGAGTCAGATATTTACCATTTCTAAAATTGTGTATGTAAAGTATATTGCTTACTTTTTATTTTAATAAAGCTTACTACTCGTTTGTGGGGAATGCTACTGACATTTCCGGTAACAACCGCGACAGAAACCCTGCCGGCGACGTTTCTTACTCTGAAGGCAAATGCGGTCAGGCCGCGTCCTTCAAAGGCAATTCCAAAATCAGTGTCGAGGCCTTTGCAAACTACAAGTGGGGCACAGAGTTCACTGTTAGTGTCTGGTTTAATCGCACCGGCCAGTGGGGTAATTACCAAGGCATCATCAGTAATGGATATCACACTACTGGGAGCTGGGAGATCAGGGTGGGTAGGAAGAACAGCGGTCAGATGCTCTGTGGTGGCGTCTTCACAACCACTTCTGCAGAAACCTGGGACTACGTACATCTTGTCGCTCCGCAGAACACGTGGAATCACGTGGCAATGACCTACGACGGATCTACATTGCTCTAGTCTAAACGGGCAGCAGCAGATATTGACAAACCAGAACTGTCGTACCGGTCCCATCCTGATACGCGACACACGGGTTACAATTGGTCAAGCAGGAGCGGGGACGGATAAAGAGTATTTCTATGGCTTAATTGACGAAGTTAAGATATTAAGCAGACTCCTCAGTGCTGCCGAGGTTCAGAATATGACCAACAATCCATGTCTTTAAAGTTCATAAGTCGATATGATTGAAGAGCATGTTATTTTCGGAGAGCAGAATATGTCTCCTCAACCATGTTAAAGGCATTGGTTAACATTGTTATGATTTTTAAAAAAAATCTTGTTTTGTTACTTGAAAATGGGATAAACATAAGGGTTATAGTGTAAAAATACCAGTCTGAAAGTTTAAAAGTATAATATCCACAGGAAGTATTTTTAAATATCAAAAATGTGAACTAATGTTTGAAAAATATAGGAGGAGCGGTTGCACAGAATAGACATAAGGAGTGCGCATGCGCGTATGACTCACCTTACCGTATACTGTGTGTATTGGCGTATCACGCAGCGGGAGGCACATAACGGCATTTTCAAATTCAAGCAAAGTGATCCTGTTGGTGATTGTCTCGTGAAACGAAGGATAATAAAATCGTCGTTTGCGTCTAACTTACACTTTTTCATTCCAAATTATGGTTGGTTTCACGGTTTTAGAGTACAAATACAAGTACTCATACACATTTTTCATCTTAGTTTGAAATTTTTTTTAAATCAGCTACTCACAAAGTTAGCCAATGCCTTTAACGGAATTTACTCACTCAGTGTTTTGATTTCTCAGATTTTCTACAATTTTCATAACTGACATTCATGTTATATGAAAATTCAATTAGTATGCTAAACCTATGAAAACGACACACTCTCCGATATTTCGTTATGGGATATTTTGACGTGAAAATGATAATTCATTCATGCTGCTTGCCACACAGTTTGCCTTACCGGGCCAGGAGCCTGTCCTAAAATAATCACCTAATTTAACAAAAAACTGACAAAATGTTAGGATTGGAGGAGTTGTCAGATGACCCCTCAAACATAGGGTAAGCTATTTTCTTTTAGGTGCTAGGGCTGAAATTTGTCAGAAGGAAGTGTTTTAGCCGCTGTAAGATAGGTCCTTCTGAAAAAAGAAATCTATTCGGAAGTGAGTCCAACACTCACTAGGAAAAAACAACAAACAACTCACAAACACACACGCGCACACACACACAATAGACATGATAGAGTCCCATCTGACTATGCTTTACTGCCTGTAAATGCTCTGTATGTAGAGAGAGAGAGAGGGGGGGGGGCAAAGCAGTGTCCCTTTTAGCAGTGTTTAGGTTCAATTGATACATAATATTTATTTTAATTATCTAAGTTTTCCTAGGATAAGTTATCAAACTATGAACATGGTACTGCTTTTTCTAAAGTAGTGAACTGATATTGTTAGTGACATATAAATACATGCATGATCTATATTCTGTTCGACAAGACCCAGTAGAGTATGCGGGCTATGTGGTTGCCCTGCTGAAATAATACAATTCATGCGTTAACTACACAAATAATAATTGTAGTTTTCTTGGGTGCAATTTCGTGTCAAACAGTGATTTCAACAATAAAGGGGGAATATCGGAAGAACATTGTAATGAAAAACAATGAATAAACCGTAACATCAAGGCATTTTATTTCTGATCCTTATAAAGGCAAATTATTATTCTGGCCTAGGAAAAATAAAAAAATCTCCCGGTTCAACTGAGTAATAATCTTTCAGCGCCACCGATTGTGAAGCGGGTTGAGAGGGTAAGAGAACTGTAACGAAGAAAAAAAGAGGAAATGAGCAGATTATTTCATTACAGAGTTTAGCCAATTCAGTTTCAGTAGGTCACAACATGATGCATATTGCTTTAATTGTTAGGCAAGCAAAAACAAAAACAAAAACAAAAACAAAACAAAACAAAACAAAACAAACAAACAAACAAACAAAAGAAATTGCGGCATGTTGTAACTTACCTAAACCGAGTTAGCCAAACTGTAATCAAGGTCTCTGGAAATGAGGGAATATGAGCGCCCTCTTTTGATAAGATCGGATGCCAATAATACCTGATTATTCACGCAGAAAGAGTGTCATCGACAAATTGAAACTTACATTATCTTCATCATTATTATCATTATCATCATCGAAAATATCAACAGTAGCAATGTCATACTACAATGGTAAACACGGTAAAAAATAAATGATAGGATTTAGCTCATTTAGCATTTACAGGTAATATTAAAATCGTTAGAGCAATACAAATTGACAGTTTTACAAATTGGCTTCATGAAGGTTTTATGTATGTTATCTGAAAAAAAACCCAACAACATATGTTTGTTTGTGCGTTTGTTTCGCCCTCCGGTCAAAGAGTAAGGAGAAACTACCCCCCCCCCCCCCCCCCCCACCAGCTATGCCTACAGTTGAAAATAAAACCCTTCCACAACCCTTCTTTGATAAAATCTGCACTATATCAGCAACAACAACAACAACAACTAAATAATCGCATCATAATAATCATCACCATCATCATCATCATCATCATCAATATCATCTCTGTCATTGTCATTCTATGTTTCGGTACATAGTAACTGGCGACAATTTGTGCAGTTATAGGTTTCAACTTCCGTGCACATAGTATCGCCAATAGGGAGAAAAGTAGGATACAGCAAAAGCAGAACAACATATTGTCGGCGACAATATGTGCAACATGGTTTTGAAAAATTCTACACATATATTTTCGCAGTCGACAATATGTGGAGGGGCGACAATACGTGCTGCAACACACGAGTATCCTATCTGACCCTCCTTACATATAAGTATTCATATTCTATCTTACATCATCCAAGCTTGTTACATAAAATAGATATTTGTATGCCAAAGAAATTACAGATCAAGGAAATTTGTGTATGAAATCTGTCAAACATCACAACAATGATAAAACACTGTAAAGGGTCGGCTTTTATTTATCACACTACTTAGAACGAAAAAACAGCCATAACAACATTAACAACATCATCAATATAGGAATTTATCTGAAAAGCACAAAACGGGTGGATGCTCGTGATGATGAAAGATATTTAATTTCAATCGTCCTAAACATGCTAAACCTGCTCCGAGCATGGGCATCGTATCATTATTTCGCGAGGGGGAGGGTTCGACGCCCCTTCCGAACATATAAACTATTGTATCAGAGAAAAAAAATATGACTTTGTCACCAAAATATACTAAAAAAAGATTTCAACATTCAAAGTAAACGGCCTCCCTAATTTGCTACTAGGTCGGAATGTTATTTTGGGAGGGGATCGCTTTTTGCTGGAAGGTGTGCTTTGGTTCTTTGGCATGAATATTCCCATGCTGATTTTGGAAGGGTAGCGTGGTACAATTCACTATAAATATATTTTGGAAGGAAATGTGATAAAGCTTGAAGTTCATATATTTATATTTCCATCACTAACTAGCTAGGCGTTAATACATTTTGAAGAGTTAAAAATCATATAAATCTTGATTGAGTCAGGGCTTTATTTCAAATCCGAACGTATTGTTGATTAGATCCCCTTACGTTTCGATGGGATATACTCATCATCGTTTGACGGTATAATGATACTGTGCCAAGGTTTGGTCGAGTCTGTGGAGCTAATATGGCGGGAAACATTTGGTGACTTTCAGAGACTGTCACGTGACTCCTTATCATGTGATGTTTGACGTGATGGACGTCGTGACACACGGTGTAGACTAAAGATTTGTCCCAACTGTGCCAGAGATGGAAGCGCAATCCACATTTTTCGTGCTTACTTTATTAAACAAATTATATGCCAAATATGATATACCGCGTGACCAAACTGAGTGTGCATGACATGGGTGAAACATAACAGTCAAAAAAGCCTAACCCTGTGTGTACCTCCAACAAACAAAGTGGTTTTGTTGAATAAGGAAAATACCCTGCGGCGACAAAAAAAAAAAAAAATGATGTGACATTTAGATCACATGACCCTAAGATGACAAAAGAGGCCCTCCCCGATATCGTTTACTTCGCGACATTTTGGTGGTTGATGCGCATTACCTTCGCCGCCATATTGGACGACAATTTCGGACTAGCAAACTATTTCAAGTTTGATTC
Organism: Echinometra lucunter; assembly: GCA_029962745.1. Lineage (NCBI taxonomy): Eukaryota > Metazoa > Echinodermata > Echinoidea > Camarodonta > Echinometridae > Echinometra > Echinometra lucunter. Next base: position 30,474,341 of record CM057160.1, on the reverse strand, counting down.
TTACCAGGACATGCATGCTTATGTGTAGAAGTAGCCCATTTGGAGTAAGTATTATGAAATTTATGCTTATTATCTAACATAACTTATATACATGGGTTTTTAAGTGTGTAGATTTCGATCGCCCTTTAAGAGTTGGAGAAAACATTATTTTTGCTGCGACAGCACTCTAAGCGGGGGGATAAGATAAGTGTTGTTCTTACTGCCTTCACAAATGCTTTATAGTTAGAGCGAAAAGTATAGTATAGTAAGGCAAGGAAATTAGTGACCGAATGGATGATATAAAGCGTGTAGGCTGATCTTGATTTGACAAAAGTATGATTGGAGGTGTAGACGAACCCCAGCTTGAACTTTGGATTACTTTCCACAAACTAACCACTAACTAACCAGGAAACATGTTTGGAAGTGCAACAGAGTTAATCGTTGGTTTTGCCATAAATCCCTTTTTAATTCATCAACATCTGTAGTGAAACATTAATTGTCTGTCATTTTATTCAACGAATATAAACATTTAAATGCTTTTCAATTCTCTGCTAGAAAAGTTGGTAAAATCCGCACCTCATGATGATGAAATGTCTACATTTTAGAGAAGCAAATAAATAAAAAAGAAAGCCAAATAAAACAGACACACAGACATTCAAACCACCTAACTTCCAACATGCACAATGGGGGAAACAATGATGATGAGTGTAACAAAAGAATTTCCGCTTTCTAAGATTGAAATCAGCATTCACTTTTTCCTATATTACAATGAAACTATGATGCAAACAAAACAAATTACATACATAGCATAGAAAAATGTCACCATATCGTATGATTTTGACATGATTTTGTTTTTTTTTTCATCAGTAATCAAATAATTACTTGTAAATGTGCAGTGGGCAAAACTTTTTAAACGTAATTTTTTTTTTCATTTGTTTCAAACAAAACCATGGGGAAAAATACTACATTGACGGGATTACGAAATAAAGTGTGTTGATTCATGAAAAAGAATGCGTTAATTTCATTTGACAGAAGTATGACCCTGATGACTGGAGGTATTATTAGGGAACTCGAGCTTGTACTATGTATTAATTTCTTAACACTGATTTCATCGATTGTACCTAAAATATTTTTTTTTTAATTCAGAGGCAGATCTCTTCTAAAAAGAAAACCATAAAAGTTAACGTATCATGTTTGCACACTGAAATTTAATTACTTTTAAAATTATTTATCTTTGATACTTTATTACCAGTTAACTCACTGTCTACCAGAGCCTAATGGTTCTTGTATTAAGTCTAGGTGATGACCATGAGAGAATACAGTAGTAAACGGGGAATTAGAATACGAGACTTTACGTTTTCATTCTTTTAGTTCGACTTAATGACCGAAAAATTTCAAGCAACAATAAAACAAACATGAATTACGGTATAGCTGTTCGGGAGAGGAGAAAAACAAACATCCATTACCATTTTTTTTCTTTTGTCATCTTACGGGTTCGACAATTAAGAAGTAAGTGACTGTATATTTTAAATCTATTCCTAGCATTAAAACGGAAAATATGCGACTTGTTTCGTTACAAACTATGGCATTTCATGTGTACTGACAATTTTTTTTTTCGTCTTCATTTTTGTTTCCATATTTGCATACTTTATTAAATGAAAAAAAAATAACTTCCGAATATACAAGTATGTAAAATCAGCAAGCCTAATATACTGCCTGTATACCAGGAGAATACAAGGCGAAAATTAAAAATAAAAATACCAACATCGGAAATACAGTTAGCATAAAAAAAAAATTGTTTCAGATGTTGACAGATTCAGAATATAATACTGGAATAATGCTTGACTTACGTTGAGCATGTTGAGTGTTGAAAAATGATTATGTGAGAACAAATGGGATACCATGATTCTAACTAAAATGCTGTTCACGCTACGAAGGACAGAGTATGGAAAGAATGAAGGTATAGGATAGTATTTACAATTAGTGAAAGAAGTAGTAGTATGGCAGTGATGTAAAGACATTATAAAAGAAAAAAAAAGTGGTCGGAAACCGAACCAATAGTCTCTCAATATGCATACAGTTAAAAGGTATTAAATGGTGAGCGACGAGAGGACATAAGGTAAGTTATTTCCTTACTTTAATCCCCTCGCCTGGATTAAAGCTATACATATAACTCATAATTAAGAAGATTTCTACGTTCTGCGTGAATGGGAATAAAATTATCGCATCTTGTAACATCACCATGGCAACTGCCTATAAAATGACCACGCCCATTTTCCCAACTGATCACATAATGGTTATGAATATGGGTTACTTGCTCATTTATTGCAGAGTTGATAAAGACAAAATGTCAATCCAAGACTTCTGCCTCGCTACATGATTTTTCTTAGCAAACATTTCTCCCCTCGTAAAAATATATAAATGTTCCATTAGAAACATACATTTCATGTTTTTAACTGTATGAAATGAAAAAAAAATATGTGGAGGAAATAGTGCCGATATTGATTGTTAAAAGGTTAAAGGGCAAAATAAAGTCCTGCTAGCAAAATACGTTATGAAACATCTGCCAAACTTTGACCAAAGCTTTCACAACACAGCAAAATGCATTTCTACTGCAAAATGTGACTGCATTCCCTTCTATTTCTCACTAACTACTTCGCGAATGCAAAATGGTTTATAACCAGTGGGACGATAGAAAAGGAGAAGGCATTAAGCCCTTGATATTAAAAGTGTATAAAATGTGCAATATTTAGGACATCACTTTGCTGTCTAGCAACGGCGTTTTTCTCTAGCAACCACCGTTTGTAATCATAATTTGGGATTTTAACCTTTCAAGATCTTATCTTTCTGCCTTTTTATGTGATACCCAAAAGAATTTTACAAATCAAATAACCACCAGATTTATGAGACTTGCACTTTAATGATTTACAAGGAATATGCTCAGCAACAATTATCAGTGGGCTGAAATATATATGAAATCCTGTAAATTACAAAAAAATCCAAAGTTTTTTTTTTTTTTTTCATTTTCAGTCTTTCCTCAATATTGCTATAGCCATTTGAGGTTCTAACTTTGCAAGTAGTCTTAAAAGGTGCAGCACATATGGAATACTGTGATATCCTTGGAGACAACCCAATTGCCTAGCAACGTCATTCTCCACAGTAACTAATTGTGTTTAATCTAGGTCTAATAGGCGTTAAAAAAGGAACCCACATTGGAAAGATTCCTGCAAATGGATTGGTACTGAATTTCATAACATGGAAAAGAATAATTCATATGCTTTTCAATCGTTATTGGTGTAGGTATCAAGGGTAAAGAACGAAACACTGTTGGGGATAATTAATCGGTAATTTTGGCTCATTGCCATGTTGTTCAAAGTGAGATCAATACATTCAGCCAATGTGGGTGGAAAAACCTCAAACATCACGTATTGTGCATGAATTCGAAAGCAAACAGAGGCAAAGGCAGAGGTTATGTGGAGCATTCATCAATCATCTTAAGGTTCCAAAAAGTCATTGTTAAAATTTCCTATTCAAAGTTGTTTTTCTACCCGAATCTGTTTAGCAGAGCTCTCAAATTCTGTAAGGGAGTTACCCTTTTAAACGAATTTTTTAAAGCCTGTTCTGGATCGAAAGATCAGTTTGATATATCATGTCCAAAAAACACGGAAATCTCGAAATGTGTTCAGGAAATTACATTTAAATGTAATTTAAATGAAATGCTCTAGTTTCTCCCGGCTGTCCACTTGCTCTCGAAGCCTCAGATCCACATCGCATGCACATCTTGGCCTTGCACCAAGACCCCGCACCTGCACTCGTTACGGTGATCGCTCCTTCTCCTCAATAGCACCTAAGCTCTAGAACACCCTTCCCACTTAAGTCCGTGATATGCCCCTTCCTTGGATTCCTTTAAATGTTGACTAAAAACTATTTTCTTCATAATTTTGTTAACTATCATATATTCTTAATTTCTTTTTTTATTTCAAATTAATGTAATGTAATTGTAATGTAAGTTAGTGATTTTAGCTCATGAAGGTACTTTTAAGTAATGTAACATAAGGTAATGTAAAGTAATTTAAGGTTATACATTTAACGTACTTCTTTATGTAAACAGCACTGAAATATTTCAAGTAATGGGCCATAAAATAATGTACGCGTTATTATCTAATTGCAATGCAAAATCGGACTCCTGAGAATTTTTCGCAGAACTTGAACCTAAATGTCGGGCCTAAAACACCCTTAAAGTTTGTTCCTAAACGAAAGAAGAATTGCTGATTTCATTGCCTTGACCGTTGCAGATAATTGCACTGGAATTTGATGTTTCCCGTTTTCTAAAGCCCCCCCCCCCCCCCTCTCTCTCTCTCTCTCTCTCTCTCTCTTTCCTTTCTCTCTTCGGGCAATCCGACTGCTCTGAACAGAAAGGTAGAAGTAGTCGATGATAAATAGCAAAAAAAAAAAAAAAAAAATTGGGTGTATACACACACACACACACACACACACATATGTATATATATATATATATATATATATATATGCAGTTAGAACAAATTATTAAGGCATTTCTTCTACTAGGTTAGTCAGTAAAAGTACACCATATTTCAGTGTCTATTGTTTTATGACGGAGCAATAAATGTAAAATAATTCAAATTATCTGAGTAGACTCATTCCCCTGCTTATTTTGGTACCATTTCTGTGTGGTACATCTTCACCGTGACGTTTGACTCCAAAGGTAATTTCCACCAACGCTGGATCCTTTGTGGACTCGATGTTGCTACATGACAATGTTAGGTTCGATATTTTATGACAAGATAACCAGCTATTCAGACGCACATCACAGATGCATAATTTGAAGCCAAAAGTGGTTTGTTACAAATAAGATTTTGTCACCAAATAAACTGATAGTTTTGTTTATTTTTTATCAGTTATTTTGAAAAGAACATATTTTCGTTTACTGTAATGGGTCAAACACCGCCGCGCCGGCGTAAATCCACTTTAAGGAGTGGGGGGGGGGGAGGGAAGATCGACTTTTTGCCGATTTTTCTTTCTGTCGAGCTAACAATTAAGTATGAACACATACCCTCACCCACCTGCACAGATCCCCCTTATACACTTTTGTAATTTTCATCTGTCGAGCGAGCGAGCCCAAAAATACCACTTTTCTGGTTTTCAATCGCACTTTCAAATGAAAATTCTAAAATATGACGAGCGAGCGAAGCGAGCGAGCCAAAAATAACCACTTTTCTGGTTTTCAATCGCGTTTTCAAATGAAAATTCAAAAATATGACAAGCGAGCGAAGCGATTGAGCTAAAAATAAACGCTTTTCTAGTTTTCAATCACATTTTCAAATAGAAATTCTCAAATATGATTGTTGTTTATTACAGATTATTAAAAGTTTCATTAACTGATTAATCAAAATATCAGTTCTTCCTTAAAAAGTGGCAGCGATATTTGTATACGCCATCCCCCCCCACCCCCCCCCCCCCCGGGATTTACGCCAATGCAAACACATCACAAAGGAAACAACAAGTCGACAAACTAGTCAGGTTCATAGATTTTCTGTTTAGATAACTTTTCACCCTTCAAATTGTTGGCTTTTTTTGTGCCCGGAATTGATGGTTTTGTTTAAGCTGAGTGCAGCATGATTTTTTTTTTTTAAACTAATCAACTCCATGACACGAAGGCCTGGAGTTATAGCCTCCGAACCTATTAGTTCATAGGAAGTAGCTGTCAATGTACCCAACCAAAAATAACAATAAGTGTTTTTAACTCATTATTTTATAGGTCTCATGTATGATTATGTTTTGCATGCATTTAAATTGATAGTTACGTTGTCTCTAAACATGAAAGCTATTTTTTTGTTGGTATGCACACTGTAAGATAGTTGCTTGGGGATTCTGTGTTTAGGTACATCATAAATATCGCTCATTTGATCTGCTGCATAGTTCGGAAACAATGCTTTTCTCATAAAGTACAGGGAAAAGCCTGATGAAATCCCGTTTGAAAGAATGATTCCCCTACGAAGTTCGAGAAAGACAAACATTTCCCACGGTATTTTAGAAAAACAAGTTTGAATAGGAGATGGCGAATGCTTTCACGGTTCCCGCGTTCGCTTTTCAATTTGAGCAAAAAGCATGACGGTTGGGGTTTTCCACACACATTAATCGGCAATGGGAGAAGCAGCGATGGTTTATTTAAGTTTATTATTATCATTATTATTATTAGTAGTAGTAGCAGTATTATTATTATTACTGTCATCATAATCATTATTATTATTATCCTCGGCTTCGTTTTCATCATTATTACTGTTATTGTTTTCATTATCGTTGTTATTCCTATTACTATCATCATTATTTAGCTCCCCACCCCCGAAAAAAAAAAAAACGTATTCAAGTAACAGGTCAATGAAAAGTATTGCCGATAAGGCGTTTTTGTTTTTCTTTTTTTTTTTCTTCTTCTTTCCCTTTCAATCTGCATACTTATCTGTTTATACACACACATATATTTACATACGTCGCTAACCGCCCATACATACATGCATTGTCGAACTTTCGTAGAACACTGAATAGAGTTTAAGCTTCATGCGCCGTTTTCCGTCAGTTTTTGATGTAAATTCAGACAAGAGCTTCCATTTTTCTGACATAGCTGCGAATCAGCCGGGTAGGGAGCTGTTTACATTTTGTCTCCACAGAGACGGTCCGTTGTGGGGCGTTTCTGCCACCCCTGCTGTACATCGCTGTAACTGGTATTGACATTTTTTTTTTCTTTTTTTTTTGTCGATGGTCGATTTTCCTCTCTTTGACCGAAGTTACCCTTTTCTGGGAGCGTAGATGGTATTTTGAGTTGCTCATGATGATGATTACAAATATATTGAGACAAATTTCAGAATATATGTACAAGATTCTACTTACAGTTCCCAAGTTTGAAGGAGCCAAATCACACCGTGCTTACTACTCGCATGAGTTGTCGAACTTTTGGACAACCAGAGACTGACATTGCCGCTCTCCTAGGCTTTCACTCTCATGGGTAGTAGTCGTATGCCTGTAATTCCCACTTCGTAACATTTGAATGGGGGTAAACCACACCATAAACCACACCACAACGTTCCATTCTTTTGAGCTTAATCTTTGTATCTCACTTTATAAAGGTGATTCAACAATGGGGGTAAACACAGATGGCGAAGAGATGAGTCCAGGATCAACTGTCTCAGACGGACCAGAGGTAAGAACGACTTTCAGTTTCTAGCCTACATGGCGACTGATAACAGTATAGATGGAATAATAACAAAGGTATATATGTTTTATGCTTAATGACTAGTTCGGTAATCCACAGGTTTCATTATATTTGTCCTGTTGTTTGACACATATCTCATTTCCATGAATAAGAAAATATTCATTCACACAACATTCGATTGCGTTGCGGCCATCCGGAGTAAAGGGAGCTAAAATAACTACGTTATCGTGAATAATATGAATAATATAGCTGTTCCCATTCTGATGTAAAAAAAGAATATGCATTTTGTCACCGTACTGGTAATGCACTAAAACAAACAAACAAACAAACAAAGAATATCCTTCTTTAGATTTTTGTTTTTAAGTAGTCACTTAATCAGCTCACGTTCCTATTCAAATTTTACCCAGAATCAAAAGGGAAAGTTTTGTACCTGCAAGTAAAGGCGTGCCTGATTAATAGTTAATGCATATTTGAAGAAAAAAAAAATCCTTCTTCGACGAAAAATGCATTGTGCAAGCTCCTCTCCTAGGAAATTATTCTTTTGCTTGTATGGACATGATGGATATGATCAGCATGATCAGTCGTTCCTTTTGAATTTTGCACTACCATTGCTTTATTTTGGAAAAAAAAAAAGATAGATTGCTGATACTTTTCATCCATAAAAGAAAAAATTAATGAAAAAAGTTGATATTTCTTCCACCCAAAATCCAGTTGTGTCAAATTTAAGAGCAGTCAAATCGCTTTCTACAGGCCGTTTTAAAAGTGAACGCGGAGAAAAAGTTTCGATAGTTCTTACCTTGGCATGCAAACCCCTTCCAAATTATTTTATTTAATGTTCTTTGAGCTGGGTCCTGTAACATCAAAAAAAGTACAATCAATCCTACGATTGATTTGAATCGTAAGTCAATGGCAAACCATGTCCTAAGGAGTTACATTAATCGTAGGATCGATTGTATCTCTTTATGTTGCAGGTTACTGATGTGGCAAATCACAACCCTATACTAATTTTTTCAGGCACTGGTAATAGCAAAACCATGTACCTGACAAAGCAAGCCATATAAAACCTCTTCACACTATGCAATCCGACTGCAATCCAATTTTCCAGTTGCAATAGCATCTGATATAGGAATATTAATAAACGCATTATTTCATCCTATTTGGGGTTCTAAATAATGATATGAACACTCAAAATCAATAACCGGTCATTATAAGCTTCATGACTTGTTATGGAGTGACGGCTAAATCAGCTTAAAATCGTAGACAATAGCACGTCTATTCTTACGTCACTACGATTATTTGACAATCTGGTTTTCTTTCCTAAGAAGGATTCCTATCCGCTTACAGTATGATTCTATCATTCATAAGAGTATTTGGAACAAGATTTTTTTTTTATTTCACTTGTCTGAATGTTCTTATCAAATGCCAATGTTCACTCTTCCCAATTGGCTCGTATTGATTTATTCATTCATTTATTAAACTTTATTCTGCATGGTTCATCATATCACATAATGTTATCATGACCAGATCAAACAGTTGTAGTAAACAAAGAATGAAATTACAATCATTACACACCTACCAATTATAAAAAAGAGAGAAACATAGAGAGGTGTGACTTTATAAACTTGGTGATTGAGATGTTGCCACACGTACACTATCCAATGTTACATATTTTCTTAAAGTGGTAGAAAAACAAAGTACTAATAGAAGTGACTAGACTAGAATAATCAACTAAGACATGATGTTACTTTCAAAAGATATACGATAAAGTGTTATACAATGAAGTAATATTTACAAATGAGATGTAATAGCCCTTACACAACTTACTTAATTCTACGAGACCATTTTAGCCCAAAACTTCATAAATGAAGATGCAAAAAAAATGGAAGTGGTCTCCTTTTAGAAAATTAATGATAAAGATAATGTGTTAGTGGTCGTAAGACGATATTAAACAAGAGTGATTGATTTACATTAATTCACATCTCCAAGATAACCGTGCTCTTTACTGCACTTTTGAAGGAATGTAGTCAAATGTCAGAAAGTGGGTAGATCGTATAGTGTGTGGTGGGCCTCATAAATAACATTCAGTTGATAAACTATATAGCCCAAATGGATGCTATAGTTTGAGATATTTGGAGCATTTTTAGCTCCTTTTCTCAAGCTGTAGATCTCAGGCCGAGCAAAAGTTCCAGCCCGAATAATCGCTATAGCATTTTTATTGAGGATAAGCTTTTTTTCTAGGAAGCTATAATTTTGAACGGAGTGCTTTAAAAAATAGATACGACTCGCTCTTAGACCAGGAGCCTGCGACATCTTGACTTACCCCATCGAGCCCAGAAGGTTTAAACCCTGAAATGTATTTAGCCCATGCCTGTGAGTCAGGAAATAGGTGTCAGCTGGTACCAATAGGTCGGGGCGACCCCAGGCCCCCTCGAAAACGCCCCAAATGCGGGAAAATTCAACCCACTGAGCCCATGGATGAAACTTGGTCAAAGTGGAAGTGTCCAAGGGGCACATTACAAAAATATAAAAGCTGACAGCCCAGGTGGTCGGAAAGGGGCAGCTGACCCCCCTCGAAAACGCCCCTAATGCGGGAAAAATTTACCCCACTGAGCCCATGGACCAAAATTTGCCACAAGATAGCAGTATAGGTGTACATTACAAAAATATAAAAGCTGACACCATAGCTGGTTGGAAAATACCAGCTGACACCCCTCAAACATGAAAAATGCCACCCCCTCCTGCGAGAAAGTTTACCCCACTGAGCCCATGGACCAAAATTTGCCACAACATGGCAGTATGGGTGTACATTACAAAAATACATAAGCTGACACCATAGCTGGTTGGAAAATACCAGCTGACACCCTTCAAACATGAAAAAAGCCCCCCCCCCCCCCCCACCTGAGGGAAAATTTACCCCACTGAGCCCATGGACCAAAATTTGCCACAAGGTAGCAGTATAGGTGTACATTACAAAAATATAAAGCTGACACCATAGCTGGTTGGAAAATACCAGCTGACACCCCTCAAACATGAAAAATGCCCCCCCCCCCCCCCCCCCCTCCTGCGAGAAAATTTACCCCACTGAGCCCATGGACCAAAATTTGCCACAACATGGCAGTATGGGTGTACATTACAAAAATACATAAGCTGACACCATAGATGGTTGGGAATTACTGACTGACACCCCTGAAACCCTAGGGGTACAACTGCCCCCCCCCCCCCCCACAATAGGCCTATACCTTATTTCATTCAACCAATCATGGACCCATCATTTTTTAACAAGAACACTATACATATACACCTGTAAATTACAAAATACAAAACTGGTTGGAACCCCTCTCCCCCCCCCCTCAAAAAAAGAACTAAGTGGAACCCCCCCCTACACACACACACACACACACACACACACATTTAGGCCTATTTAGGCTCCCACGAGCCTGCATTGGCCTGCACATAATGTTACACAAGGTAACGTTGTGTGTGCGAGGGTGTGTGTGTGTGTGTATGTTAATACCAAACTAAAAATTTGCAGTCATTTACTACATTGTAAGCATTGAACTGTGTGTGTTTGATTGTATGTTGGATAAATATAATTAACTCATCTACTTTATGCAAATGCCTTCTCTGCCAAGCAACATCAACTGACAGGCATGCCATGCTCAAACAAAAACTCATACAGAATAAAACATTATTCACATCTTCAGTGGAAACTCAGGATACACAGTGTATTGAGGTTTTTGTAGCCATCAAATAATCTTTTGAGGATGCATCAATTTTAAATAATCATAAAACAAAAGAATGTTATTGTGAAGAAATGGGATCAGCTTATCTTGTTATAGCAGCATGTTATTGTATTAGATCCCGGGATTAGATCTCCTGAGTTTCCACTGCACGTGTACCATACACAAACATCGAACATGACATTGCACACACACACATAGAATACAACCAGTCATGATTAATATTCACATCACATACAATGCCTGTACATTAAATTCAGGACAGTGTTTATATCCATATCCAAATGTAATATGAACTTTGTGATATTACGCCTAAAGTAAGGTTGATTAATATTATCACAATACAACTTGAACTAGAATGACAGACGCAAATCATTATTAAGTAACGTTTATTAAACAGTAAAATAAATCAAACGGAACAGCATTCTGTATGGTAAAATATCAGTTTTAACAACCATACATGTGCCAACTAGTGAGAGTGTACCCCCCCCCCCCCCTCTTTTACAGACTGAGGATGGTAATGGAACTATTGATTATCATAGCATACATGTACATGTAACTGGGAAAATAATACACATGGAACAGAACTCTTCAAATGGTAAAACATTGACTTTTGAATGAAGAGAGAGAGAGTAGACAAAAGCTACTTCCATGATGTCAGAGTAAAACACATTTATTTTCCAGAATTTCAGCATCTATCAAAGTGAATGATGTTTTCACAATTGCATGATAACCAGCTAAAGAATTTTTGCTCAAGCAACAGCAAACCCATGTTCTACTAATAACTATTTTTTGTTTTTCAAAAAGCAGATTAGTGGTTTGGTCTTTTACAAACTGCATACCTGATAGTTTCTCAAAATAAATATCTTATAAGACAGGTCTGTGCATATCAAATATCTATTTCCATGGAAAACTGAAGGTTAAGACATTACCTTTGCCCAAAACACAACGTCTGCAAGTTTTTGCATCATATATTTACTCTGCTGGTTTCAACAGAAACAAAATCTCACAACACATGACAAATTTTTACAAGTTGGCAGGTAATTTTTTTAGGGAAGTTCTTCAAATATAGACAAGACATTGTGTTGTAAACCAGAGATGTACTGTATAATCTTATAATCATTTCATTCCAACACTGGTGAAGGGAGGGAGGTTGTATTTAAGTATCGTGTAACAACATGCATCATACAAATTTTCATACAAATGTTCGTTTATGCTTAATGTAATTTAATGATACATGTATTTACATGTAAAGAGCAGAATTAGCTAAATGCAGTTAGCAATTACCTTTATACAGTGTGCGGAGAGCTATGAAGTATTTTCAATCATGAGCCCTCTGCAATTATTTTTCCACAAAACTGATTGTGCTACACAATCAGTTTTTTAAAAAAAAACCTGCAGAGAGAACTGGACAAAATGGAGGAGGCTCTGCAATTTACATTAAAAAATCAAGCTACTGCACAGCATGTAGCTAACATGAGAACTGTACATCATTATCAAAAGGAGCTTAGAGTTTAAGGAAATGATAACCATCATGGAACATCACTGGGAAATATCTAAACCACGAAACTCTTTGTTCGTGCATACTGAAATTAACAGTTATTAATAAAATGTGAGGAAAAAAATGTTGCTCAAAGTTAAAAAAAATAAAATCCACAAAACCCATTTATCTACTAATGCAATATATATTGTAGGCATTAACACAAATGGCTTCTTTACCTATTTCTCTTTGCAATACATGCAGGCCTACTATTAACACAAAAGAGACATGAAAACATGTCTACAGGATACTACATGACCCAACAATTTCACTTCCATGTATTGGAGTTATGGTGTACATGAAACATTACTTCTGGATTCTCAAGTGAAAAAAAGAGTGGGAAAGAGAGATAGAAAGAGAGGTTGTCTTCCAAATGTGGGAAGACAAAGTGCCATTCCCACTAGCATAACTTCAAAATACCTCTCATATCTATTTTTATTGTGATATCATATCACATAAAGAGTTCCTTTCCAAAAGAGGAGAATCAACATTCATATCTTTCAATACAAAAACATACACACACATTGCCACTGTTTGTACAGATGGTTAAGGAAAATTAAAAAACAGAAAATGCCTTTTTTCCATTACTGCAGCATACATGTCAGTCAAACAGTTTTGTTCAGGAGGTAGGCAAACATCTGATTTATGTTCTGATAACTAATAACTGTTTTTTCCCCAATATGTGATAGTCAGTGAGCCCCCTTTGGAAAGGGACTCTCCATATGAGAAACAATAAAATGCCAAGTCAAAAAAGAACATAAAATTATGGTGTATATAATGCCCATTCAATCTGAAAAAGGGCAATATGCAGTCATGAGTATAAATAGTATGATGTTTGGGCAATTCCAGTGCAACAGACATGACAATCAGATTTTTGTGCTGTCAGAGTATTACACTTTGGAATGTGCAGTATCCAAACAGTTCTTGCTGAGTTTATCAGACAAATACATAATGAATTTCATAAAATTTAACTGAACACAAGTCGGGTCACGTCCGTTACGCTCAAAGAAGTACATTTTCTCAACATCTGTTCAATAAACTTTTGTGAAATTCATCATGTACATGTATGTAGTATGTAGTTTTGCAGTTATATGTATCTGATAAATGCAGCAAGAACTATTTGGATACTGCACATTCTACAGTGTAAAACTTTGAAAGCATAAAAATCTGTCTGATTATCATGCCTGTTATGCTGGAATTTGCCCAAATTTGCTATTTAAAATTTGACATTCATAATAAAGTTAACTACAATACATGTAATTCCTTTCTTGAAGTATGCTCAGTCTTGGAAAGTTTGTTAATGTGAAATGACAACTAACGACATGACAGTATCTTGTATTTGTGGGGTAGGGTGGAGCTCAGTTATCTTCCAACACTACTCGTCATCATCATCCTCGTCGTCATCCGTGGTCTCATCATCAAAGCTTTCATCATTGCTGGTTTCATCATTCTCGAGGTCTTCTACTCCTATAAGGAAACAAGAAAGAGAGTATACTTGTTAACACAAAATTTACAACGCCCTTCATATGTGTAGAAAGGAAAAAAAAAATCTTTATACCTGGACCCTGTTTCACAAAGCCTTGTTTCAATAAGCACAAACTCATGCACAACTTAGCTAAATGGGATTGTTAACATATATCCTTACAAATTTATGAAGTGCTTATTTTCCTATTTTTAGAATGGTATTAAAACATAATTCAAATGTAAGAATGTTTCCATAATACTTCATCTTTACCCATTTAGGTTTCAAAACATAAAAATTCAATAAACTTTTTCATATTCATGATATGCACAACCACCAATAAACTTATGCAAAACTTTATAAAAAACAGGGCCCTGGTAACATTCATACATGGGTTGAAGTGGCTTTTTTTAGTGAAGCATGAAGAAGAACAGAAAAGTGAGCACATGAACCCCCCCCCCCCCCCAAAAAAAAAAAAAAAAAAATATATATATATATATATATATATATATATCTGCCATTTTTTTCAACCTACAAAATTGATAGGGATGGAGGCAGAATGTCACAGGAAGCTGGAAGAATAACAAATCGAAATATCTATGCACAGATATTGGATGTTGTTTAAGAAAGGGCTAACATAGTTTAACTACTATAGCATCTATCATCAAATGAGATTAGGCCCTTGTGCAAATTTAAAAAATACTTATGCCACCATTTGCAAATTTAAAAGGGGAAATGCCACCACGAGTATGATGAGTAAATCTAAGTAAGAAAGTGTATAATGCATTAATGGCACTTTTTATATGCACAAAAAGTACCCATCAAAGCCACACGTATGTGTTCCAGTTTTCTGTACCATTCCATATGTGTAAATTTTCCCTCCATGTCGACCATTGTTTCCACTATTGTATAAAAATCCTGGTGAGAAGCCTGGTCTAGGGTAAGTGTGTAACGATCACATTCTTTCTTAAATATTCCTTACCCTGATCAGAGGGTACCCAGTTGAATCGACTGTGACTCACAAAGGTTGTGATACGCTGTTTGTAATACTTTTATTTTTACACCACCCACACTACATGACACTAGCTGACAGCATGGCTGACAGTGACAATGCCAGCGTGGCAAAGGCAGGGATGTGCACTAGTTCGTCCACTACGAATGATTGCATCTAAGCCGCATTATACCACACATAACATTTTCTATACTGCAACGAATTTTATAGCATTCATCTCACTACTACGTACTAGCTAGGCCTAGTCCTTTTCAGTTCAATACATGTCCATGATGTCCACCATCACAAGCATAGCAACACCTACCTACTGCACTGGCTACTGCTGCACTAATACATCATGTACATGTAGACTCTGTGCTCATAGTCATAGCATAATCATATCAGTATCACTGTTCACATCAAATTCATAAACAATATCACTCATACTCATAGTATGACACTTCAGTATTACCTCTTCATTCTTGCCTTGTTCTGGATTCAGTCAAGCCTCAAGGACTGGATATCAAAATCACAGGTACAGCTGCAAAGTGGCCACAGCAATGTTTACAGTGCAGCTATGCAGCATGCGCATATGCTTTAGATATGGTCTGTAGCCTTGCCTGCTTACCTTGTGTATTTTTTTCCCCCAATTTTTTTTAGGGGGAGGTTGGGGGATGCATGCTCTCCGCTCAGTTGGGCATTTGTCTGAGAGGATTAAACAACTCTTAGTCTTATGTTAGAATAAAATGTTTTGTGTGCAGTTTTTTAGGACTTCTTCCCTGGAGAATGGGGAATCTCATTCATGATGGGGGGGGGGGGGGCAAGTTTGAGGGGTGTCAGCTGGTATTTTCCAACCAGCTATGGTGCCAGCTTTTATATTTTTGTAATGTACACCTATACTGCTATCTTGTGGCAAATTTTGGTCCATGGGCTCAGTGGGGTAAATTTTCCCGCAGGAGGGGGGGGGGGGGGCCTTTTTCCATCTTTGAGGGGTGTCAGCTGGTATTTTCCAACCAGCTATGGTGTCAGCTCTTATATTTTTGTAATGTTCACCCATACTGCTATCTTGTGGGAAATTTTGGTCCATGGGCTCAGCGGGGTAAATTTTCCCGCATTAGGGGCGTTTTCGAGTGGGGTCAGCTGCCCCTTTCCGACCACCTGGGCTGTCAGCTTTTATATTTTTATAATGTGCCCCTTGGCCACTTCCACTTTGACCAAGTTTCATCCGTGGGTTGAATTTTCCCGCATTTGGGGCGTTTTCGAGGGGGCCTGGGGGTCGCCCCGACCTATTGGTACCAGCTGACACCCATTTCCTGACTCACAGTCATGGGCTAAATACATTTCAGGGGTCAAACCTTCTGGGCTCGATGGGGTAAGTCAAGATGTCGCAGGCTCCCAGACTATCTCCCTGTTGTTTTCCGTAACTTGGCCTTGACTTCGGGTGGGGTGGGGTGGCACTCGGCATTTGATCCCAGAAGCCAATCTATGTGTTTCACTGAAATGGTGAATTTTATCTTTGTTTAAATCTACGTTGCAGTATTTCATCGAGATTTATTTTTGTTATTATTAGTGATATTAGAACAATAATGGATTTTTATCCTTTTCTTTTTATCATGAGTGGCCAGAATGTAACCATCTCTTCATTTTAGAAACGTACCTTCAAATAATGTTCCTTTCCTGACTAATCGGCGAGGTCGCTTTGCAAGTGAGAAGATAAAACCTCACGGAAAATATCTTGCAATGTTTTGTTTAATTTTTAAAAGGTCATTCCATTTTATGTTATTTAACATCAATCAAACATTTATTCAACTTGAGAGAATGTCCTCACGTTACTCAGAAAGGCCCTTCTCTTCTTAAATTGCCGGGCAATTATGGTTGTATACTCACTTCGTCAATTTTAGGGTTCACACACTTTGTTCTATGAAATTATTCTATGTTCTATGTTCTATGAAAAAAATGACTATACATGTATTTATATATCATTGTTTTTAAGGGGAAAATAAAGTGAGCAGATCCATCATATCCCGTTTTTCTGTTATGTCCCATTAACATAGATCAATTGTTAGGTATATCTTTGTAAAACATTTTGAGAACATTTACTTTCATCACTTATTGCTTTTGTAATATTTTACAGCCCATTGGAAAGGCCAGCGAATTTGAGCAACAGCCTAGAAATGATAAGCTTCCCGAAGAAGTTGTTTGTGACACGAGAATTCGAGATCAGAAGCCGTAAGCTCAGTTTTTTTTTCTTTTAATATCATATTTATATCACGCTGTCTTTAACCAGAGATATATTTGTTGTTAATGATTATCATAAATTGTACTTATGTTTTTCCACTAATGTGACACATATCGCTCACGTGTAAATTGGAAAAAGAGGGCTAATGGTTTAGTACAATCGTTATCTGCGACATGGAAGAATTCATCATTTTCTTCCTTCATTATCAAAATGTGAAGAATACTTTTCGAAATAAGAACGATGAAGAAGGGGAGGAGAGTGTGGCACGAGAGAAGAGGGAAAAATATAGTGATATGGAGAGAGATAGAGTGTGTGTGTGGGAGGGGGGAGGTGGAGGGGGAAGGGAAGACAAATAAAATATGGATTGGATCATTGGGGTGAACAAATGCAGATTTAGCAAGCAGAAAATAAAACTAAGAAGCTTCATGAATAAAGTACTTCTACCCTGACATGTTATTGATATCGGATAGGAAAACATTTACTCTTCAACTATCGTTAATTATTCAGTGCACCAAAATGAATGCACCTTAATTTCATACGACTTTTGTTATTTCATTTTTAATACTTGTTGTATATTTATGTTTCCACTTGTCTTTTCTCTTAAGACTGCTTAATGTTTTCCATCGGTTAGTGCCAAAGGTATACCTATTTACCTTGTTCTGCATAATGACCTCCACGAAATCAATTTCTTTTAATTTTCTGCCCTCCTCTTAGATGAAGCTAGGAACTATCCTTCCATACTTTACTTTTACGAGACTGCATTCGCACTGCCATCTCCTCTCACTGCAACATTTTACTCATTTTTTTTTTTTTTTTTTTTGCATATTAAGGATTTAATTTTGTACGACCAATTGCTGCAATAACATTTGCTTCTTTAGTGTTTATTTTCTTTTGTCCCCATTCCCAGTAACTACAAGCCAGCATCCAATTTGTCTTCATCAAAACACAAAATTCTGTTTAATGTTCCTTAAACGATACATAATTCTTCCATGTCTAGGCATATTGGCAATAAATAAATCCTACTTTGCTCCCCTAAATTTGAGGGAAACTATGATCAAAATTAGCAAGACAGATCACTAATCATGAAAAATCAACATGCAGGGAGGAGGTTTTAATAACTCACAATGTTTCCTCTGAACCCCTCCCTTCTCCAGTGTAACCTGTCTATCAAAAGGTTAAATTGTGAAATTATCATGTTTAGTGTTCTCAATACTATGCTCGATTAAATTTGCTTATAATTTTGTATTAATACTTATTGGGAGACGTATTCAGATTTCACATTGATCATTTCTAGTGAGGTCTTGTTTGAGCTGGAATTTAGCCATATCATGCATATTGTATCCAGTGAAGCAGTAGGGCGCACAACTATTCTTCTTTATTTCTTGAGATTTTAAGTAGTATCTTGAGTACAACGATAGAAATGTGACTTTTGTTACAGGGCCGACGGGACCGGCATTCAGCCCAGCTCACCAATGTATAGCATGCCACAACGTCCTCCATCAAATACTCTGAATACTGATCATAACAGAGCAAAGGAACAACATAGAAATGCAGGACCCCATTCGGATACAGTGGACGACCCATGGGGGCCTATGCAGAGCACTCTGGTGACACCCAGTACCGGCACGCCTGTTGATCTGGCTGAAGGTGTATCTCCTCCTGTATCAGCAGAAATCACGGGACTTATGGAAACCAAAACGAATGACGACTGGGATGCAGTGTATGAGACACTTCAGGAAGAGATGCCAATGGGTGATTCTGACATGATAAAACAAGATCTACCCATCAACCCTGACATAGATCTGATAGATGAGGAGGGATACACACATCTCTACAAGGCAGCTTTAAAGGGTCATCTTGACAGCACTGACGGCCTCATTTCACAGGGAGCAAACCCCGATAGACCAAGCAAGGGTGGACTGACTCCTCTCCATGCAGCGGCTCAAGAAGGACATGGAGATATTGTTGAATATCTCATCCTACAAGGAGCGGACATAAATGTCAAGTGTGACATGGGTCGGACACCTCTTCACACAGCAGCTGAAAGGGGTCATAAGAACATCATGGAAAGCTTCTTGGCAGAGGGAACAGATGTGAATATAAAAGATAACACTGGCTGGACACCATTCAATGCTGCTGTTCGATATGGTCATCTAGAAGCGGTCAAATGTCTCTTGTCTATGGGAGCAAAGAAGAATAGATATGATGGAATGACCCCGCTCTATGCCGCAGCACAATTTGGTCATCTAGATTTGGTCAAATTCTTCATTTCAAATGGAGCTGATGTGAATGAGGAAAATGACAACGGGATGATTCCTCTTCATGGTGCTGCTGCAAGAGGTCATATGAAAGTCATGGAATATCTCATTCAGCAAGGGTCTAATGTGAACAAGAGTGACCCCAAGGGTGCGACACCATTCAATGTTGCTGTTTGTAAAGGTCATCCGGAAGCCGTCAAATATCTTATTTCTAATGGAGCAAAGCAGAACAGATATCATGGAATGACCCCTATCTACCTGGCTGCACGCTATGGTCATTTACACATAGTCAAATTCTTCATTTCAAATGGAGCTGATGTGAATGAGGAAAATGACAACGGGATGATTCCTCTTCATGCTACTGCTGCAGGAGGTCATATGAAAGTCCTGGAATATCTCATTCTAGAAGGATCTAATGTTAACAAGAGGGACCCCAAGGGTTGGACACCATTCAATGCTGCTGTTCACAGTGGACATCTGGAAGCCGCAATATGTCTTACTGGTAATGGAGGAAAGCAGAACGGATATCATGGAATGACTCCTCTCTACCAGGCTGCACGATATGGTCATTTACACATAGTCAAATTCTTCATTTCAAATGGAGCTAATGTGAATGAGGAGAATGACAACGGGATGATTCCTCTTCATGGTGCTGCTGCAAGAGGTCACATGGAAGTCGTGAAATATCTTATTCTAGAAGGATCTAATGTTAACAAGAGTGACCCCAAGGGTTGGACACCATTCAATGCTGCTGTTCACAGTGGACATCTGGAAGCCGCAATATGTCTTACTGGTAATGGAGCAAAGCAGAACGGATATCATGGAATGACTCCTCTCTACCTGGCTGCACGATATGGTCATCTACACATAGTCAAATTCTTCATTTCAAATGGAGCTGATGTGAATGAGGAAAATGACAACGGGATGATTCCTCTTCATGGTGCTGCTGCGAGAGGTCATGTGAAAGTCATGGAATACCTCATTCATCAAGGATCTTACATGAATAAAAGTGATTGCGAGGGTGTGACACCATTCAATGCTGCTGTTCACAGTGGACATCTGGAAGACGTAGTATGTCTCACTGATAATGGAGCCAAACAGAATAGGTATGATGGAATGACCCCTCTCTACTTGGCAGCGCAATCCGGCCATACACACATAGTGAAATTCTTCATTTCAAATGGAGCTGATGTGAATGAGGAAAATGACAACGGGATGATTCCTCTTCATGGTGCTGCTACAGGAGGTCATATGAAAGTCCTGGAATATCTCATTCTAGAAGGATCTAATGTTAACAAGAGTGACCCCAAGGGTTGGACACCATTCAATGCTGCTGTTCACAGTGGACATCTGGAAGCCGCAATATGTCTCACTGATAATGGAGCAAAGCAGAACAGATATGATGGAATGACTCCTATCTACCAGGCTGCACGATATGGTCATTTACACATAGTCAAGTTCTTCATTTCAAAAGGAGCTAATGTGAATGAGGAGAATGACAACGGGAGGATTCCTCTCCATGGTGCTGCTTCAAATGGTAACATGGAAGTCATGGAATATCTCATTCAGCAAGGATCTAATGTGAACAAGAGTGACCCAAAGGGTGTGACACCATTCAATGCTGCTGTTCACAGTGGACATCTGGAAGCCGTAATATGTCTCACTGATAATGGAGCAAAGCAGAATAGATATGATGGAAAGACCCCTCTGTACCTGGCTGCACGATATGGTCATCTACACATAGTCACATTCTTCATTTCAAATGGAGCTAATGTGAATGAGGAGAATGACAACGGGAGGATTCCTCTCCATGGTGCTGCTTCAAATGGTCACATGGAAGTCATGACATATCTCATTCATCAAGGATCTAATCTGAACAAGAGTGACCGCAAGGGTATGACACCATTCAATACTGCTGTTCACAGTGGACATCTGGAAGCCGCAGTATGTCTCACTGATAATGGAGCAAAGCAGTACAGATATGATGGAATGACCCCTCTCTACCTGGCAGCGGAATCCGGTCATTTACACATGGTCAAATTCTTCATTTCAAATGGAGCTGATGTGAATGAGGAAAATGACATCGGGATGATTCCTCTTCATGGTGCTGCTGCAGGAGGTCATATGAAAGTCATGGAATACCTCATTCAGCAAGGGTCTTACATGAATAAAAGTGATTGGGAGGGTTGGACACCATTCAACGCTGCTGTTCACAGCGGTCATCTAGAAGCCGTCAAATATCTCCTGGATAATGGAGCAAAGCAGAACAGATATGATGGTAGGACCCCTCTCTACCTGGCTGCACGATATGGTCATCTACACATAGTCAAATTCTTCATTTCAAATGGAGCCGATGTGAATGAGGAAAATGACAACGGGATGATTCCTCTTCATGGTGCTGCTGCAAGAGGTCATATGAAAGTCGTGCAATATCTTATTCAGCAAGGGTCTTACATGAATAAAAGTGATTGCGAGGGTTGGACACCATTCAACGCTGCTGTTCACAGCGGTCATCTAGAAGCCGTCAAATATCTCCTGGATAATGGAGCAAAGCAGAACAGATATGATGGTAAGACCCCTCTCTACCTGGCTGCACGTTATGGTCATCTACACATAGTCAAATTCTTCATTTCAAATGGAGCCGATGTGAATGAGGAAAATGACAACGGGATGATTCCTCTTCATGGTGCTGGTGCAAGAGGTCATATGAAAGTCGTGGAATATCTTATTCAGCAAGGGTCTTACATGAATAAAAGTGATTGCGAGGGTTGGACACCATTCAACGCTGCTGTTCACAACGGTCATCTAGAAGCCGTCAAATATCTTCTGGATAATGGAGCAAAGCAGAACAAATACGATGGAATGACCCCTCTCTACTTGGCAGCGCAATACGGCCATACACACATAGTCAAATTCTTCATTTCAAATGGAGCTGATGTGAACGAAGAGGACGATGTGGGTCAAAATCCTCTTCACGGTGCTGCAGCTGGAGGTCATCTGGAGGTTTCTGAATATCTCATCCAACGAGGGTCTGATGTGAGCAAAAAAGATAACAATGGTTGGACACCATTCCATGCTGCAGTTAGAAATGGCCATTTAGAAGCCATCAAAGTTTTGATGGTGAATGGAGCTCAGAGTACGAGATTCAACGGATTGACCCCACTTTACATCGCAACGCAGCATGACCATATAGCTGTGGTGAAATTCTTAGTCTCTAAAATACATGACGTTAATGAAGGCAGTGATTGTGGCAAATCTCCTCTTCATGCAGCATGCTACAATGGGAACCTGGATATGGTGAAATTCTTTCATCGCCACAATGCTAATGTCAACGAACAGGATAGCGATGGATGGACGCCACTTCATGCTGCTGCACAAGAAGGATATGGAGACATAGTTGAATTCCTTGTACTGAATGGAGGGGACATCAAAGCCAAAGACACTGATGGCATGACACCGCTTCAGGCAGCAAAAAAAGGAGGTCATGCAGAGGTCGTTGAATACTTGACTCTACGTGTGAATGACACTCTAGACGAATATACGAGTGATCCTAGATACGAAAGCTATCAGGGAGATGCCCAAAGACATGATACTTTGAGTAAATTTGAGGCACCTCTAGAGGATGAGGACAGGTATAGCAGTGAAGGAAAGACACATATCAAGAGTCCAGCAAAACGCTTTAATCCTGAACAATCATCTGATGTGGCCACTGTGGACAGCATGGATGGCTACTCTCTAGCTGATACTGATGAAAAGGACATCACAGCAATCCACAGTTATTATCTACACACAGCGCCTCCTCTTCTGGAAAATGAGGAAAAGGATGAATCGAATCCTTTCGTCAGTGCAAGGCTGAAATGTCCTGAGAAGACAACCGGAGAACAAAAACAAGTTAAAGAGAGTGAAGGTTCAATACCAGCAGAAAGGGAATCAAGTGCAGGCCGAGACCATTCGGAAAATGTCTGTCCAGGACAATATGACAGATTAACTCATGGCTCAAACAGTACAGATCTCAATGCGCTCTCCACACTGAATGAATCTCCCACATGGAAACGCGGCGGTTTCGACCAATCCTTTCTACATACAACTGAGACGAATTCCCATCCATATGAAGAAACGGAGTCTAGATGCCAAACGATATTGGGAGTGAGTGAATACTGACGATTTCATATTTGCGATAATACCATTTTACATTCAAATAATATCAGCTGCTATTTCAGTGACATTGACATGCCAACATAAAAAAGTATATGATTCCTGTTTTAAGGAGTAGTCTTTTAATAATCATGAGAATGAAAACATATTTCCCGTCGTCATGAAACAATCATTTTAAAGAACACATTTCTCTATTTTATTTGTTTAACAAACTTTGGCAAAACAAATTTCCGTCTTTTATTCTCTTCCACATGACAAATGATACTATAACCATGATTACCTTTTCATGAATCACATATAAATGACTCTAGAAGTGGTGGTTGTAGGTATTTCTCCATGTGTCTGTCACGTTTTCCAAACCCTTTTTTTTTAATCTGATAGGAGCCGTCCTCATTGATGAATGCTCGAAGCGATCAACCAACTCCGGTAAACGAAGAGAAATTTGATAGGTAATAACCATTTTCTTTCTTTCATCTTCAGGTACCCGCTGTATTGTTAATACAAAAGATAATATCATTGTACTTTCGCGTAGGTTGTTGGATAAACGTTTTGAAATCAGTTTTTTCGTGCAAGACATCCCCAGCATATACACTATGATGGGATGTATGTCATTCCTGTAAGAACGTTTGAAAATTATTAAGTCAAAGGCTATCACTCTTTAAGCCTTACCCACTATCCCGTAAAACTGAGCTAATTAAAGTTTCCGATTCAGCTAAATGAGTGTAAACGGTTTGTTGATAATTGTATTTCAGGGCCCTCGTGACAAACCCACTGGCTGTAGATCACCGGGATTCGTACGAAGGCGATCCGTTCTCTGCAAAAAAGACTTCCATGTACTCCCAATGGAAAACAAAGGTAAAATAAGCAAATTTTTCATCTAATTACTTTCATATGATTCGATCATCATTTAAAAATAGCGATTTCGAAGTTGTGATGTATCACAGTGTTGAAAATTTTGATTTGCTATATCTTGATGAATCTTTCATTGGAATGGTTTAAATTACTTCTTTTGTAAGATGCAAGAGAGGATATGTTAAATTACTTCATTTAGATTAGGGACAGAATGGCAATTATCAATGGATTTAAGGATGTGAATAGATCCCCTTCCTGTTGAAATCTGTTACGATTATCAAGTAGTCTTGTACCTACGATTCAAATCTATTACGTACACAACCGCTGGAAATTATACTTGCATGGCAGGCTGTAGTATGGGGGAATGAATACCATTGTACGTAATTCTCTTTCCTTTCTTATTTCTAATTTATCCCCATTAGAAGGAACGTCGATCAGTGGATAGCTCGTGTTCCTTCATCCTTGTCCTGGTACAATCATTCCTCCACGTGATCATCGCATTGGCCATTATTCTTGTAGGAAGTCCTATTCTTGTAGCAGGCAGTGACAACACTGAACAGGTAATCCTACAAGCGGGCCAACCTGCCGTGATCCCATTCGATATCGCACTCTCCCCTGATAACACATCCCAAGTTTTTCCGGTTTTCACACTTCGCTTTAAGTCCGAACAACGTCCCTTTTGCATAAACGGAAAGGGTGACATAAATGGGTTTAAAACTCCATCACAGTTCCCCAGATTCACCACCTCTGTAGCTGAAATGGCATTGTCCTTCTGCGTCAAAGTGAACATAGATCCTGTCGATGTTATAGATGAGGATAGGTACGTCCTACAAGCATTTTTTCACCGTAGTGAAGAAACTGCAATTGTAGTAAAGGATATTCTGGTTCAAATACCTCCTGGACCTGCAAAATGCTTCATCACTATAAGTGAAAATAACAATTATCCATATGAAGTACATTGTCATGCTACTACTGGGAGTATTGAAACCACACTAACATGTTACCAGTACGGTCAAAGGGTTGAGGTCAAAAGTGATATTACAAGTAATGGCCAGGTTACCAGGGAAGTATTCTTACTTCCCGATCACACTCCTTTCTCTTGCTGCTCACATGGTGTTACTGCAGAAGTGAATGCAACAATGTGTAATGACTTTGAGTGGCCACCTCGTAACAATTACATCAGCCTTCCTACCGTCAATGATCCAAGTCTTACTCCATCGGTTGCAAACACCGTTGATGGGACCGGGAATACTGAACAAGCGCCTAACACCTTTGTAGTATCTCAGGTAGATTCTGGTACTTATAAGCAGTACATGGCTTCTTCAGTTTCTTTTACCGTAGGTATGATGATATACTTGTTTTTGTGTTGTTAAGATGCGGCGACGCTTATCTTCACAGCAAAGAGATAGTTTCCTTTCACAGCGAGCAGAAAAGTGTACAGGTAAAAGCTTATTTCATTTTCGGACTAACGAATCTTCGAAAAATCCGGAATAACAAACCTTCGGAATAACGAACTGTAACCGTATATGACTGTCAGAAATAATATACATCAAATCCTTGTTTCGGTTCAATTTTTTTTTTTCAAAGGACACACCATTTCATTATGAAGCCATGGCTTATTACGTTCACAGCAGACATCTGCAGGGTTCATTCTTAATTACGTTTAACCCAGAATGCCCCATTCCGATACAACATTTAAATAATGTATATAACCATTTTTTCTTCCCATTTAACGATGATGGGATTGTAATATAATAGTTATTGTCATCACTGAAATTTGTAATTGAAGTATAAACTATTCTTATTTTTTCTTATTTATTTATTTATTTATTTGTGTCCTTTTTTAATGTAATACTTACCATCTCTGCATATTTGGTCGAGACGATCATGCCATCGTAAATGTCAAATTGATGAACGTGTCGGAAAGAGACTGATTGATTTTCAACCGTTTTATTCAAGCCTAATGCTAGTTTTATAATGTTGGTTATCAGTGTACGAATATGTAATATGTTTCATGTTTCTATGAAATTTGAGGTGTATAATCGTGGAGAACTGAGCTTATTGTTACTTTGTTATTTATAGACATCATTTTGACTATAATCGTTGTAAACATCCTTATCAATATTAGGCATTAAACTGATTAATGACTTGATTAATGTTCACAGAATCTGTGGTACACTCAAAGATTGATCTAACATGTGAACTAAAGGTGGAAGAGGCATTTATTTCAATTAAGTAATTTGTGTCATATCATATTAAACACTACGGCGTGGTATTCGAGGCAAAATGAATAAGCTGAATACATGGATAGTGGTAATCATTCTCCTTCATTATGGTTAATTATGGAAAGGAAAATACACTGTCAAATGTATTTATGGTGGTATATATCCAGGGAAGTTCAATGCTTTTATGAAGTGACTATCAAAATGGCTCCATGCAGCTATATGCCATAAGGCGCTAAGCAAGGTGTTTTTAATTCATACTAGGAAACCCATTTACTTATGTCAAATCAGTTGAGGATGGCAAATGACATTAGTCTCTCTTCTAGGGCTAAAATTGTGAACCATTTGAACAACCATTAGGTGGTTATGAACTTGAGACCAATGACCTCTTTTTAAAGGAAACAGATTCATGATATGCACGTATAGGCTTATCTTGAAAGTCTCTTTTATTTTTTTTATATCTGACTTTTTGGGATGAATATGTAACTACATGTTTATATTTAAATGTAAAAACTATCTCAAACAGATGAAATGGCAGTAAACATAGATTTTTTTTTCAAGTTGTTTGTCCTTGTCAATTCTGGCTCGTAATTCTAGAATAATTTGAATGGTCATATGAAAGGTTACCCCTTGGGCAACATGAGCTATATACCATTGAATATTCTGGAAAGTGTTTTTACTTGTAAAAAATCCCTGTCAAGTTGCAAGTGGTAACCTTCGTTTTGTTGTGTATCATGTTTATCATATTTATGTAAAATAAGCATTACGCGTATGATATTCTGCCTTATGCTGCGTTAAGGAGAAATGTTCTGTACTGTAATATATTTCAATGTTTTGCTTATCTTTTGTTATATTTATATCAATATAAACGTGATGCATTAGAATGCAGGCACTTTGAGGGAAATCTGTCCTATTCTAGATATGTTGACGTTATTGTATTGTATTGAGAGGATGGATGGCGTGTACAAATATCCCTCCCCCCACTTTTTTAAGGAAGAAATGATATTTGAATTAATCAGTTAATAAAATGTTTGATAATCTATCCTAAACAACCATCATATTTTAGGATTTCTATTTGAAAATGCAATTTAAAACAAGAAAACCGCTTATTTTTGGCTCACTCGCTTCGCTCGTTCATCTTATTTTAGAATTTTTGTTTGAAAATGCGATTGAAAACCAGAAAAGCGGTAATTTTTGGCAGGCTCGCTTCGCTCGCTCGCAAGATAAAAAATAATATCCGTGTAAGGGGGTCTGTGCAGGTGGATGAGGGCGTGTGTTTATACTTAAGTGTGAGTTCGACAGAAAAAAAAATCGTCAAAAAGTCGATCATCCTCCCCCTCCCTCCCCCCCCCCCCCCCCCCCCTCCTCAAAGTGGATTTACGCCGGTGAACAGTGCTCACACGATATTTCACTTGAATTAATTCTGCTAGGACATACATCTGTCATCCACTGGGCTCATTTAAACTGCTCAAAATAATAGTTATTTGCAATTTGCAAATTTCAAATTTGTGGTTGTGTTTCCAGTGAACCTCTAGTAAATGATGATTATTCACCATTCACGGTTCAAGAATGATTATGTCAGTAATAGGCCCGCACAGCTTCAGTATATATATCTGGTCGAATATGTACAATCAAGTTTACTTTGTAATTAGGAAGGGTTAATGGAGATGCATATTAGTACATATATTCCTGTCTAACATGAAGAAATAGACCGAGATAATCGCAAGCAGAGAATAATTTGTATATATCAATATTCCTGGTGTCATGAATATGGTGTTGCCTAGCACTGTGTTTAAACTTGCATATTGGAATTCTGAATTATACAGTGATATTATGAAATATTTTGATGTAATTAAGTGATGAGACGCAGAAAATAATGTACCTGTTCTTAGCATGCAGTGGAAGCATGCGTCGGTAGATCATGTATACCATTATCGTGATGTAACTCTACCTGTAGACATGTTAGAAGGTCAACCTATCAATTTATACTTATCTCGAGGTACCAGTAGCATGTGTATTTGCAAATAATTGTTACCTTCATTCGGAATCCGATTTATCATGACATAATTATGAAAAAAAAAACAAATAAAACATTCGCTTCATATCTAACACACATGTAAATCAATTTCGAGAAGTTAACCGCAACCAGAGAATATTTTGTACATAACTTTATTACAGGTATCATGAATGTGTTATACTGTTTAAACTTTCCATATCTGAATTCTGCAGAATGGTACAGTGATATTATGAAATATTTTGATGTTATTAAGTGATGAGAAGTAATGTACGTCGCATGCAGTGGAAGCATGCATCAAAAGATCGTTTTTACCTTTATTGTGATGTAACTGGACCTGCAAGTAGAAGGTCACCCTATCAATTTTTACTTATCTGGAGCTATCAGTAGCATGTGTATTTGCAAGTTATTTTCACTTTCATTTGGAATCGGATAATATCACTGAAGAAAGAAAAACATTCGCTTCTTACAGAATTACTCGAGTTATATAACTTTCTTTTTTGGAAAAGTGGATATTATATTCTTCTGTAAATTTTCAAAATCACAGCTTAAGTTTATATAGTCGAATATGTATAATACGGTTTACTTTGTAAATAGTTTATCATGGTTAATGGAGATACATACTAGTACAGTTATTCATAGTTAACGTGAAGGAATTTCAAGAATATTTTGCACGTAACTATATTACAGGCATCATCAATTATTATGTCGTTGTTTATTTGAATTTTGAATGATACAGTGATATTCTGATATATTTTGATGTAATTAAGTGATGAGGCACAGAAAACAATGTGCTTGTTCTTGGCATGCTGTGGACAGATGGAAACATGCGTCGAAAGATCATTTTTACCATTATCGTGATGTAACTGGACCTGTAGAAGGTCACCCTATCCATTTATAATTATCTGGAGGTATTACTACCATGTGTATTTCTAAGCCACATTTTTATTATAATTTGGAATCGGTTTCTATTATGACAAGAAAAACATTCACTTTTTTACAAAATGTATCGACATTTTTATCTTTTTGTTGAATGAAGAAGTGGATGTTTTATCGTGTAAATTTTCAAAATCACAGTATAAGTATATATTTGGTCGAATATGTACAATACTATTTACTTTGTTAAGAATTTAACAAGGGTTAATGGAGATGCATACTTGTATATGTGTTCATAGCTAACATGAAGAGATAGACCTAGAAAATCGCAACCAGAGAATATTTTGTACATTACAGGTATAATATGAATAAGTTGCCGCTCAGCACTGTGTTTAAGCTGGCATATTTGAATTTTTGCAGAATGATACAGTGATATTATGAAATATTTTGATGTAATGAAATAATGAGACGCAGAAGGTTATGTGCCTGTTCTTAGCATACAGAGGAAGCATGTGTCGATATATCAATTTTACAATTATCGTGATTTAACTGGACCTGTAGAAGGTCACCTTATCAGTTTATACGTATATGGAGGTATCATTAGCATATGTATTTGCCAGTAATTGTTACCTTCATTTGGAATCGGATTACATATGAAAAGAAAATGTTCGCTTCTTACAGAATTTCTTGAGTTTTATATTATTTTGTTGAATGAAGAAGTGCATATTATATTCTCAATTTCTGTAAATTTTCAAAATCACTGCATATTTGGTCGAATATGTACAATAGTTTAATTTGTAAATAGTTCAACAAAGGTTAAATGGAGATGCATACAAGCACATGTATTTACGTAAATGAATTTTGAGAAGTTAACAACCAGAGAATATTTTGTACATAGCTATAATACAGGTATCATGAATGTGTTGTCGCTTAGCACTTGCATATTCGAATTCTGCAGAATGATACAGTGATATTATGAAATAAAGATATTAAGAAAAGATCATTTTTACCATTATCGTGATTTAACTGGACCTGTAGAAGGTCACCCTATCGGTTTATACTTATATGGATGTATCATTAGCATATGTATTTGCAAGACGTCTTTATCTTCATTTGGAATCGGATTCTATCATTACATATGGAAAGAAAAACATTTTCTTCTTACATAATTTCTTGAGATTTATTTCAATTTGTTGAATAAATGAACCGCAACAAGAGAAAATTTTGTACATAACTATATTCCAGGTTTCATGCATATGTTGGCGCTTAGCACGTGTTTAAATTTGCAATTTGAATTCTGCAGAATTCAGTGATATTATGAAATATTTTGATGTGATAAACTGATGAGACGCTGAAAGTAATGTACTTGTTCTTGACATGCAGTGAAAGCATGCGTCGAAAGATGATATATACCATTATGATTATCGTGATGTAACTGGACCTGCAGAAGGTCACCCTATCAGTTTATACTTAACTGGAGGTATCATTAGCATATGTATTTTTAAGTAATTGTTACCTTCATTTGGAATTCGATTTTATCAGTACATATGAAAAGAAAAATATTCGCTTCTTACAAATTTTCTTGAGTTGTATATAATTTTGTTGAATGAAGAAGTGGATATCATAATGTGTAAATTTTCAAAATCACAGCTTAAGTATATATTGTCGAATTTGTACAATACAGTTTACTTTGAAAATATTTTATTAAGGGTTAATGGAAATACATACTAGTGTATGTGTTCATTTCCATTGTGAAGGAATTTCAAGAACCTAACCGCAACCAGAGAATATTTTGTACATAACTATGTTCCAGGTATCATGAATATGTTAGCACTGTGTTTAAACTGGCATATTTGAATTCTGAATGATACAGTCATGACAGTGATATTGTGAAATATTTTGATGTAATTAAGTGATGAAATGCAGAAAGTAATGTCCTTGTTCTTGGCATGCAGTGCCAAGAAAGCGTCGAAAGATTATTTTACCATTATCGTGATGTGACCGGACCTGTAGAAGGTCACCCTATCAGTTTATACTTTTCTGGAGGTATCATTGGCATGTATATTGGCAAGTCATTTCCACCTTCATTTTGGAATCGGACTTTATCATTCTATATGAAAAGAAAAACATTTTCTTCTTAAAAAATCTCATGAGTTTTATATCAATTTGTTGAATGAAAAATAGCGGATATAATCTTGTGCAAAACTTTTAAAATCTGCATGATTTTACAATCTATTGTCCTATTGAAACGCTATACATCTTGTATATATGTATGCAGAGAATTGTGGCGATCTGCTCTACTGAGTTACTAGTTTCGCTTTTTGAAATTTTGGTATATTTCGATATGAATTGATCTAATAGGTATAAGCAAACAGAAGAATATTTTAGACATGCATGTCCTTACCGGTTTTCATTTTTTTTTTGTTCTGTATGGTAAATCAAGCAAGGCTGCTAGTAATATAGAGAATATGCTCATTGCCTTGTAGTATTAGCGATGGCCACATTTATATGTTGATTTAACCACACACGCACATTTATTGTACATATAATCATTTATGTACTGTTAATCAAAGCTTCATAATGTTTGGTAAATATTCAAGCAATGAATATCAGCATAGGCTTAAGGTAGGCCTCCAATTTCATATCATTGATTGATTGATTGAAATTCCCATTTATTTCCTTCTGAATCAATGTAGTTAAGCTAATAAATAATACGTCTTTTAGCACTTGGCCTGTTTTCACTATTGCAATGCAGGCACACGCTTAAAAATAATGATAATATTTTATAAAATTGAGAATTATTGCTTGTATCGTTCACGTTTTGTATTACTCAGACAAATTTTCTTATACATATAAGGTTTATGACAGTGTTTCGAGACTTAAGCCTTAATCGATTACCCTTTAGCATATGTCTGGAAGGGTTTTTTTTTTTAAATCCAGGGGCGGCGCTTCAGGAGGGGGGGCGAATGCCTCCTCCCATGATTTTTCAAGTGATAAAAAAAGGAGTAAAAAGAGAAAAAAGGAGAAAAAGGAGAGAAAGAAGAAAGAAGAGGTTGGGGAAATAGAGGCCTGGAGCTTGCAACTATATAATACCCCTATTTGTTTATTTAAAACGTCAATAACTTCACCTTTCGGTCATCTTGCCCCCTCCCCCCAATCGAAATACCCTGGCGCCGCCCCTGTTAACAGCTGTATTTTAAAGGCAGAATAACCGTTTTCATTGCTCTTTTTTCATTCATTATATTATCGTAAAATAACTGCATGATCATTTATCTAGATGTATATATTGAGCCTGCTTCGTACCCTTAATCTCATCACCAATAAACTAGACAAAAATACTCAATTGTCTCCTTTAGTATCTTTGCTTGAGTATAGAGGCATTTAGATCTCCTCCGTATCCTATCCGAAGTTCTTACACACCTTACATAAAAATGAAGAGCTTGCTTCCAAAAGGGCTTTATCCACTTTTTATCAAATCAAAGTTGAATCATTTTTTGTGTTATTCAGCTAGAGAAATTTGCTATGGATAAAATTTTGAAGCAAAGTTATCAAGAAATATTAAAGAGATAGTACTTTGTAATCCTAAGTTTCCATCGAACCTTGTACAAACTCAGACCAAAAAAGTACATTTTTCTCTCAAGTTACCAAAATGGATACAGCGCGTTTTGGAAGAAAGCTCTTCAAATACACGCGCATGAAAAGTTTAAACATAATTCCAACTGTGAGAGCTTCTACATAATTATGCTTCGGCGACATTTGCTCAAGGTTTTTATTTTGTCGTCAGAAATATGGAGTTAGGGTTAGGGTTGGGGTTAGGGTAAGGTTTAGGGTTTGTGAGTAATGTTTACTTATTGTGAATATTTCAGGGTCGTAATTTGGAGTTTGGTAGATCTTCAAAATTGACAAGGTGCAATTTTCGCTGTCTTTATGTCGTACATATTTCATAATGAACATAAACTTTTGAAGGATCTGAATTATGATTATCACAACGAGTACCTAGAAAGTTTAATATAAAGGGATATTATATACCGAATATCAAAACTTACACTTAAGACTGAATAAAACTCTGATACTGAAGACAAAAAAAGATAATCCTGTTGCGATTTGCAAATGCAAAAGAGCTTCACGTGGTGTATTTTCAGCTATTTCAAATGTTGGCATGTATGGCAATATACATGACTACATTGTATGCTGTTCTGAAAATGACGTCTCTCTTTAAGACAAAATTTTCCAAAAATTACAGTACTAGTATTTTCAAAAATGATGTCACAACTATTACTCTGGATGAAACGACCACCTACCCCAGAAACTATAGTATTCAGCGGGCGTATGTAAACACCAAAGCCTATCGTGGGCAACTCCCGCTGAGTCACGGCTACTACGTTTTTTCAGTTTCTGATCACTTTGGCAGGAGAGCCCTTTATTACAAAGTTTGGTCAACTCGGCTGCAGTGGGAAACATGGTGCATATTGCTCTGTTGGGCAAGCACAGTACAAAGGTAATTCCACCATGTTGCAAACCCACTAAAACCGAGTAGACGTAACCCTGTAATCAAGGGCTATGTTCGGCATTTTCGTACAGCGCCAGCTTTTGATGAGACTGAAATTTGTAACTATTTGGATATTGTGAAATATGAACCCGAAGAGAATAAGAGAGAGAGAGAGAAAGAGAAAGAGAGAGAGAGTAAGAGAAAGAGAGAGAGAGTGATAGAGAAAGAGAGAGAGACCGTAAAGAGAATAAAAGGTTAACCATTGTTCAATTTCCTTCTCTGGTTGAAAATTTTCGATCCAAAATATGAAAAAAAAATATTCTGCCATAATTTCGAGTTTCTAAATTTAGTTAAGACTATGGACCTCGGTGCTTATAATAATATCGTTAACTTCGAAGTGCGCCCCAAGTGATTATTTCAGAGTCGCCTATAGTTATAACGAGATACTCTCAAGGCATAATGCATTATAGTATACATTTATCAAATGATGTAAAATTTCAAGATATTGACACAACGTAATGCGATTTTATATCACTGGAGATATTAACACATTACAACACGTTATAACACGTTATAAAACATTAAAATACACAGTTGCATATTATATGAACGCTCTGCAATGCATATGAATAATGATTAATAGTTTGGATTAATTTGCACTGGTTTCTGTTGATATTTCCGTGTACCTATGTACATTGATCTCATCAGCTGCATTTCAACCCCATCCCTTCCTTATGGTGGCCCTGAAGTACGCTCGACAACAGGTCATGTGCGACGTGAATTTCGCATCCCAGGTCCTGAACATCCAAAGTCGTGAAATTCACGACCCGCGATGCGAAATTCAGGATCAGTGGCGCGAACTTTGCATCCAAGTCCTGAATTTCGCACCGCTGGTCGTGAATTTCACGACTTGGGAAGCAAAGTTTGCGCCACGGGTCATGAATTTCATGACCTCGGATGCGAAGTTCAGAACCTGGGATGCTGGAAGGAAGGATCAATGATCAATGATCTTGTAAGGATCAATGATCTGGCCATTATAATCCTCGTAACTTGTAGTTATATTCATATTTGAATTTGCATCTGTATTTGTATTTGTATCGTTCTTTGTATTTACATCGTTCTTTGTATTTGTATTTGGACTTGGATTCGGATTTATATTTGTATATGTTGCAACTGCACTGACGATTAAATTTGTTTATCATTTGTTTTTGTTTTTTATCTGTTTTATTCACAGCCTTCGTGCAGTCACTGGATGTCAGTGAAGCATCTTCTTGTACGGATGGGCTAGGCTTAAATTACACCTTACCAGTGTTCCATGAGTGTAAGGAAAAACTACATCCCAATGGTAGCATGGTACAGACCATCCCGAAACTCATCCCATATTCATCAAAGCAAGCTGCTTGCCCAACAAGGAAAAGCAAACTAGGAATACCACCTGGATACAGAGTGTGCGGATTTCGTGGTAATCCATTGATCTCAACAAAAATGGCGCACCGAAAATATCTAAAAGAATTGAAAGGCAAAGAAGATTGATGATGGCTATACCGTGACTTTTAGGTTGTTGTCATAGCTACAAGTCATGCGAGGTATAGCCCATTCAACGATAGTCATTATGAAATTATTAATGATTCATATTTTCTCTCACAGATGGAGAATTGTCAGTTATTTCATCACTCATTATTTGATTATATTTTTAGAAACTTTAATGCACGATCTTTATATTACTTAGCGACAAGTCATACAAGGTATAGCCCATTCAACGATAGTCATTATGAAAGTATTAATGATTCAGATTTTTTCTCAAAGACGTAGCATAGTCAATTATTTCATCATCCATTCATTGATTTCAATCTTTTGTAGAAATTTTAATGGACGATCAAATGCTCACGTTCAACCAAAAAATCGATGTCCAGTCGACGTTGCTAATAATAACAGGGACAGCGACATTAAAGTTCGAATAAATTGCACCAAATTATGGCATGAAAATAATCAATATTAATGTCGATTCTTGGCTCATTTTTCCATTCTACTTTGGTAACCTTTCCTTATTCAAAATCGATTTTCCTAATTTATAGGAATACCGCAAAAGTTTACATAATTCGAAATATATAGGGAGCTACGTGCATCTAAATGGATGTGAAGTTTTACCACTAAAAATATATGACAAAGTGTTGACTTTCTTGTGGTTACCATGCAGGTGATGAGTTGATTATTCATTACAAAACAGACATATCATCAGCTTTAGAATATTATTTTGGCATTATTGATATCATTATATTTATCATTATTATTATTATCATCATAATCATCATCATTATTATCATTATTATTTTATTATTATATTTTATTATCATTATTTTCGTTGATAAAATTATCGTTATTTGTTCTTCTTTTTATAATTCGGTGTGCATTTTTTTCTTAAATTAGTTAATACGGTTGTCAATAGGAAATATTAAAACTGCACTCAACATGTTGATTAATTAATGCAATCTGTCACTTGCTTTCTCTCTCTCTCTCTCCCCGTCTGTCTTCTTTCTCTTTTTCTTCATTATTTTTTTGGTTGTTTCTCTTTCTATCATCTCAATTTTCTCTCCGAATATATCCTTTCCCTATTTGATCACTTTAATCACTTATTATTATTTACCTGGTACCCTCTTTCCCCACATGTTTTCATGTATGTGAAATTAATTTCATCCTCGAAAGAATATTGGTTGTAGGCACTCACGCTTTCTTACAGCCACAGCCCAATAGAGTATATATTTATGGTATTGCTGGAATGAATGCGTTAATAAGTAAATCTGTGAAAAGAATCAATGAACGTCTATGCAATCAATGAGCGAGTAATGATTGAATTTATTAATAAATTACTTATTTAATATTTGCGTGTCAGCCCGTATGCTCAATTGCATTTACAATTATTATTAATAACAAAGAAAAACAACTGATTGCAAGATGGCTTATAATTCAGTGATTAAAGCAATATACGCCATGTCGAGCCCTACTGGAGCCGAATTGGCAAAACTCTGTAATAAAGGGCTCTTGCTTACAGTGCTGAAGAGCGCCACCAACTGAGACAACTGCTAACAACAGTTTCCACATTTGCGTCACTGATTAAAAGCTTTTTAGAGGAGGATAGGGTTTGCAAAAGTTCCAAAACATTGAAAAACAATGAATGTCCACATTTGGTCGTTTTTAGGTAGTATTGAGCACTTTAGGAGTGCACATTAGGACCTTTTTTTCTTGTCTTACATAAAGAATCATATTTTAAAATTTCTCCTGCACATATCCTTCATTTGCAGAATCAGCTGCAACCGGTGATTCATTCACCTCATCTACTTCAGAATCAAAGTCAACGATGTCTTTAACGTCACCGACATCGACATCCTACCTAACGGGCACGACTGGTAAGGATCTATTTGATTGTCAAGCTGCATAATCTTTTTCCTCTATTCCTTGCCATTTGTAACGCGCACCCCCCTCTCTCTTTCTCTATCCCTCCCCCCTGACGCTCCCCCTTTCACTCTTCCCCTCTTTCTTTTGAGAATGCTTCCATAAATTCTATTTTGCCGAAAATACTTGTACAAGGGCTGAGAAAAAAAAAACCCTGAGATCAGTAATGAGATTCTTTCGCCATTACTTCAGGCTATACTTCCTTTTACTCATTTCAACATAAAGAATCAGTCGCCCAAAGTACACCTGAAGGTGGTGATACGTCAGTCTTGTCTATCAGATGCAACCAACTTACGGCAACCCCCATCAACAACAAGCTGCAAACACTAACGCCAAGGTCAAGATATCTTGTTTTGGGGATCAGCTGCTGATCAGCTGTTTAACTGGATGCTGAATGTCTTGCAAATCAGCTAAAGTTTTGGAAATATTCCTTGCATGTTATTCAAAAGTTCGATATATTTGATATTAAAAACTAGTTGCGAATAAGCGGCTAATTTCATTCACAAGGCTACAAATGAGGCCTTTGATGGGAGTTCATTTTCTGATGGCACTTTCAGCTCAAGGTTGTTATGTGTGTCGGTTCAACAACGTAGGATGGAGCAAGCCTACTAATATTAAGCTAAGCTATGTAGTCCATTCCTGAAGGTTTTGGTAGTTTCTGGCACTTCACTTTGTGTATCAAATTTGATTCTCATGATTTTTGTAAATTTCTTGGGAGTCAGATATTGAACATTTCTAAAATTTTGTATGTAACGTATATTGCTTACTTTTTACTTTAATAAAGCTTACTACTCGTTTGAGGGGAACGCTACGGACATTTCCGGTAACAACCGTGACGGAACCCCGGTCGGCAGCGTTTCTTACTCCGAAGGCATATGCGGTCAGGCCGCGTCCTTCAAAGGCAACTCCAAAATCAGTGTCGAGGCCTTTTTCCATTATGAGTGGGGCATGGAGCTCACTGTCAGTGTCTGGTTTAATCGCACCGGCCAGTGGGGGAATTACCAAGGCATCGTCAATAATGGATATCACACTACTGGGAGCTGGGAGATCAGGATGGGTAGGGAGAACAACGGTCAGATGCTCGGTGGTGGCGTTATTACAACCACTTCTGCAGAAACCTGGGACTACATACATCTTGTCGCTCAGCAGAACACATGGAACCACGTGGCAATGACCTACGATGGGTCTGCATTGCTCTACTACCTTAACGGGCATCAGCAGACATTGCCCAACCAAAACTGTTGTACCGGTCCCATCCTGATACGCGACACACCGGTTACAATTGGCCAGTCAGGAGAGGGGAAGGATAATGAGTATTTCTATGGCTTGATTGACGAGGTCAAGATATTTGGCCGAGTCCTCAGTGCTGCTGAGGTTCAGAATATGGCCTACAATCCATGCCTTTAAAACACATAGGTCGATATGACTGGAGTGCTTGTTATTGTCGAAGTGTAGAATAGGAAGTCTCCTCAAAGGGAATTTCTCACTTAGTATTTCATTTTTTTTTCAGATTTTCTAAAATTTTCATAGTGACATTGCATGTTATATGAAAATTCCTTTAGTATGCAAAACAAATAAAAATGAAACATCCTCCAATATTTCGTCATAAAATATTTTGACCTGAAAAGGATTATTTACACATGCTGCTTGACACACAGTATGCCTTAACAGACCAGGAGCTTGTCCCAAAACAGTCACCTCATTTAACAAAAACTGACAAAATGTTAGGTGGCGAGGGGGTTCCATATGGCCCCTAAAATATGGGGTAAGCTTTTCTCCTTTAGGTGCTTGGGCCGAAATTTATCACAAGGCAGCGCTATGGCCGCTGTTCATTCTAAAAGTATAAAGTAGGTCCTGCTGAAAAAAAAAGCGCTATGTCGCTGTTCATTCTAAAAGTATAAAGTAGGTCCTGCTGAAAAAAAAGAGAAGTGAGTCTAACACTTTCCTGAAAAAAAGAACACACAATAGTGTGCGGTCTGACTATGCTTTACTGCCCAAAATTATTCTGGATGTAGAGAGAGAGAGAGAGAAGAAAATAAAAACTTTCCAATCTGGATAACGTAAATCTGTTTTTATCCCTTTTAGGTCCAATTGATACATAATATTTATTGTGATTATCTAAGTTTCTTGGGATAACTTATCAAACTATGAACCTGGTATTGCTTTTTCTAAAGTAGTGAATTGATATTATCAGTGACATGCAAACGCACGTATGCTTCATATTCTGTTCGAAAAGACCAAGTAGAATATACGGGCTATGTGGCTGCCATGCTGAAATAATATTAAGCATTGTAGTTTTCTTGGTTGTAGTTTGATGTCAAATGATGATTTCATCAATGAAGGGGGAATATCGAAAGAACATTTTTATGAAAAATAATCAATAAACCTTAAAATCAGGGCATTTTCTTTCTAATCCTTATAAAGGCAAATTATTATTCCTGGGCTATGAAGAAAAAAAAATCTCCTGGTTCAACTCAGTAATAATCTATCAGCGCCCCCTATCGGTGAATTACCGATAAAGGGTACGGTCATAGTCTAAATTATTAGGTGGTCTGTCATCTTTGACAGATCACCTTTTCATTTCGTCAGAATCTTCTTTATTAGGTGGTCTGTCATCTTTGACAGATCACCTTTTAATTTCGTCAGAATTTTCTTTATTATTCTCTTTATTGGTACCCACTCTTTTGTGCAGTCGAAATCTCAGAACTGGCCCTGTAATTTTTTGTCAAATTTTCATGAATTATCAGTCCTTACGAGATCTCAGTTTTTTACTCATTTTCAGGTTCATCAGATCATCGTGACGTCATCCAGGCGCCATTTTGTAAATATCATTTCATGATCATATCTTCTTAACAGAATCTCATTTCTCATTCATACTTAGCATGATAAATATTCATATCAATCTGAATAATTTCGTTCACTTAGACGCGCACGTACGCGTACGTCCGCGCGTCAGCGCGCGTGCAAAAATTAAAAATGCTCAAAATCGACTCATATTCATTTTGCACACGTTTCAGGCCATTTAAAGCATTTCAAAAATTTGCGCGCGTCCGCGTCCGCGCGCGCCATATTTGCGCGCGCACACCAAAGAAAACGTAAAAACACCTTTTTTTCACTTGATTTGCGATCCTAATACTTTTCTTAACCATTCGCAACAATTGA
The DNA here is from genome assembly GCA_029962745.1 of Echinometra lucunter. Taxonomy (NCBI): domain Eukaryota; kingdom Metazoa; phylum Echinodermata; class Echinoidea; order Camarodonta; family Echinometridae; genus Echinometra; species Echinometra lucunter. The sequence continues at coordinate 30,433,684 of CM057160.1, read as the reverse complement.
AAGTCGATTTCAACTCCTCATAAGGCCGCACGCGCGCGTCAAAGTTCAAAATCCGTGCACGCGTCTATGGGGCAAATAACGTAAAATCATGCAAAAACATGCCCTTTTGAAATCTGCCATAGCTCATTAAATAGCATGGGGACCCCCCAATTTTTTTGCATTTTCTGAAAGCCTATGAAATGGAGATTTGAATTCACGAAAAAAAATTGAGGGTCGAGCAGTAGAAACGTCGTCATATTCTCAGGTGAAGTCAAAATTTCATTTTTTCAATAATGACGTAATATTTTTTACCTTTAACCGAGACTATCTCGCTTAATATTCATTAATTTTCGCTGAGATTTCGATATGTTGTAGCTGAGACAATTTTCTACAAATAGGTTACTCATTGTTACTCATTTTGATGACGACATCATGGTCTAAATTCACGATTAATGGCACAATGTCAAATTTTCTCAATTTGCGTGTATTCTCTATGGGACATGACCTTTATGTAATTCTTGATTCTACATTCTCGTCTTCTTTGATCAACATCTTCCTTATTTCTGCTTGATTTTCGCCCATCTTTAAGTATGTTGCAGCTGAGAAAATTCTCTATCTTATGAATTCATATGTTTTTTAATCAAATGTCGAAAACATGTGAAATTTTGACTGGAAAACCTGATATTAGAATTCCGTTTTGAATCAACGTGTTATCTCTATGAGCTGTTTTCAGGAATACCATCAAAGCACTTGCCTCACATGCTCCAGGTCCCTGGTTCGAGTCCCGGAGGGAAGGGGGCAATTTTTTTTCCGTGTCCTTTATTTTTACATGTTATATTACTATCCTCTTTAACTATATGATTACATATACAGTCACAGTCCATGAAATAAACTGCTGATTTTGGCCCGTTATGACAATAGCAATGCAGCACACAGTAGTTTATGTATAACTCTATAGAAAATCTGATTCGTTAAGGTGAATTCAATGCTTTGGATCAATCTTTTAAGTATTCTGCGATATCAAACCATCCAATTTCTATGACGTTAGTCTCCTATCAAGGCGTAAAAATTTTATCAAAAGTCTTACCAACGAATTTATCACAATCCATGTCGAAACCTAAAAGATGCCAACAGACCACCTAATTCGTCACGAGTCTATGACGAATTCTATTCTCGTTATTATTCTCTTTATTGGTACCCACTTTTTTGTGCAGTCGAAATCTCAGAACTGGCCCTGTCATTTTTTGTCAAATTTTCATGAATTATCAGTCCTTACGAGATCTCGGTTTTTTACTCATTTTCAAGTTCATCAGATCATCGTGACGTCATCCAGGCGCCATTTTGTAAATATCATTTCATGATCATATCTTCTTAACGGAATGTCATTTCTCATTCATACTTAGCATGATGAATATTCATATCAATCTGAATAATTCCATTCATTAGACGCGCGCGTACGCGTACGTCCTGCGCGTCGGTGCGCGCGCAAAAATTAAAAATGCTCAGAATCGACTCATATTCATTTTGCACACGTTTCAGGCCATTTTAAGCATTTCAAAAATTTGCGCGCGTCCGCGTCCGCGCGCGCCATATTTGCGCGCGCACACCAAAGAAAACGTAAAAACACCGTTTTTTCACTTGATTTGCGATCCTAATACTTTTCTTGACAATTCACATCAATTGAAAGTCGATTTCACCTCATCATAAGGCCGCACGCGCGCGTCAAAGTTCAAAATCCGTGCGCGCGTCTATGGGGCAAATAACGTAAAAACATGCAAAAACATGCCCTTTTAAAATCTGCCATAGCTCGTTAAATAATATGGGGACCCCCCAATTTTTTTGCATTTTCTGAAAGCCTATGAAATGAAGATTTGAATTCACGAAAAAAATTTGAGGGTCGAGCAGTCGGAACGTCGTCATATTCTCAGCTGAAGTCAAAATTTCATTTTTTCAATAATGACGTCATATTTTTTACCTTTAACCGAGACTATCTCGCTTAATATTCATCAATTTTCGCTGAGATTTCGATATGTTGTAGCTGAGACAATTCTCTACAAATATTTATTCATTGTTACTCATTTTGATGACGACATCATGGTCTAAATTCACGATTAAAGGTACAATGTCAATTTTTCTCAATTTGCGTGTATTCTCTATGGGACATGACCTTTATGTAATTCTTGATTCTACATTCTCGTCTTCTTTGATCAACATCTTCCTTATTTCTGCTTGATTTTCGCCCATCTTTAAGTATGTTGCAGCTGAGAAAATTCTCTATCTTAGGCATTCATATGTTTTTTAATCAAATGTCGAATACATGTGAAATTTTGACTGGAAAACCTGATATTAGAATTCCGTTTTGAATCAACGTGTTATCTCTATGAGCTGTTTTCAGGTATACCTTCAAAGCACTTGCCTCACATGCTCAAGGTCCCTGGTTCGAGTCCCGGAGGGAAGGGGGCAATTTTTTTTCCGTTTGCTTTATTTTTACATGTTATATTACTATCCTCTTTAACTATATGATTACATATACAGTCACAGTCCATGAAATAAACTGCTGATTTTGGCCCGTTATGACAATAGCAATGCAGCACACAGTAGTTTATGTATAACTCTATAGAAAATCTGATTCGTTAAGGTGAATTCATGCTTTGGATCAACTTTTAAGTATTCTGCGATATCAAACCATCCAATTTCTATGACGTTAGTCTCCTATCAAGGCGTAAAAATTTTATCAAAAGTCTTACCAACGAATTTATCACAATCCATGTCGAAACCTAAAAGATGCCAACAGACCACCTAATTCGTCACGAGTCTATGACGAATTCTATTCTCGTTAGGTGGTCTGTCATATTATGACAGATCACCTCTTAATTTCGTCAGAATTTTCTTTATTCTTCATTAATTATTAATTATTAATTATTAATTAGGTGGTCTGTCATATTATGACAGATCACCTTTTAGTTTCGTCAGAATTTTCTTTATTCTTCATTATTATTATTATTATTCTTTTTATTGGTACCCACTTTTTTGTGCAGTCGAGATCTCAGAACTGGCTGAATCATTTTTCGTCAAATTTTCAGGAATCATCAGTCATAACGAGATCTCGGATGTTTAGTCATTTTCAAGTTCATCGGGTCATCGTGACGTCATCTAGGCGCCATTTTGTAAAAATCATCTCATGATCATATCTTCATAACGGAATGTCATTTTTCACTCATATTTGGCATGATGAATATTCATATCAATCTGAACAATTCAAACTTTTTAAACGCGCGCGTACGCGTATGTCCACGCGTCAGTGCGCGCGCAAAATTTAAAAATGCTCAAAATCACTTATGGATCAAACCAAAATCCATTTCAGGTCATTTTAAGCATTTCAAAAATTTCCGCGCGTAAGCGCCCGCGCGCGCGTTTTGCGCGCGCGCTACTTGTAAATAACGTAAAAACGCCGTTTTTTCACTTGAATTGCAATTTTGAGACATTTGTTGACCATTTCCATCAGTTTAGAATCGATTTCAACTTACCAAAACGCCGCACGCACGCGTCAAAGTTTAAAATCCGTGCGCGCGTCTATGGGGCAAATAACGTAAAAACATGCAAAAACATGCCCCTTTAAAATCCGTCATAGCTCGTTAAAAAGCATGGGGACCCCCCCTTTTTTTTAACATTTTCTGAGAGCCTATGAATTGAAGATTTGAATTCATGAAAAAAATTGGGGGTCGAACAGTCGGAACGTTACCATATTCTCATGTGAACTCAAAATTTCATTTTTTCAATTATGACGTAATGTTTTTTACCTTTAATCAAGACTATCTCACTTATTGTTGGTCGATTTTCGCCAGGATTTCAGTATGTTGTAGCTGAGACAATGCTCTTATATACCAATTGCCTTTATTTTTCATTTTGGGAACTGCATCATGGTCTAATCTTACGATAAACGGAGGCATGTCATTTTTTCACAGTTTGCGTGTATTGTCTATGGGACATGACCTTTTTCTAATTCTTGATTCTACATTCCCGTCTTTTTTGAGCAACAGCTCCGTTATTTCTACTCGATTTTTGCCCAGCTTCGAGTATGTTGTAGCTGAGAAAATTCTCTATCGTAAGTGTGCCATTTATTTTTTAATCAGATGTCAGGAACATATCGAAATTTGAACTGGAAGATATGATTTAGGAATCCCATTTTTCATCTACGTGTTATCTCTATGGACTATATTCTGGTCCATCGGTAAAGCACTGGTCTCACATCCTCATGGTCCCTGGTTCGACTCCCGGCGACGGCGGTGTCAATTTTTTTTTTTTTTTTTTTTTTTTTTTACATTTTTTGCCATTTCATATTACCATCTTCATCGACTACGTTTACACATACAATTACAAACAATGCCATAACTGCCTTATTTTGCGTGTTATGTCTATTGCAATGCAGTGTACATTAGTTTATGTACAACCCTATTGCAAATATGATTCATGAACGTGTATTGAACCTTTAGGGTTAACTTTGCATAATACTAAAAATCAAATCGTCCTGTGTCTGTGATGCTAGTCTCCTTCTCAGACCTGAATATTTTTTGAGTTCATCAGGTCATCGAACATTAGATAAACTGGTGATTAGACGGCAAATAGATTACCCAACACAAAACGTTTCAGAACGTTCTTAGAACACATTTATTAGGTCTGCTACATCTTCGTCTTTAATAATTGTTACAAAACATTTTTATTAGATCCGTTTCGTCTTCGACTTTAATAAACGTTCATAAAACGTTTTTATTAGGTCTGCTGCGTCTTTGTCTTTAATAAACGTTCACAAAACATTTTGAGAACGTTCACAAAACGTTTTTATTAGGTCCGCTACGTCTTCATCTTTAATAAACGTTCACAAAACGTTTTCAGAACGTTTACAAAACGTTTTTTATTAGGTCCGCTACGTCTTCGTCTTGAATAAACGATCACAAAATATTTTCAGAACGTTCACAAAACGTTTTTATTAGGTCTGCTACGTCTTTGTCTTTAATAAATGTTTTCAAAATATTTTCAGAACGTTTACAAAACGATTTTTATTAGGTCCGCTACGTCTTCGTCTTGAATAAACGTTCACAAAATATTTACAGAACGTTCACAAAACGTTTACAAAACGTTTGTATTAGGTCTGTTACGTCTTAAACGTTCACAAAATGTTTTCATAATGTTTACAAAACGTTTACAGAACGTTCACGAAACATTTTTAGTAGGTCCGCTATGTCTTTGTAATAAACGTTTTCAAAACATTTTCAGAACGTTGACAAAACGTTTACAAAACGTTTGTATTAGGTCATGTATGTCTTCGTCTTTTATAAACGTTCGCAAAACGTTTTCAGAACGTTCAGAAAACGTTTGTTTTTTAGGTCTGCTACGTCTTCGTCTTTAATAAACGTTTTCAAAACATTTTCTGAACGTTGACAAAACGTTTACAAAATGTTTGTATTAGGTCTGTTACGTCTTAAACGTTCACAAAATGTTTTCATAATGTTTACAAAACGTTTTCAGAACATTCATAAAACGTTTATAAAACGTTTTTATTAGTTCCGCTTCAGCTTCATTTTTAATAAATGTTCACAAAATGTTTTCAGAAAGTTCACGAAAAGGATTTCATAACTTCAAAAAAAAACGTTTTTATCACGTCCGCTACGTTTTAGTCTATAGTAAACGTTCACAAAAGGTTTTCAGAACATTCACAAAATGGTTTTATTACATCTGCTACGTCTTCGTCTTTAAAAAACGTTCGCAAAACATTTTCAGAAGGTTCATAAATCGTTTACAAAACATTTTTATTAGGTCCGCTACATCTTTGTCTTTAATAAACATTCAGAAAACGTTTTCAGAACGTTGACAAAACGTTTTTATCAGGGCTGTTTCCTTTTTGTAAATTTTCTCTCAATGGGGACTTTAATTGAGAATGACTATAATCCTCTTGATGACCATGATAATGAGATAGTAATGTTGACTGTGATACAAACCCTGATGATGAAAATGATGAATAATAGGCCAACTGTGATATACCTTTCATAATCATAGATATCATATCTTTATCAAAAAGACGACAGACCCCCTAATTCGTCTGATCAAATGACGAATTAAATCTCGTTATTATTAGGTGGTCTGTCATCTTTGACAGATCACCTTTTAATTTCGTCAGAATTTTCTTTCATTATTATTATTATTTTTATTATTAATTATTCTCTTTATTGGTTCCCATTTTTTGTGCAATCGAAATCTCAGAACTGGCCCTGTCATTTTTTGTCAAATTTTCATGAATTATCAGTCCTTACGAGATCTCGGTTTTTTACTCATTTTCAAGTTCATCAGATCATCGTGACGTCATCCAGGCGCCATTTTGTAAATATCATTTCATGATCATATCTTCTTAACGGAATGTCATTTCTCATTCATACTTAGCATGATGAATATTCATATCAATCTGAATAATTTCATTCACTTAGACGCGCACGTACGCGTACGTCCGCGCGTAAGCGCGCGCGCAAAAATTAAAAATGCTCAGAATCGACTCATATTCATTTTGCACACGTTTCAGGCCATTTTAAGCATTTCAAAAATTTGCGCGCGTCCGCGTCCGCGCGCGCCATATTTGCGCGCGCACACCAAAGAAAACGTAAAAACACCGTTTTTTCACTTGATTTGCGATCCTAATACTTTTCTTAACCATTCACAACAATTGAAAGTCGATTTCAACTCCTCATAAGGATCCGTGCGCGCGTCTATAGGGCAAATAACGTAAAAACATGCAAAAACATGCCCTTTTGAAATCTGCCATAGCTCGTTAAATAGCATGGGGACCCCCCAATTTTTTTGCCTTTTCTGAAAGCCTATGAAATGGAGATTTGAATTCAAGAAAAAAAATTGAGGGTCGAGCAGTCGGAACGTCCTCATATTTTCAGGTGAAGTCAAAATTTCATTTTTTCCATAATTACGTCATATTTTTAACCTTTAACCGAGACTATCTCGCTTAATATTCATCAATTTTCGCTGAGATTTCAATATGTTGTAGCTGAGACAATTCTCTACAAATATCTTATGAATGTTACTCATTTTGATCACGTTATCATGGTCAAAATTCACGATTAAAGGTACAATGTCAATTTTTTTCATTTTACGTGTATTCTCTATGGGACCTGACCTTTATGTAATTCTTGATTCTACATTCTCGTCTTCTTTGATCAACATCTTCCTTATTTCTGCTTGCTTTTCGCCCATCTTTAAGTATGTTGCAGCTGAGAAAATTCTCTATCTTAGGCATTCATATGTTCTTTAATCAAATGTTGAATACATGTGAAATTTTGACTGGAAAGCTAGTCTAGATTCTGGACTCTTTTTATGAAGTTTTTATATTCCCCGAAACAGCTGCTAAACTCACTGTACGCGTCAAGTCGAGTGATGGCGCGATCCCGAGAACCTCAGAGAACCTGTCCACCCGGAGAAAAAAGAGTCCAGACCGATTGCTCTCTGCTGACGACAGAGGTCAAAGGTTCACGCTCACGTTACTCATAAATATTCATAAAATCGCTGTCAATCAATCGGTGTTTACATGCAGCGAGCTTAGCGCACGTGGAAATGCCAGCCAGCTGATCGCGGTCGACCTCTTTCGAAGAACGGACAGCTAGCTGGGTGGACGAGTTCAATACATCAATTTTCATTCGACTCTCTGCAAATCTGCTCTTGTAAGAAACAAGGTGGTAAAATAGGAAAGAACTTGCATTTTCGCATGACATGTAAAGCTACATGTTACTACATCTCAGAATGGAGGACATAGGCCTAGATCTAGGCCTAGTCGAGCGACATGCATGCAAAATGGCATCTCCTGTGGCTGTGCGTTGGTGCATGATAATTATGTAAGACTCAACTGGTAACTTGTACTTGCAAGACTTGTTTTTGAAAAGCGAAAACGCGAACAGGAAGATAGGAAAGGAAAAAGGGAGAACCTGAGCGGGTTGGGATTACTATTATTTTTACCGAGATAACAAAGATGTGTCTCGTCGTAATATGTTGTTACTTTTTAAAAATGGAAACTTTTGTAGAATTTTTGAAAAGTGATGAAAAATAAAGGTAATTACAACTCGCATACATGCCCTCCTTCTAAACTCGTATTTATGAGAGTTGAGAAAATGGACAAACGTTGATTAGTTCAGTTCAGTTCAAGCGTTTTTATTTCTCATGTATCATATATACATATCAAACAAACAGAAATTACAGTATAAGAAAAATGATATGCAAAAAATTGAAACAAGTTGGCAATAGATACATATACAAAACCTATAGCATGATGATACAGGGAATAGAAAACATGAGAATGAGGAACTAAAAAAAAAAAGCAAAGCTTGTAAAACATTAGTTCCTCGGTGATCAAATACAATTTGCAAGTTATAAAGTCGGAATGAATCTGTATAATTATACCAAATTATGGAGTATTATATATTGCCTTGTAGAAAAAATGAGAACCCCCCCCCCCCCCATCAAATTAGAGAAAAAAAGGCTATAAGAAGAGAGTGATAAATGTGAAAGAAGGAAGAGAGAAGGAACATAAGAAGAAGAAAGGAGCAGAAAAAGACATAGATGTGAATAGAGCGTTCCACGTGTCAGACATTTCAAGCTAAATAGCGGCTATGTAAGAGAAAATAAAAAGAAGAAAGAATTAGATGTACGATTGTAAAATTAATTGCTTTAACTGTTTTTTGAACGGGGACAGCCTAGGAACATTATTTGAGAGATGGGTGAATCTCATTCCAGTACTTAGGTCCAGTGAAGATTACAGTTTTTTTGGGCAAGGGATGTCCGTGAGAATGGAGAATGATACTGATTTGATTGTCTTGTGGGATATGAGTGTATTTCATAATTCCTTGTGAAAATAGCAACAAGAGGGGTGAGCAGCGCGTTTTGTGATAATTGAAACATGAAAATTCCTAAGTGCCAATAATTATAGAGATCTTCCATTTTTTATATTTTGTTGTTGAAAAATAAGATGTCGGTGTGAGAACGAAAGTGAACATTATGTATTATTCTCAGGATTCGTTTTTGTAAAATAAGTATTCTATTACTGAAAATCTTGGAGGAGTTGCCCCACGCTAAGATTCCATAATGTAAAATAGGGATAAATAAGTGTCATATAAGCGACAATAAAATCTGAAATGAAAACATATGCTTTAATTTGTTAATAACGCCAATATTTCTTGATACTAATCTATAATAGATATGGAATTTCCAAGAGAGTTTATGATCAATAAAGATGCAAAGAAACTTACTACAGGGCCAAAACCATTAAAAATGTACAATTGGGAAGTAGAATTTCGGAAAATTCAACTTTTCTCAAAATAGCTAAGTAGACTAAAAATGAAAGATGACAATATGAATTTTGAAAATCAAAAATATGAGCACGTAATATTGTGAACTTTTTATTGCACAACTAATCAAAGTGGAGAGGTGATTTTTTGCTGGTGTAACATACGTTACTTCTCCCTCAGTCTTGTCGACATCATTAAGTCAGCTAAGGAATGCACTTTTCTACTAACTTTTCATCACTATCTGTACTGTTCCTGAGACAACTCTAATGCCAAAGAAATTTTTCAATTTTCCTTTCATGTGAATATTTCAAATCAATTTGAATTCAGTATTAACAAATGTGGAAGAATCTGCGCACGCATGTGGGTTCAATTGTTTGGTATATAATATTATGTTGAAAATTTCAACATATACGCCATATCAATTTACCTACATTTTCCATATGGATGCATTTGTCAGACATAAATTAATCAATATCTCTTACAATATCATAGGGAACTTATTTCAGTGTTATTATGGTAACGTATGTTTCACTTAAGCAGTCACGTAATGTTACCAAAACTTAACAATCAACAATAACCAAAGAAAGTCTTGCGGTTTCAGTAAGTAACCCAATATTAATACTTACAACTACACTATATAGATACAAAGTTCTCATTCCAAAGTGAGGACGACGTGTTCGTACATAAAAATGATAATTAGTAGCATCTTTAATTATGTAATAAACATGGTATAAGCCAAACAAATCAGAAAGATTGGGTTGTGTATAACCAATTTCCATTTCCTGGTTTTTGTTTATTTCTGGCTCTAGCTATTCTTTTCATGAGACAAAATGATTTTCACAAACCGTATCTTACATACATAATCACCCAATATAATGTCCATTTTGGTATCACTAAGGAACCTTATGTCACTTTAAAAGCAGTAACGTATGTTTCTTATAAGTAACAATAATCATGATAATTAAATACGCAAAACCACTCGAGGGGGAGTGATCAAAATCGCTTGTCCTCTGCGTCATTATATAGGGAGATCAATATAATCCTCTTCATGTAACCTTCCGAAAGTTTTTTTTTTTTCTTTTTTTTTTCTCTCTTTTGTATTGTCTTCTTTAATCTGATTATATCTCTTCTCTTGCTTTCCTGTTCTCACATTCTGCTGTCGGAACATGGCTTCAGTTTTTCTTTGTTTCTGTTCCTATATATTCTGCTTGAATTTGAGCTCTCTCCCCCTCCCCCACGTTCCTTTCGTCCCTTGACCTTTATGTGATAATGAAAAGAGATTTTTGGAAAAAGAAAATTCACAATAAAATTGAATTTTGAGTGAAAAATGAAGATTCAGATGTGATAGCCTTCCACAATTTATTTCGTAACCTACGTTACCATTTTTAACACAGGGATCGAGATCCTGCCTTGAAGACGTTTTGAAGATGTTATTATCACTTTACAACTCTTAAGCTTAGATGGTGATTACTACAAAGAGCCACCCAAGAAATGTCCATCTCATGTCATTGCCGCTTTTCTTCATTTATTTTGTTAAAGAAACCTACGTTACGATAAGATTGTAGACTGGCATTATTGGCCTTATGGTAGCTAAGCGTCACTTTTGTGTGGTGGCGCTAGGTAATACAATAGTTGACAAGCGTACAGCTAAGATTTAACCGAATTTAACTGTAAATAAAAAATGACCAGTAACGTATGTTTCGGTAACGTATATTTCATTAAGCATTAAGTGGGATTTATACGGAAATGATGTAAGGCCACAGATGCAATTATAATCCCTTCAAATTGACAAGATTAACAAGCCCTTTTCGTTTGGCAGCTTTTCTGTTGTCAATCGTTGTTCAATTCTGACAACGACGGTAACATAATTTTATGTTACATTTCTTATCCATACGGTTAAAAACACATGCCTCAGCTCTTCTTATGAGCTTCTTTTTCTACAGAATGGATCTATACACATCGCTGCAAACTTTTATAGACTGTAGATGGGATATCAGTGAGTGATTACATTGAAAGAAACAGAAAAGAAAACTTGGAAAAAGGTGGTATATCAGAGATTCATTCTACAGGTAACGTAGGTTTCACTGACCTTTGCGACAAATTTCTATTGCGAAAATTTTTATTTTTACACGTGTACAATGCCTGAATATTATGTTATCTTGCACACATATATCACAGTCTATTTTTCTATGCCAGGATCTAAGAATAAAAGCATCCTTGTTTTTTACAACATCGCAAGATATGTTAAATTTTTGATTTGCGACATGCAGTTTTTGCCCGGACAGAATAATTTCTCAAAAAACTATGTTTGAATGCTAAAATTTTCTGAAGTTATACCCCATTACATATTCTAAGAGGTTTTATGACTAAAATCATTTTTTTTATAATCTGATATTAACATATTCGCAATCAAACACGTGCGACACGTTTTTTGGTTAATTGTACATTTTTAGTGGTTTTGGCCCTACATTGAACCCGTTGAAGATTTTTTTCATTAATATGTACAGGGCCTGGGAGAGAGTCAATAGAATTACTAAATATCATGACTTTGTAATGTGTTTTGTTGATACTTAAGGAGAACTTGTTTGCTCTTATATCCAGGCTTGTACATAAACTAATTCGGAATTGATTTTATTCAGGAAAATTTGAGGATTACGTTCGAAGAGGAAAATATTAGAGTCACCAGCAAATAATATAAATGATAAGATATCAGAAGATTTTTTGAAATCATTGAGGTATAAAATAAAAAGGAGCGGACCAAAAGGGAACCCTGCTGAACATTGCATCTAATGGTTTGAGTTGAAGATGTTGTGTTGTTTATATATTATGTAAATTGCCTTCTTTCGGTCAGGTAGCTCCTGAACCACTCCAAGGCCCTCCCTCTAACACCATAGTATGAAAGTTTATACAACAGAATTTCGTGATCGATAGTGTCGAAGGCCTTGGAGAAGTACAAGAACAAACCTACTGTACAACTATGCGAATGGCAATGGCACGAATTATTTGATCAATAAGAATTATCATAGCATGGTCTATAGCATTTTTTTGCGAAAACCAAATTGATTATCTGGTAGTATTTTACAGCTAGATAAAAAATTAATCAGATGAGAATAAACAAGTTTTTCTAAGATTTTAAAAAATGAAGTTAACAAGGAAATCGTTCTGTAGTTTCCTCGATCGAGTGGGTCACCTTTATTAAAAATTGGAATTACTTTTGCTATTTTCATTTTAAGAGGGACTGTCCGCGGTAAGTAATGATAGACTGAATGTAATATGTGTAAGTGGGACAATCATTTCAGTCATAATATGTTTCAAGAGAGAATTAGTGATGCCATCATATCCAGCAGCTTTTTTATCCTTTAAGTTGTTAGTAATATCAATAATTTCTTCTGGCTATATAGGTGTTAGAAATAAAGATTGTGTATGAGGTTGGTCTAGACTTGAGTAAAAGGGTCGATTTGATGGGGGTATGTCTTGGGCAAGGTTGGGTCCGATATTAACAAAAAAATCATTAATGCTTTCGGCAATTTCATCTGGGTTTTGCAAACAAGCATCATTAACCTTGACTTCAGAAATATGAGTTTTAGAGCTTTTCCAGTTGAGTGCATTATTAATCAATTTTCATGTATGTTTGCTGTCATTTTTGTGTTGCTCAAATTGTTTGAAAAAAATACTCCTTTTTGGCACTACGCAAGACAGAAGTCAAAGTATTCTTGTAACACTTGTATTTTCTTTCACGTGTCTCAGTAGGTTTAGATTTACATGTATATCTGAAAAATAAACGATTTTTCCTATTTATTGAGGGTAAAAGTGATGATTTGGAAGTCCAAGGGTAGCGCGGGATCTTTTTATAATCAGACTTTCGATTAAAATTTTTCAAAGGAATATCTCTATCAAAGCAATTTGTGAAGTGATCAAGGAATAAATCAAAAGCCACGATGGCATCATTATTATTAAGGACACCTTGCCAATCAACTGTTCCTAAACTACGTTTTAGTTTGTCCATGTTTGACTTATTCATTTTACGATAAGTACTAATAGAATTATTCTTTGGTTTGGAAGTTGTAATTATAGGTAGGAACGAATTAATTGGAAAATGGTCACTTCAGTCTGAGATGATGATGCCAGAATTAGCGAACTTCGGAGAATTGGAAAGAAATGTTGTCAATAAGTGAGAACGACGAATTTGTTATTCTGGTTGGCTTATTGATTAGAGGTATAAATGACTGTGACAACATAATATCAAGAAATTCCTGACTGAAGACATCCAGTTCTGAGCGCAAGAGATTAATATTAAAATCGCCCATTATAGGAAGCAATGTTTGGAGTTAAGATGATTCGATGAGACTATTGACTGTTACAGTACAGCTGCAACAAAATTTACATGATTAGAATGTGGAGGTCGATATACAACTCCAACAATTATATTTCTACTGTTGGGTACATGTATTTCAATAAGAATAGTTTCAACAGCTTGTAACATAAAACACAATTCATGTAATAATCTATAACTTAGTTTTTACGAAATATATAAAGCTACACCACCGCCACGCTTTTCAGCTCTAGAATTTGTTTCAAGGGTAAAACCCGGTAAAACCATCAAGAGAATAAGAAGAAACGAACTGGTCTCGTAACAATGTCTCAGACAATCCCACTACTGAGCACGGAATATTCAAAGATTTTGTTTAAGCTTCTTATGTTGAAATGTAGTAAGGAAAAGTTTTTTTTCGAAATGAGACTGGGAATCAGTAATATATTCAGATGATTAAGACATGTAATTCGTTTTATTTAAATTTGAATTTTAACATGATACCAGATTGAAATGAAAGAACAAGATAGAGAGAGAAAGGGGGAGATAGAGAGAGAGAGAGAGAGAAAGAGAGAGGGGGAAAAAGAAAGAGAAAATTACCAAAGGAGGGGAGGGGCAGTCTATGTAAAATAATGTCCATGATAATTGATTTTAAACCGAAGTCAAACTTAAATAAGACAAAGTCTTAGTTGTTGTTTGGTGGAGGGGAAGTTAACGGAATAGACTAAAGAAAAAAGAAATACACAGGCAGTGACTAACATATAGAACAATAAATCCTACATGTAGATCGCGACGAGAATTTCCGATTACACTGTACATAGATGCTCCAAATATTGCTAAGCAAAAGAAAAAGTGATGTCGAGAACGGTGGTGTACAAAAGATGCAATGTCGATATGGACGTGTATGCGTGTATTATTATGTGCAGTATATACTGCGTAGGCTGGGTATTGTGTATGTACAAGTCTATGTTAGTTTATGTTGCGCAGACCTTATAGTGCCTCTCAGGTCTTATTGTTATCATATATTCATCATGTTTCACGCTCATTATACATTTAATCATGTTCTAAAAATATTTTTATGCAAAATACTCCTTCATAACGGAAAACATAAAATTTTCATCGTAACATCATGCGAGATTTCCCATTCGCTAATGTAAAGCGTTTTTAAGCAAAGACTAGCGTATAGCGGAGGAGGCGAGGCCAATTTAATTGCGCTCCCTCAAAATTCTGAGGGAAAGTCGTTAGCTGAGAGCAATCGGTCTGGACTCTTTTTTCCGCGGGCGGACAGGTTCTCGGGATCGCGCCATCACTCGACTTGA